>VWPW01001297.1:306732-407258 GCA_013389825.1 Crypturellus undulatus | reverse complement strand
CCTCTCCTCTCCCTCTCCTCTCCCTCTCCTCTCCCATTATATGAAATAAAGAGTCAGGTTTTTATTTATTTTAATATACTTATGTATATATATTCCATATCCACATTCTTTTATGAGAAATTAGTTATATAATAATGTGTCTTATATATTTGAACATTTAGTAGGAAGAGTATTAAAGCCATAAAACCATGCAGAATTTTGCTCTAGTTTTGGGATGCTGTGGAATAAACTGTCTTCATATAAATATTTCTGATATTTTAGTACTTGTCTCTTTTTATGGTACTTTCATCTGTGAGTTCATGCCCAGCTGTCATAGAAGTTATAGACAGAATATTTTTGCCTTGATTAAATGCCCACAGAAATACTGAGCCAGTAAGACATCTAAGTTTTTTTTTGATTTTTTTTTTCTTATTTTTTTATTATTTGTTTGTTTTTTTTCTGGAACTAGAGCACATGGATTCTGGGGATCCTTCACAATATAAATTCTGTCAAAGACAGAAATATTAGCAAGAGTTGTCAAGCTTTTATTGAGCTAGAAAATCACCAGCTGTGTAAATTAATCTTTGGTCAAATTTTCTAGAATATGTATTCACTTTTCTAGAAGTGTCTAAATGTAGTCATACAGGAGATAATACCAAAGCAGGCACATTAAAATGCCAAAGCAGGAACAAGATTTTCTCATAAGGACTCCACCTGAAACATGTTTATATGCACATGCACATACTTTTTAGGAACAAGTTCTTTAACTTTTGCTTTGGAATATTTCTTTGTTTTCCTTTTTATTTATTTGTACTGAAAATATCTATATATCTATATATTGAGCTATCATTTCACACCTTTCCCTATATGTTTATAAATATTTGAATTACAAAGCAAAAAAGAACAACAATGACAAAAAACAACTCTCAGTTTCTCCCTAGTACAGGAGAATCACACCCTGAAGCATTCAGGCTCTCACAAGTCCCCAGCAAGCAAGAAATTGAAGCACTTTTCTGAGATGGTTCTCAATCGCCATCTTGATCTTGCTGCTGCCAGTGCATACCCTGAAGAACTTTGTAACACTTGCTCATACGAGGTGCACCGTAATAATCTGACTCCTGCTGGGTTTTTTTCTTTTTTTTTTTTTTTGTTCTTTTTTTTAATTTATTTTTTAGGAATGGTTTCATGATAGCCTCTGTTTTAAGCAGGTTTAGTACAGCAATAGGGTGCCCTGGTGGAACCCAGGAGAGAGATTTTCATTGTCAATAATTGAAGGAAATAATAGCAACCTGCTAAGCATCTGCTCCCTTGGTGATTTGAGCAGCCTAGTAGCTGTTCGGAAATTGTCCTGGCTGGTTGCAGTCCAAGAGCATTGCTAGCAATTGCTGTTGTTACTACTGGCCATTATTGCTCTAGGGCGAACTTCACTCTGATGTAGAGGACAGCAGAAGGTCAATTTGTGTCTGAAGTCCTAGACTAGCTCTTTTTGACAATATTGAAGGAGACTCAAATTGTGCACTACTTTTGTGCATTCTGTGGGCATAAAGTTGATATTAACTCACATAAAGAACATAAAGAATTTTAGATTATTAAAAATCTTCTGTGACATTTTATTTTTTCCTGGAAGAACAAATCAAGAAACAAATTAACAATCTATATAGTCTTATAGGAAAAGAAAAATTATATATGCTGTAAGGAAAGTAATCAGGATTAAACCTGGTTCTAACTGTACATTAGAAAACAACTAACAGACACAAAGCACAAACACATAACTATGTGATAACTATGAAAGCAAGACACAATCCAGCAATTCTGAAACAAAATTCAGTCTGAAACCTATTAAAACAAAAGCTTTAAGATTTCACTGAAATCGCTAAAATGGGGATAATAGACAAAGCAAATTCCAGATACATTGGTTTAAATATCTTAGTGTTACCTGAGAGATCAGAGACCACTTGAAGAACAAAGAGAAAAAAAAAAGAATTGAAAAGGAAATACAGATAAATGATTATTACTAAGAATGGATGTAAAAATATAACTTGCAAAGAACAAATATAAGATTGTTTCCTCCAAGCCATACAGTGGGAAAATACTACCTCAGATTCTTGACTTTATCTAATTTACCCTTGTGCTAGATATATTGTTGATAATGTTGTTTCTATATCTAGTTAGTGTATAATTTATTCTCTGCATCAGCTTTTCCAGACAGGAAATATGTTACACGTGCCCAAAATCTTTATATGTCAATGTCACTATGTTTATCCAGCTACATTTTAAAATGTGTTTCGTGTGTGGTATTGCAGTTGCTATTCATTTCCTTTCCTTAGGCATATTCAAAAGTGGTGTAGCACTGAATTGGTACTGAAGAGAACATTGGGATATCTACTGTATTTTCCATCATTTACGCTGCTTTAATGCCTTTAGTGAAAGAAACCAAATTATATGACTAGCATCATCTCTAGTTTCTATAAACTTCCAGTGTTTCCCTTCATTGAACATACCTTTTATCAGTTAGTTTACTAATAAGCCCAGAAGAGGATTTTACATAGTCTGAATTTAGCCTTACTTACTGCTCATAAAAATGATCTGTAACATAAGACCCCATAGTTTTTTCAGAAAGTTATTTGCACTTTCTCTTTTTTGCAGATTTTTGCTGCTCGCATTGAGAGCAGAAATTGTCCATTATACCATATGGACTGACAGCTACAGCTATCTTTCAAGGGAAAAGTGATAAAAGATGAAGTCTCAAAGACTTGTGTAACCATTCTGTTACACAAGTAGGCAAATATTTAGCCAAATTCACAAAACACGACCTGGAGACTTCAAGTACATTCATGGTGTAGATATATATAGTATTTTAAGCCGCCTAAATTTCTTCAATCTGACTTAAGCACTTTTTAAATTATTATTATTTCTATGTGCTTTATGATTCATTTGATAATTTTATAGGTTCTTTTTCCTTTTTTTTTTCCTAAGGTACATAATTATTGTGAATTCTGCTTGTCTGAGTGAAATCAGAGTAGAATCACCTGCTAGAGATATATATCTGAGTTTGCAAACTTACCTTTTAGATCTCTGCTCTTTAAATACTTCTTTCTGCTTTCCATTATCAGTGGAAAATGGTAAAATATATATTCATGAAAAAGAAGTATGTTAAGTATGCATAGCAGAGAAGAACAGAAACATTTCTCTCTTGTTAAATGTCAGACAGTACTCCCCATGTTCATATGCAATTTTTATAACTACGGGAATCAGTTCCTATCTGTCTCACCTGTATGACATGCTTTTGGGTTGTGATCTCGTTGTGACACTTCTGCCCTGCAGCTGTAAGTGAACTGAGCTTGCATAGTGACACTAGCTATGATGTCTTGTCATGCTTGTTTTAGAGCATGCTGAAAACATCTCACAAACAGGTACTTTATATCGGAAATGATAAAACAATTACACAAAAAGCAGCATGTCTAAAATACTGCTACTTTTTTTTTCAAGATAACTTAAACTAAGTTTCCTCTCTTGATCACTTGTGGTTACTTGAGGGAAGAGGGATGATGCTTCTTACTGGTTTCTTTATTGCTTTCTTTCTCTTAAGATGAGACAAAAGGTCATTACACAGATTAAATTAACTTACAGGTATGCGCAGGAAAGAGTTAGGTCACTAAAATATACAGCGGAGTGAAGCTGTCCTAGACAAAATTCTCTCTTTAAAATAAGCGGATACTTACCTAAATTTAGAAAGTGTACAAAAATTTGTTGAACAAACTTTTACAGATTTTCCCTTATATATGAGTTTCATCCTTGCGTTATTTTAGATATTTTAGGTTATAATCTCATAGTTAAGGAACTAAACCCCCGAGAAGTCTCTGCTCCCGGAGGATCTGAAGAGCAGTTTAGGCAACCATTTGACAAATTGCAGTTTGGTTTGTACATCTGTCTTGTTTCAGCTGCATCTCTGAGGAAGTAGAAGTCCTCCAGGGATTCTATAAGAAGCACTCAAGGAAATGACTTCACTTTTTTTTTTTCTGATCATGTCCACAAATAACCTAGCTTACTGAGTTTCAGAAGTGGCTGATTTTCCATGTGATCTTTTGACAGTTCCAAGTTTCAGACACATTGCAGTTGAAATGGGAAAAGGAAACTACTTCGGTGGCATCTCAGTCAATTGGATCAAGTTGCTTCTTTTTTTTTCATAAAAAGAAATGGGACAAAAGAGGAGTATCACTATATAGGGCACATTTCACTATTGACAGGGATCCTTTTCATAGGTGCTTGCTACCATACTTACTATACAAAGATTAAGCCATAAGAAGTTGTCCACATAGCCTGTGGATATGAAGTAGCCATGCTACTACTTTCAAACTTGCATATAAATTACAGAGGTGAAAAGGACAAGAATTGGAATATTTTCCCTCAACTTATTTTACAGACAGCAGTTCTATATGACTCTGTGGTCCTTATAATACAAGTTTCTTAACCTATCCAGGAAGATCTTGATAGAAATCCCATATTCCACAATCTCTTCACATTTTGCTGAGAAAGAAAATGATATAAGACACCAGTCTCCAGGGGAAAGAACAGTCAAGTACTTTTCTGATGGTTAATAAGTCTCCAGAGCATGAACAGGGAAAAGGAGAGAGGATGAAATGCTTCTTACTATCTCTTTAGCCTGCTGAAGCTTCTAGAGTAAGAAATACTGTGTTTATCTGTGAGTTGGAGACTGTGGCCCAAGGCAGATTACTTTCTCTGTCTGATCATCACCATAGGCCTGATTTAGGCTTCAAATGCTGCATCTGCAGGGTATGAATAGCACCATTGGCCTTGATGTATATCTATAAAGTTTTAACTGTGCATTTAAACTGTTAAATTATGAGAACTGCAGAACTTTAAGTCTTGAAGTCTTTAAGTCTTAGCTCCTAATATCATCTTGTATGAGATTGTAGAGATAGTATGTTTTTCAAGCAATTAAGTTTATTTATAATTGGAAAACAATTCTGAATCATTTCCTTAACTCAGTGATGTGCAACATTTGAGACTATAAATCAGCAGTTATCATATCACATCCAATGAATTACAGTTTTAACTGTTGAGAAATAGTTTTCTAATTGGCTGTTAAATATTTCAACAAATGACTACAAGAAGACAAAAATGCTAAAATGTCGGAAAAGATTTTATACATAAAACAATATTGCATATTCAAGTAATATTTAAGTGTTTTCATTCATTTGTCTATTTAGATAAGAATTAGGGACCTAAAATATGTATTCTGGTTCATTTCTATGGTAGCTAAAATAAATAAGCTAGCTAAAAATGGAATATACTCTGGTAATTTGTGAATTCAGTTAAAAAGATAGAAAAAATCTCATCCTGAATGCGGACAATCATGATTCTGATAAATGCATTTACATTTTGTATATCTATCTTTTCTTATCTTATAAGAATCCTGAAGAAGATAGACACATACAAACATATGCACACACAAATACACATGTATATACACACACATATATATATGAAAGAGATAGAAACAAACTTCAGGGGATTTCAGAAGTTAATTTCACAGAATATAATTGAGATTCTTGGAATAAAATGAAGATTAATGTATACTTTTTTAGATCTTACTACTGTTATACATTTGTGCTACATATAATAATTGTTGTGTAGCTCATGAAAAATTAAATAAATATATACATAACTAAAAGTTTCCTGCAGATTTCATTGCAAACCTCCTACTTTCACAGAGAGACCCTCCTGTTATTCTGAATGTCTTGTGAGAAGGGTCAAAGTTCTTTTGGCATGACAGCACACTATTGGCAGAGACAATTAGATCCACATAGGTGTACATGCAGCTCTTGCTGTGGCTTTTAACTGTAATGCCGTAGTGTAATTAATTACTTCCAAGCAAGCCATCAGGAAAGCTCGCTTGAACATAGATTACTGCAGAGAATCTTCATGACCTACCTGGCAATTCGCAGCAGACATGGAAAGCAGAAAGCATTGAAGGAGATTATTATTTGACTCTTACCAGAAGAAATACACCTTCTTTTTATTGCATACACATGATGTGTTAAATTCCAGTTGGCTCCTTAATGTGTGAATTAAAATTTGGGGGCATCCTGTGTATATGTGTCAGATGTAGGGGTGGGGGATTTTTTTTATTATTTTTAATATGGCAAAGTTTTCATTTTATTTTATCCCTCTACAATGAAAAATTCTTCCCTTTTAGGACTAGATTATAATAGTCTCCATATAAGGCATTAGGTAATCTGAGAGAAAATCTAGTGCTGTATGTTGACAATTGCTATTAGCAATATTTCATCATAAAAGCACATTGTATTTGTACTATGTAATCTATATGCTTAACCTTTACATAGGAACTGGTTTAAATCTTTACATTATTTGGAAGTCAGTGATCAAAGAAGTAGACTGCCTGCTCTGCCTGCCTGACACAGTAGCCATAAATGGAGGAGGCTGAGGTGGAATTTCAGGTTGAGTTTATAGGGGAAGGATTAACAGAAAGCCGTTTTTGTGCAGCAGCCTTTATCTGTGGAAAAACTGTGTATCCCTGGCTTGCTGTAGAAAAGAGCTGTAGGTCTTAGGGCCATGCTGAATTTACCTTGGTAGTTTAAGTAAAAGCCTGTGCGGAAAAACAGTTTGAAGTAGATTGTTGTGAAATTTTGCTTCATTTGTTTCACTGACTATTTTAGTAGATAGGACTTATGAGCTTTATTCTCCAAGTACCTTTTCCCTGGTCAATTTTGTTCATATGAGCAATTTTAAAAATTCAATTTCATCTATTTTCAAGTATAATGACAGTCCCATACAAGTGACTGTTCTATACTTCCAGTTAGAAGTGAATCCTTTGAATATACTAAAATTTGGTTTCTAGGCATAGTATATCCACACAAGCAATACTATTAGTTGTCCTTCTGTTTATTTCAGTAGCAAGTGTGTTCTTATCATTCAAGATAAGATGATAGCAATCATTTCAGGATGGAGAGATTTCAAATATTTAGAAATAAATACAAAAAAAAAATTCTTTGTGAACTTCTAGTACTAAAAGGCAAAAATCTTTCTTTTCACAATCCCCTCCGCTATCTGTTGGGAAAAAACTCTTCCAAAGGTCAATAAATACCATGAAACCAATGTCATTTTTAAATAAGAGATTCATTCAAATACTTAAGTTCCTCAAATTCATTCATTAGCTAAAGATTAGCTTGAATGGACTGGGTATCTCTCCTGAACTTAGTTAAGCGGCAGAGTGGAAAGCCTAGGCCAGAGTACATTAAAAGCAATTTTGTGTTCTCAGTTCACACATAATCCCAGGTATGTGGAGAGATGACACTTAGGGAGACACCCACTCCTCCTCCATTTCTACCTCAATCTTATTTCCCATGAAAAAGGAATCAAGCTAATATGCCTGACAGAAGCCAGCACATGCTGCAGAGCTACCTGATCTGGACCATCAGGCTACTGTGATGTGCCTTGGTAGGTGAAAGTGTGAGTATATTTCTACACAGAACATGATCTCTCCCCATATCAAGTATGTTACTGTCTTACATCCAGATGTACATTTGTAATGTAATGAAGTCCCCTGTGATAAATGCCAATCAATACCTATTCCAAGTTGTACTTTAGTACAACTCTGTTCTGTGATAGGATTCAAAGCACATGGTCATTTTGTTTCACCTTCATTTTATTTAGTACTCTATTTTTTTTCTAGTGCCTTCTAATGGATTTTTTTGAGTCACAATGAAACTTGATGTGAACTAGCTATGTAGCACAAATTCCTACTGATCGGTCGCCATGTGTGCATGGCTGTGTACATAGAAGTTTTACAGCATCCAGAGAAGTGTGGCATGTGTATCAAATATATTGGTGAATTGCTACTACATCAGTGGTTGATTTATTACAACAAGTTTGTATAGTATTTGTGCTAATTAGGAAGCATATAATGCTTCCTACTTCTACTGNAATTCCTACTGATCGGTCGCCATGTGTGCATGGCTGTGTACATACAAGTTTTACAGCATCCAGAGAAGTGTGGCATGTGTATCAAATATATTGGTGAATTGCTACTACATCAGTGGTTGATTTATTACAACAAGTTTGTATAGTATTTGTGCTAATTATATGCTTCCTACTTCTACTATGCGGCTTTGCATTGTTTCTCATAACTCACCTGTAGTTTAATTGCGTGCAGAGAAGGCTAATGAGAAAATGCTGATGAGGTCATTGAAGCCAGCTGCCACTTTAAAGGACAATAATTCTGGAATTAACACTTTAGCAGTATTAAGAACACATGTGTATTTGTGTGTGCGTATAGAGACGCAACTTCATCTCATTCTTTGTACGGTGAGTCAGGTGCTTGCATGGCTGTAAATGTTCAAAGAAATGTTATAGATCATTCCTGGGATTTTGAGTGATTTAACATAAATTATGGGAATTCCTTGTACTTCTTTGAAATGAATAAGCGCCAAGACTTCAAGTAAAATGTGCTCATGTTCATGTCAGGTAATGCTTTGTACAAATTACTGCACAAAGCATGGAACAAATTTGAATTCTGATGACAGAAAAGTCTCTCTCTGCTTCAGCAGTGAGTGGATACATCTGTAATTTCCTTTGCTCATCTGAACTCTGATTTTTTCCAGAGGGGATGAATGTGGGGTCAAATTGTAAACCAGCCTCAACAGTGTAACTTCTCTAGGTCAGAATATATTTTAAATCAGATGTGAGTTTTTGTTGCATGACCAGGTACAGCATCACAGTGCCATAAGGCACTTTATAAGACACATAGTCTAGAGACATACATACCAAAGACTGTGCACTCAATTCCCAATTCTGTATCTTGACTTCTAAAAATAATTTATTTTTTATGCTAATGATGGCATTATGAGAAAACATCCAGATAGGCTGTAGACCACAGCATACCAACATACCCATATATATGTACTCTCTCTGCTGCATTGTAGGTGAGTGTACATACACATACATAGAAAAAACTACAATTAAAATCCAATTAGAAGTGTATTTGTTTACTTTGCTCACAGTTACCCAAATTACTGCTCACTGGTAAACTAAAGAAGAAATTTAAAGCCCACTGAAAATAAAAAGAAATCCTGTCGTGTTTGATGAAGTCACGGAGACCATTTAAAGACATAACAGACACAGAAGTCTGTTTTTCTTTCCAGGAGGTTAACAGTATTACATCACTGTGATACCAAGTTTCAGGAGAATGGAAAAACAGTAATTTCCATCTAAGATACTGCAAAGTCTTCAATATCAGTTCTTTACATCGTTGCTTTGAGGCCAAAGAGAGTTTTTCTCCCTGCTTTAGACAAGACAAACAGGGACAAGAAGAGGTTAATTGACTCAAGACTATGAATCCAATTAATGAAATAACAGTGAATAAACTCCAAGAGCTCTAATTTCTTGTTGTCTGCTCTGTTCTCTGAATCTCAAGAACAAAATGTTTTGCTATAGATTTAGATGTCAATATTCTTGCACTTTGAGTATTAGTTATACCTTGTCACTGCAGTTTGTGGGTTAGTACTTTTTTCTAAGTGTTTTTTTATTTTACCAGCGATAGGGAAAATATGACTGATTCCTGATATTTGACTTTTCAGTTGAGCAAAGCTGAGCTCTGAAAATCTAAATGATTATGCAAATGAATTAACAATTATGCTAAAATTGATATTTCTTACATAGGGATTTTTTTTCATATAGCTACCTGTTTTCAGGATCAAAGCCTTAAGATTTAACATGAAAGAGAAAGTCTCTTAGGATTCATTTGATCTTGCAATAAATTGTCAGGTCTTTCAAGTCTTGTTCAGAGGGGGTCTCCTGGAGAGTGTAAGCATATACTATATCAGAAGCCATCTCCAAATATCTGCCTTTTTTCCTCATATTTAGAAGTTCCTAACCACTGCCACTGTTACTGAGCGAGCTATATTGTAAAATTAATATTGTGCGGTATGCTGAATAATGACCCTACTTTAATTTGTATATTGTTTGTTGGCAACAGTCTGTGACAGCATTAACTTCTAACATCATTACTGACTTTCTCAAACTGACAATGATTGATACTTTATGGCAAGCTGATAGAGAATTATTATGCTGTCCACACCAACAATGTCTCTACTCAGTAAAATTCGTAGTACATTTCTGAAGCTCCTAGAGGAGCTTGTGTGTAAATCCTCCTCCTAGAGGAGATGTGTGTGTAATACTTTTAATTATATATAATAGGACCACCTTTTCACCTCATCTCTCCTCCCTAAAACTTGAGCTGCATTCTTGTTATAAAGATTGGCTGCATTCTTGTTATTAAATCTCAGCTTATTTTGTTCAATATTTCTTTGTCACTTATGTGTAGAAGGGTCACCAGTAAAGCCTACCTGAAAGCCCTGCTCAGAGGAACAAAAACTGTCTATACCTGCCTAGCTCAGTCTGACTAGATTAGTTTGATATGAGCTGGAAAGCGGAGAAGTGACAGAAGAACTTTATTATGTAGCTCTGTTAACTTCACACTTCTGGTAACACAGTTGAAATAGGAGACCAAAGGCAGATGGAAAGCCTTAAGACAACCATTAATTGGCCTTAGTTATGGAGAATACCAAAAAGACTGGACCTGGATATGTGAGTAACAAGTCCATTAGTGTCTTATCATCATAAGACAATCTATCACAAAAAAAAGGAGACAGATGAGATGCTTACTCTTTTGTAGCAGTAGATAGCAACACCACAGACACACAACGCTATGTATGCATGACACCCAGCCAAGTCCAAGGTGGCACCACAAGACAAGGAAGCCCAGCTGCCGGAAGGCATCACTGCAAGTATGCAAGGGGTCAGAGTGTGTGTCCCATAGAATTATAGGATCACAAAGTGGTTAAGGTTGGAAGGGAACTCTAGAGATCATCTATCTAGTCCAACCTCTCTGCACAACCAAGGTCATATAGAGCACAGGATGGTGTCCAGGAAGATTTTTAATATCTCCAGAGAAGGAGACTCCACAAGCTCTCTAGCAACTTGTTCCAATGCTCTGTCACTCTCAACCTGTACTTCTGGGTCTAAAATGGACCAGACACCTAAATCTTCTTCAGCACAAGTAATTTGTGCACAAATGTGTGTTGTAGATGAGAAATCTTGGAGTAGAGATTGCTGCCCACCCATTATGCCCATTATCCTGCTAATTAAATACACTTATAAACTATGCTTTATTGAGTGGTATAGTTCTTGTGGTTGTAGCAGTTAAATTGCCCTGTGACAAGAAAACAGCCAAGCAGCTCAAAATCACATAATTTTGGATGCTCTTTCTTTTAGCATATGATTTGAAAGGTTGCTGTGATTTCACGTTCTTGGACTGCTAGCTTATGATACAGTTTTTCCTGGTTTCGATTGCCTAGGTAAAATTTCTATCAGACATTAATAGCAGGTGACTGTTTCAGAGCTTTTAATATTCTGCACTGTCATTCTGATTTATGTTTTTCATATTGTAATTTTGTAGTTCAGTGTAGTGTGGGTCTACCACACCACAGATTTTCTGTGTTGTACAAGTTTCATTCTCTCAACCTGATCTTGGTACATGTTTTGGTCTTGGTACATGTATTTAACATGTTGGAAAACTTTAATGAATAATATTTTCATTTGATCTTACATTCTTACTGTAAATCAGTTTAGTTATATCTTAAAGTTATTGGAGAGAAAAACATATACTTAAAAACTTAATGTTTTTGATGTAACAGAAAAAGAGAGAGAAAATAGGAAGAGAAAGTTATGGTTAGCAGCACTGAAGACAAATTGTATAAACAGAAATCCGTATGTTCCATTGCCATATTTATTTATCATTAAAAGACATATTTCTTCAAAAAAAGGAAGGTAAGATTGTTCACCTTTAATATAGAAAAAGAAATTAAAAAAGGAATTACAGATCATAACGTCCTCTCTGTTTTCTAGAGTACAATTTATCTATGAGATACAGCTAAAAACACTTTGAATCTTACTTTGTACATAACATCTATAACTTTTTCTCCAGATACTGACTTGTTACAGTATTCAAATAGCAGAAGTATGTCCTCCTTCTTAGAACAGAGAGATTTGTTCCCAAGTGTGAGGAAATAACTTTGGCAATAGAAAACTGCAAGGGAATTCTTATAACTGACTGCATATATATATGCATGTATGTATGTATATACAGAATTACGTTTATGTGTGTGTGACACACACTGCTGAAAAAGAGCTAATGGTCAGCACTGAAGTGCTCTTTATTCATTTGTGCATCATAGTATGAAGAAAGAGTTTTGGGTGAAACATGCTAATGTTGAAAAATTTTGATGAGCTTATTGATGAATGTTTCAATTATTTGATGAGTGTTTCTTAGGGAGAATTTTACTGAGATTTTCAGTGCTCAGTGATTTCATGGAGAAGCCAGCAAATATATTGAAGATAGATGTCTTTACTTATGTGGGAACTAATCTTATTCAGTGCAGTTTTTTTTTCATGCAAAGTAGCTTCTTGACAGAAACAGAGGGACTGAACTCTTACAGTATAATACGATGAATCCATTATCGTTGCCTATTTATTATTTATGATGTGCTGGAGATCTAGAGATCCATTCAGACTCAGCCCCCAGTTGGGCATGGATAAGAAGACAGATAAGAAGAGAGGATTCCTGGCTCCGTGAGCTTTACACAAAATCACTTTACAAAACTTCATCTCTTTGACAAGAGCAAGTCTATGAATTTCTTAGGATAAGATATGAATGTAGAGATCATCTTGCTGAAATCCTGAGCATGAGTTAATCAGTGTGGTATGGATGTTAATACTGTAAGGGCTGCAAACAGACAAATAATTTTCAGGATCCACAGTACCAGAGAAAATGCACAGAAGGTTACATATAAATCTAAGGACTTTAACAATGAAATATCGAATCTGAACAATGAGTGTCCTACAACAAGACACCGAGTAAATTATCTTTTACACATGTGAGATTTAAATTTTGGTTACATGAATCTGAAATGAAAATGAAAGCTCTATTTTTAGTAAAGGCAATTTTAAAGATTTTGTATAGAATTCTAGGATTCTGTGAAATTATTGAAAGTTTTTTTTTGTTTGTTTGTTTGACTGAGATGTGAACTATGTCCATCATGATTATGCTCTAGTTCTTGTGGCCTGTTCCACTCTTCAGCTCTGGAAGCATATTGATTTCCATTGTTCTGGTGAAGGCTGGATTAGCTAACTGCTTATTGAGCAAAGAAGAAATACATTGTAGCTATGAACTGGAGGAAAAACATTTCATACTCTTTAATATTATTTGCATATGTGCAATTATTTGCATATTTAGATGCTTCTTTAATGCGGCCTCATTTGAAATGTCTGGACACTATTAAGTAGCTCAACCTACAGGAGGTCAATTATCACCTGCAAAACACGCTGTGTTTCCTTAACATCTCATTGATGTTTTTAGTGTAAAGCAGTCCACATCTTATGAACAACTAAACATCTTTTTAACACACATAAACCTCTAATTGCTTGTACAGTATAAAAACAATCGGACAATCATCTTCCTAATTATATGCTTATGAACAACAACAAAAATATATTCTTTCTAAACACACAACTTTTAATCAAAGCTTCCAAACACATTTTCCAACATATATTCTCTTTCACTGAGTAAGAGTCATATTATCATAGCCAAATTATCCTGGTCCAAACTACATATGCACGCAGAAAGTTATCAGCCAAGGAAGTATTCAGCAAAAGGCATTTCCATTCAGGCAGCATATTCTCATCTCAGAATAACACATTCTAAGATTAAATACTTGCAAACTAAAAAGGACAAGATATACAGTGTGGTCTAGGGAAGACTGTAAACTATAGACTGAAAAGATCATCTTTGTTACTAAAGAAGTTTTATGTTAGTCAGGATATGTGTTCATGCTACCTATAGATGATGGAAATAACTAGCAGTCACTTTAGTCAAATGTGCCACATCATTAATTCTTTATAGGGATTGAAACAACTTTGAGCTGAAACCATGAAGCAATTAAGAATAAAGTTATTCTTAAAAATCTAGATAAAATACTTTTTCCAGACAAGAGCAGCTTCCTCTGTGATAAAATACCCTAGGAATAAGTAGTAGATATACCACTGTGCATAAGGATATCACAAATAAATTAGAAGGAAAAAAAAAGGAGTGGTATGGCGGAGAGAGAGAAAAAAAATAGTCTCGTTTTAAGCATATTCTTGACAAGGAATTCTTGATCCATGTAAATAATATTCCATATATTATGTAATCCCACCGTAACAATTCTTACTGTTCTTCTAGAGTGTACGAACAGCTGAGGGTTCTATTAAATCATGGAAAAGGAATGGTATACACTGTTAAAAAAAAAAAAAAGTTCTATAATGTCTTCAGATCTTTATATACTTGTATACATACACATCAGAGCATTCACAGCAGAATCAGTTGTTATATTCCTAAGAATTTGTAGGAATAAGCCCTAGAAATATAAAATGTCAGAGTTGTTACTTCTGGAAATAAAAATTTCCAGACACAAGAGGTAGTATTTTTAAAGGATGTCTGCAGTTAATTAAGTTGTTTGGTATTATATCGCTGAGATAAAGAAAATAGACTACTAGTTCAAGTTATTTTCATTTCCTAGTTTTTGCTTTTTTGTGTGTGTGTTTAACAGAAAGTGAATGTGATTAAACATTTTTATTTTCAGTCACGTATTCCAAATATTGTAACTTTAAAGATTAGTTAATTATTTGATCTGCTGCCATTTTGGTTTTCATCCAATTTGTTTTATTACTACCTGCTTAAGTGTGTCATATATATGTATATCTAGAGAGAGGGAGATAGTGAAAATTAACTGTTCAAATAGATCGTCTATATTTGTGTTGGATTTTTTTAAGTCTTAATTACTTAGAACTTATGGAGAAGTCGTAAGAGTGGCTAAACAGTGAAAAATGTTATTTCAGCTACATCTTACTCACAGTACATTGCCTGCTTAAAAGACTCTCCTAAGGGCAAGAAGCATTACTATTCAAACCTTTTAATGAGCTCAGACAGTCTCTTAATGATATGTTTTCCCAAGAAGTAGCTTGCACTGTGCCCTCAAAATCTACATGATTATACTTTCTTTCATATGCAATGCACAGGAAACATAAGCTGGTTCTGATAATATTTTTGGTCTTTTCTTCTATTTCTTCATGCCCTTTTAAATTTTGTTTCCATATGCTTGCCATTGTGCTTCCTTGCATAGTAGTCATGATGGGTGTGACTGGGAAAGGGATAATGAAGCCATAATACCTGACAGAATGTGAGTTATGCTGCAATCACTCGTATTTTGTGTGTTGTTAATGTGTCTGCGTGTCATCAAACTGCACATGTTGAGTTATGAGAATGTAGCTCACACATTTATGTATGTTATTAGGATTTGAAATGGTTTTGTATGATAATAATTCAAATAAAAATGCTGAAGTACCTCTAGAGGAATTATTATTCTAAGTAATTATTATGATTATCTTCTTTTTCCATTCTTTGAAAACCCCAGTGAACCTGATCAGACATTGCTGAAACCAATGAACAGTTTACCATCAATAGACAACGGACATAAAATCAGACGCATTTGCTTCACTGGGATTTTCATGAAAAAGGACTGGAGGATTTAATCTTTATTCACTGAAAATAATATAAAATTGATATAAAATTAGAATAAATATATTAAAAATTATATTATATATATAAATAATATAAAATGGATATAAAATCAGAATAAATATATTAAAAACTATATATATATAATTATATATATAATTTTATATTTTTATATATATATATGTATTTATAAAATTGTTAAAAAAAAAAAANTCTATATATATATAATTATATATATATAATTTTATATTTATATTATATATATATATGTATTTATAAAATTGTTAAAAAAAAAAAAAACAGGAAAAAAAGTCTATTTCCCAGTACAAGCTACTTTAATAAATTGTTCCAGAATTACTGCAGGCTTTAGCTGAAATGTCAGCACTGAATACATAATTTCTTTTACCCCCCTCCTGCCTAACAGCAGTGCTCAACTGTGCTTCAGAGGCATCTTGTCTTCTGAAGTTTTAATACTTCTAATTTACTTTATGAAGTGAAGGTAAAACTTGAAAGGAAAATTCAGAAAAAAATTGTTGCCTGTAGTGAGTGAAATGGAGGAGGAATGTGCTGTATTTGTCTTTGAAGCAAATTGTATATGAAGCATGGATGATTGTGGGGAGCCGAATTTCAAAAGGAGACAGTCCTGTTTCTGCCCCATCTGGATGTTGTATGTTATAGCACTTTAAAGTCAGCAGGGATGCTTTCAAATTAAGTTTTGGTATATAAAAAGCTAAACTAGGACTACAAAGTCACTCTGGGGTTGACTTTTTAAGTACCAGAGCTCCTTGAAAGCCTGTACTCTTTGCACCAAGCCACAAACACAGCTGCCAATTTTTGGGACCTTCAGATATTCTTTTCCGAATTTTCTGTCAACATAATAAATTCTGTAACCAAGTAAACTATCAATCAGGGGTGTTGGATGAGCTTGTCCTGAAGAAGTTCAAAAATCCAAGTTTCTTCTAGAATCAAACAAAGAATTCAAGTACTAAGTAGAGTATATTTTTATTTTTATTTATTTATGTAATTGAACCATGCATTGCACAATATGCAAAACTTGAATCAATATCTTTCTCTTATGCTCACTGTAGTTCTTTACCTTCTTCTTGACAGCTTTCCTTTTCCTGGTACTTCCTGTTTGCTGTCTTGCAGCAAAATAAACCCAGAAATGTGATAGCTCTGAAAAACTTGGAAATTATACACAGATATTTGTCTATATGTTCTTTGGACTCGTATGTAGACAGCATATACTAATAAAGAAATTAAAAACCTCTACTGAGAAGTAAAACAAAATTCTCAAATTTCAATACTACTTTAAACTGGAGTACATGTTACTTAAAGAATATTTTGATATAAGACTGAGAAATGATTATTCGAATCTGCTCTGTCTGGAGTCTTTCCACTGATTGCAATGAGAGTTCAGCTAAACCATTAACACACAACATTTTCTTTCATAGAAGAATTCAATCTGCAATTGAATTGTACTGGCTATTTTAGTTTGAAATATCACAAAAAGCATTCATTGGTTCTGAAATTCACCTTGAGACTGTTTCCAAACTTAATACATTGAACTGCATCATTTTTATCATTTTATTTTGTAAAAAAAAAAAAAAAAAAGATTTCACTCATTCTTTATAAGGCCGTTCTGCTTGCAATTCTACTATCCTCAAGATTGCTATAATTTCTTTATACATGTTCCATTACTTAATGAAATAGAAATTGTATTTAACAGATCTTAACTACCCATCTTTTTTTTTCCCCAAGGATGACTTCCCATAGGTATTCTTTTTGTAATTTTCCAAAAATAGCCACCACCCTTGTTTACCTAGTGATGGAACTGTGATTCTTCAGGCACAAGTGGAGGTGAAATTGGTTTGTCAGTTTCCTGGTGTGAAAGAATGTGCTCCTGGAATCAGGATTTATCATTAATAGAATAAACATAACCAATATTCTTGTATATTTATCACTTTTATCTCCATAAAAATTTAAAACTATCTTTGGAATCTAAGCCAAATATATCCACTAAAATACTTCCAGGAGAAAACATAGTTTATCTGAGTGTGGATTTTTAATAGAACAATATCCTGGTCATTTAGGAGGGCATATATAAAACATACTCGGGTCATCAAATCATCTGTAACTGCATGCTATTGTATAATCTCTTTCACAATTCCAGCTTTTTCTACTCTTTCTCATTTCATAGTAGAAGTCTATTTTCCTGAAATTCTTTACTATCTGCACCTGCAGGGTCTCTTTTGCAGATTCTTTAGATAAAAATGCATGCTACAAATTTTTCACTTCCTTGTTTCTTGTAGCCTGAAACATTTTAATAATATACCCTGTGTCACTAAAATCAGTAGGTGTTTTAGTGCTGATTTCAAAGGTGGAAAAATAAAGCTGTCAAATATACTCAATCCTCATTAGGCAAGATATCATTTTTAGACAGCAAAATCATGGTCAAATGTTCAAAAGAATTCACAAACCTGATTTGGAATGAAGCATGTCCTCAATTCAATTCAGGGGTTGCAAATTAAAATATGTGGAGAAGGGAAATTCATTAAAGGAACTTTTTAATTTTTTTTTTAATAAAGCATTACTTGTTTTCTAAAATGATAGGGAATATAACAACATAGGCCACAGAAAACAACAGAAAGCATCTTTATTTCAAGATAGAGAGGTAGTAGTTTTAAATGCCAAACACTTTTTAGATCATGAAAACCTGACCAGTCACACTTTGGCTGCAGGCAGCCTGGGGAGGAGAACCCAGCAGGGTGGCGTGAAAGATCTTTTAGTGCATGTTAAGGATAAGTGAATTATATGTGCACCATGTTATTGTGTGCATATAAGTAAACAGAGATGTACCTCATAAAAACTTTAAAAGCTTTTTAAAAGTTAGTGTCAAGTTAAATCTATTTATCTATGTTTCCCCCAGATAGTCAAAAGATAGACACCTCTAGAGTGTGATCCATCCCAGCTTAGATTAATTGCATGTGTCTGTCTCTCTCTCTGTTGAGAATAGATGGTGTCTTGATGACAAAGCCAAATGATTATTTTTCAGATGACTAATATTAGATTAAATGAACACTATCCCAAGCCTAATACTCCCCAGACATCCTGTTCAGTCTTCAGTCCTCCATATGAAAATAGTAGACAAATTGCGCCTGTCTAAGGAGGGGGTCTTCATCTGATGGCCCAGGCTGCCATCTGGAATGAGCTAAGGGACCTTCATATCTCAGAAGTTTGGTTTCACTGCCTTAGACTTTTAAATTATTCAGTTTAAATGAAAACTTGAGAATAACACTGCAAATTTGTATTTGAGATCTCAGTTCAAAGCACCTGATTCTAAGAATAGTAGATTGTATTTAAAAATTCAGGTAAATTTAAGTTCTACTTTAGTGTTGTATAATGTAGATAGCTGGAACTCCTTGATTTTATAAAGTTCATATAGTTTAAGTGCTTCTCTGATCTTTTTATTTTCTTATTTTAAATCTGGGTTGCATTAACTTCACTTGTTCTGAGTATTTAATTGTTTAAATTGGATTGCAATGCCAGTGAGGTCTATATGGTAATTCAATTTAAGGGGAGTTTTGACCATATGTAAGAACAAGTCTTCACAAAAAGAATAGTTAATCATTAGAACAATTTGCCCAGAAAGGTCGTTGAATTTCTGTTCTTCGAGCCTTTCAAGACTTGACTGGTCAAAACCCTAAGCAACCTATTCTGAATTCAATGTCATCCATGGAATGGGCAGGAACATGAACCAGGTGAAAGCCCCAGCTCCTACTATGATAGTATAGTTTTGTGATATTGTGATTTTCCCTCTGGCTGCAGGAGTTTCATAAACTTTCATAAAGAAGAACTGTTTTTTTTGTAGAACATGTAATTGCTAATGATATATGGAGCCTCTCTAGAGGGGACAGTGGACTGTGAACACTAGACAGAGGTGAGGACTTATAGTGTGCTACATGTAATGCCAAACAGAGATAGTATCTCTACAGGTGTTTGAGCAGTTCATGTAAGAAAGACGAAGTTAGATTTATTAATAGGAAACAGCAAAATGTTTTGAATTAGAATTAAGGAAATTAAAAAAAAAAAAACAGTGGAATAAAAAAATAAATAGTGTCTATGGTAAGTAGGTCACTTACAAATGAGGAACTGGACTAACATCAAATGGAAATAAAATTTAGCTGTCCCAAAACACAACACAAAATCTCAGTAGCTTGAAATACTGTACTTAAAGAGAAAGATTTTTAAAATTAGGCTGTATGTCGTTACCTGCACGGACAGAATGCTGAAAGCAGTTATGAAATGGTAAGAGATAAAAGCAGAAATCATAGTCATAATGGGGGACTTACTTAGATTCCCCCATTTCCCCAAGACATAATTGCTTACACTTAGGTTGGGTGAATATTATGCTGTAGAACTCTTTTTTTTTTTTTTTAATTTTAAATGCTTTTTTGGAGGAATTTGCCTCCAACAAATCACATAAATGAAGTCATCTTTTGATTTACTCTTGAGAAAGGCTCAATATCTGATACAGGAATTATTGTAATGATGATCACAGTGATTTCACGCTTTTAGGAAGTTAAAAAGTTCATGATCCACTTGAAAGCATTTTATTTTCATTTTAAAAGAGAAATGTCAGAAAAGTGAGAAAAATACTTAAAACTTGAAAAACATATCAGCTAAAAGGATAAGAAGATTTCAAGAATCCTGATAATATATTAGTGATAAAAAACATTTACTTCCTAACGTGAAGATCTCCTCCAAATGAATAAAATAAAAGTAGATAAGAACATTAACTCTAATAGATAAAAACAGAACTACTATAAGACAATCCCAAGGAACAGTTTGTTAAAAGCATTGCAATAGAGTGTTTTTGAAGTGCCCTGGATTTCAGAAGACATACAGACAGATGGTGGAGCGCAAAATTATCAAAGTTCACAGAGAACATTCAATGATATAAACTATTGGGTGAGGGAAGTCTATTTCAAACTGAAATTTATGAAAATGAACAACAAAAAAAAAGAATAGACAGCAGTCACTCAAGAAATCTAAAGGAATTTTAATTTGGAAGTGATAAATTGCTAGTTTCAATTTATAACCTTCCAAAACATTCCAAATAGGCTGAGAAATGTAAGGTGAAAAGTTACATTAATTTTAAATATCATCAGAAACTACATTAAGAATTAAATTAGTAGATAGATGAGTAAACAAGAAGTATAGGAAGCATCAACAGCTATTTCAGAGTTAAATCACGCATCATGAATCTATTAAAATTATTTAAGAAAATCAGATAGCGTGTAGATAAGGATGATCTGAATGATGAAATGCATGTAGGTTTCCAAAAAAATGAGTGCTTCATATTTGATGATTGTGAGATGAAACCTCCCCAAGTGGTTTGGACAATAAAATGCCAGATAAAAATGAATTAAATGAACATAAATTCTAACTAACGCATGTAAGAAATAAAATAACCCTAGCTCTATATAGATATATAGTAATGACTTTATGTGCATATATTAGATAATGTACTGTAATTTTTTCAGGGAAAGTTTTTACATTCACAGAATTTGTCAGGATGATTTTTTATAAATTAGTAGCTATGTGAACAGGACTAGTCAAAAATATAAAGAAGAATAGGAACTCTCTGAAAAGAAATTCAGAGAGAAAACTAGAAAATATTCTCTCGCATTGAGTAAATCAAAATAGTATTTTTCTCCAACAGACAAACCATAGTAACTAGGGGGGTGTCAGAACCTGCAACTGCATAAACACACAAACGTATAGTGACTTCAATGGAGCTACAGAGTTTGGAGAGCTCTCTCTCAACATTTTCACAACCCTCCCATCAATTTACTTCACGTTAGTCTGACAGCTCTTACACATCTGTAATTCTATTTTATGTGCATTTTAGGGATCCTATAAAGTCACGTAGCTGCATATGTTATTTCTACATGGCTCACTGGGAGCACAGGTAGTATATTTTGTATTAGATATGATATTTAATTAGACTTTATTATTATTATTATTTTGCCACTACTAATAGTCATATGCCTCTTCAAAAAATGATTTGCAAGACAGATGATCTTGTTTGTCCTTGTTAAGGACTTTTATTTTTGATTTATGTCCTGTGTGTTGCTTGTTCATTCCTGAGACAGTAAGTCTGTTTTTCACCTTTAAAGGGCACCGTCTTGCTTACAAGGGCAGTAGTCACTTTAAAATGAAATCTTATGTTCAATTCTTAATCGTATGTTCTTTTTTTAAAAAATGTACCTCCTAATGGCACTGTCATGAGTTTGCTTTTTCTTTGTGATTAATACTTTGGATCAAACTAAATGCCTGATATGAAGTGTATTGAAGCCAAGCCCTAAATCTTCTATAGACATAGCATAATGGCTGGGGGAAAAAACATGATGAAAAACTCTTAGTATGAAGCAGGCCAAGTGCAGAGGAAGTTTGAAAGCTGGCTACAGATGAAGAGTCTACTTCAATAGCTTGATTTCAAAGAGACAGTGCTCTGCTTTACACTTATATTTTCCTCTTATTGTAGTTGCAGATTGTCTTGTGTCGTATCTTTGGCAATGGCTAAAAGTACAGATACAGTGAACTCCTCACAGGAAATGTCTCTTCTTACCTCTGATAATAGGAATAATTGGTTGCAAAAAGCTTTTGATTACCAAGGTATATGCTTGAGCTGATACTTCTAGAATTAAAGTGGCCTCAAGGGACTTGATTGAAAATGTCAGTTGAGCTTGTAAAAACATTAGTAGTGTTTCATGTTCTACCACTGTTCGTTATGTTAAAACTAAAACTCTCCATAAATATTGCCTGACACTCCATAGATTATTTAAAGATTATTACTCTTGAAATGACAGAGATGAAAAAATGAGTCATCTAGGTGAGTGCACATGCTTTGAGATTTGCCATGCTGCTGAGATGCAAAACAGTAGGCATTGTAATAAAGTTAGAAACTAAACAACTTTCTGAAACTTATTTTGTCTGAGATTATATCAAGTTATTTCCTATGACCCATAAACAAGATTGTTATTACCTACTTGTAGGTAAAAAAAAATAAAAAGAAGCTGAGGCTCCAGGCAGGAAAAGACTATTCTGTCACATATTCTACAAGTTTAAAATAGAGTAAAAGGGCAAATCTTAAGAACACTAAAAATGCAGCCTTCAGAAGTCTTATAAGAAAGACTTTTTAAAGTTTTTTTTAATAACTATATGATTTCAGAATAGGAGAAAACCGGAAATACCCACAATAACCCTCGTACTAATAAAATCCATAGCCACTTGTCTGAATAATTTTCTTTTGGAGAGTTTTATGTTGCATATGGTATAAACTAAACATATAATTGCAAAACTGTCAGAACTAAGTGGAAAGCACAGTCCAGTTTTATACCAGGGTGTTGTGATTAAAATAAATACCAGATAAAAGAAAGGGAAAAAGAACCAGATCAGAAAAAAAAAAAAAAAAAAAAAAAAAAGAGAGAGAGAACTCAAAAACCTGGCAACTCTACTCATATTTTACTTCTCATGCAGCTACAATACAAANAAAGGAAAAAAAACCAAAACAAAAAAAAAAAAAAAAAAAAAAAAAAAAAGAGAGAGAGAGAAAGAAAGACTCTATTTTTATGGCATAGAACATAGAACTCAAAAACCTGGCAGCTCTACTCATATTTTACTTCTCATGCAGCTACAATACAAAGTATGTTCCATGTATTCTGTATGTTTATTCACATGTGACAATATTTGCATAGAACAATGTAATTAACTTGTATAGACTCCTTCCAGTCATAGTGTTCATCATCTTTGTCAACATACACCAACTTTTCCTCTGTCAAGGAGAGGTTATTCTGAAAGATAAAATCACTTTGGAGTGACATTACTCGCCATAAATAATAGAAAGAGCTAGTAGCTTTTAGGGTACTTCATTTCTTCCTGGTGGGTAAATCACTGTCGCCATGCTGCTTGCCAGATTGAGAGAGAGAGAAAAGAACTAAAGGAGCTTATATCCCTCGCGTCTGTTCTTAAAGATGGCAAGAGCTCAAACTGCCTTCAGAATATTCTGCTAGTATGTTTCACCATTCATTTGCCTTTATGTTTTGAGTTGTTGAAATTGTTAGCAAAAATAAGTTCTGTTTGAAATGAAACCAAAACAGGACCTTGGAACTAGGTACAAGATTGAGCAGAAACAGATATCTCAAAGCTCAGTGATGCTCACTTACTAACTTTGAATTTCTGTGTTTAGCATGCAATGAGACAAAAAAAAACCCCACATAAATAAATAAATATATGTATACATATATATGCACACAAATACATATTTGTCATTTGCAATTGCAATAACACTTTTTAAAATTTTCCCTTTTTTTTAAGAAATGTTTTTTAAGAGCTAGAATAATCATATCTGCTCAATACTTACATACCTCTCATTTTACTACTATCTGATGCCAATAACTAAGCAAACAAATATGTAAAAGAGAGACAGTGGGAGCTAAAGAGTAAAAAAGAAAGAGAGATAGAAAAGAGAGAGACTGGGCAAAAGAGAAATCATAGAATCATAAATCATAGAATGGTTAAGGTTGGAAGGGATCTCTAGAGGTCATCTAGTCCAACCCCCCTGCACACACACACCTGCAGCAGGTGGCACAGAGCTGCGTCCAAGCGGGTTTGGAAGATCTCCAGAAGGAAACTCCACAGCCTCTCTAGGCAAAGAGATTGCAGAGTACTCTTTTGCCTGCAAATACTGCTTCACCTCTAAGAAATTCCATCTTTGAGGACCTCTGCCTTTATGAGGCTCCTCTCAGGGTCCATCCCAGGCACATTCAGTCCCAGGAGGATCTCTGTCCTCTCCTGGCACTTAAACTTCCCCTCCATGAGAACAGCCATCTGACACTGTGCCTTAACATATTGGATATCTGTGGCTATGTAAATGCATAACCATTCAGGCTCTCCACTATCCTTGAGTTCTGATAGGTGAATCCCCAAATCAGCCCATGTCTCTAAAGATATCATTATGTGATTCTGAGCTCTTTGCTGCTGAATCCATGGAGAACCCTGTGCAAAAAAGCCCTTGTGGGGTGCAAGTGCTTGGGCCTATCTTGACATCAGCTTTGGAGAAAAAGCGCAGCCTTCAGGCCCCATGCAGGATAGAAATTACTTTACTAAAGAGATACTGTGAGGGAGTCAGTCCTTGTCCATCATTCAACACAGTTTAGGGTATCAGGTGAGACAGAGCAGTTACAGTAAAAGGGGAATGAATACAAGTCATCATGTAGCAATATAAGAACAATTATTATTACTAATAAAAGCCATAAAAATGACATAAGGAAACAACGTTCAATCAAGTTATGGGGTACAGAAAGAGTCATCTGTGGAGAACTCTGGAAATGTAATCACTGCAAAAAATTGTCCATGAAATCACTTTCCGCAGTGCGTCCTTGAGCTCCTTGTTCCGCATACTGTAGATGAGAGGGTTCAGTGCTGGAGGTACCACTGAATACAGAATGGCCACCACCAGATCCAAAGCTGGGGAGGACACAAAGAGAAGGAAGGAAAAGGAAGGAAGGAAGGGGAAGGAAGGGGAAGGAAAAGGAGGGAAAAGGAAGGAGGGAAGGAAAAGGAAGGAGGGAAGGAAAAGGAGGAGAGAAGGAAAAGGAGGAGGGAAGGAGGAAAGGAGGAAAGGAGGGAAGGAGGGAAGGAAGGAAGGAAGGAAGGGAGGAAGGAAGGGAGGAAGGAAGGGAGGAAGGAAGGGAGGAAGGAAGGGAGGAAGGAAGGGAGGAAGGAAGGGAGGAAGGAAGGGAGGAAGGAAGGGAGGAAGGAAGGGAGGAAGGAAGGGAGGAAGGAAGGGAGGAAGGAAGGGAGGAAGGAAGGAAGGAAAGAAGGAAGGAAAGAACGAAGGAAGGAAGGAAGAGGAAGAAAAAGTGAAAAAGAAAAGGGGAAGGAGAAAGAAAAGAGAATGAAAAGGAAAAGAGAGGAAGATGAAAAATTGAGAAATGGAATTAAAAAAGAAATAGTCCTGAAGTAGTGAGTTATTATGACCATTTTAAGGTTAGTATATACACCCACGGATTATATTATTTCTCACTAGTATCTGTTACCAGCCCTATATTTGGTACACTGGGTAGATGAAAGTTCATTCAGGTTTCCTGAACTCCAAACAAACATTCCGAAATATCTTGATCTGATAAATATTTGGATAGGATTTGAATAACCTAATTCCTATATAAAATTAATTTTCAGTTACTGGGGAAAACAGAAACAAAACAAAAAAACCCACAACTTTGATTTAAAAATTACCATTCATGAAAAATCCAGTAAGATTCTTCTGTAAGTTATCCTAATAGACGGCTGTTCTTGATGCATAGTTAATACTAATTAACTCATATTCCAGTTCATCTCTTGTTTACCAGACTTAAGGACATGATTTTTTTCAATATTTTATTTTAATCTTTAATCTCAAGATTGTCCAAATATTCACAGAGCTATTCATTCACTGTTGAAACTAGGGTAATGAAAACATAATTCCTACATAGTCTACTTTGTCTACTTTAAGAGAGTCTAAGGGTCACATTGGCTGTGTTAGTCATGACATGGCAGTGTGATGAGACACTCGTGACAGAGACATTTTCATCTGATCATTTCCTACTGTTAAATATATAAAATCATGTGATATGCAAAATGGCATTATATAAGCTAGGATATGACCTTTTCTAGATAAGATTAGAAGATTTTTTACCTCCAAATACAATTAAAAATAAGAACAAATTGACCTCGTATGTTATTACTCACTTTCCTACAGAATGAAGTTTGACTTCTTAAGTCAAGTATCTGGCAAACAGAACACGAGGACATAGAGAAAATTTAGCATTCATGTTATGAAATACATTTCTTTCTACATCCAGATAAAGCCCTATGAATCTTAGAGACTCTGTTTTAGCTGAAAAATCAAAGTCCTCAAGGACCATTTAACAAGAAGCAAAACCAACAAATAACAAATGAATAAAGCTAGAAAGATTAAAATAATTTGTTTATGAATAACAAAGAATAACAGTTCCAAATGCTGTCAAAAAACCTCTTTTATGTAAAAGGGCAGAGCATAATTCAAGTGTATAATATTTGCTACAGCTGTGAGAAATGGCTCATAAACAATTCAAACCTCACCTTTTCCACCTTCAGTTGAGCAAAGATCATACAGATGTACCAAACCTGAGGAAAAAATACGGCACAAAAATTGAAAAGAGAGTTTGAAACAAAAGAAACTAGTTTATTTTCTTTTCTGCCATTTATATTTCTGCCATTTCATACCCCAAATCTGGGAAAAGAGAAGTAAAGCAGCAGTCAGGAATATATATTTTTCTGAGGTATTTATTGCGCCTGTAATCGGGGATTCTGTTTTGCATTGTCTCCAAGTAACTCCTTTATAGAATAAAAATATATTAATATACAAGTTCTGAAATGTCCCTGAGAAAGTTAGCGCCATTTGATAAGATCAAAAGGTATATACTAGAATTATTTTGTAATTTATATTTCAGCTTTTAAATGAAAGCTAACATATCTTGAAGAATGACTCATTCTCTATTATCATCTTCACCATTCTTGATCACCGTCTGCTGTGACCTTATCTAGCACTCTCAACATAGATACTACTGCGAAGCACTCTCATGAAACTACTCTCTATTTGGTGTTAGCTTTCAGGTTCTCAGATTTCTTTCAAAATAATGACAAATCAAAGAAAGTACTTGACTGCTGAAAATAAAAATCAATTTAGAAGCCTGCATTCTTNTTTTCCAGGTACGGAGGTGAGGCTGACCGGCCTGTAGTTGCCCGGGTCCTCCTTCTTGCCTTTTTTGAAGACTGGCGTGACATTGGCCTTCTTCCAGTCCTCCGGCACCTCCCCCGTTCTCCAGGATCTTTCAAAGATGATGGAGAGCGGCTCGGCTACGACATCGGCCAGCTCACGCAGAACTCTGGGGTGCATCAACCCATTTCCTACTGCATTTCCTACTGTTAAATATATAAAATCATGTGATATGCAAAATGGCATTATATAAGCTAGGATATGACCTTTTCTAGATAAGATTAGAAGATTTTTTACCTCCAAATACAATTAAAAATAAGAACAAATTGACCTCGTATGTTATTACTCACTTTCCTACAGAATGAAGTTTGACTTCTTAAGTCAAGTATCTGGCAAACAGAACACGAGGACATAGAGAAAATTTAGCATTCATGTTATGAAATACATTTCTTTCTACATCCAGATAAAGCCCNGCATTTCCTACTGTTAAATATATAAAATCATGTGATATGCAAAATGGCATTATATAAGCTAGGATATGACCTTTTCTAGATAAGATTAGAAGATTTTTTACCTCCAAATACAATTAAAAATAAGAACAAATTGACCTCGTATGTTATTACTCACTTTCCTACAGAATGAAGTTTGACTTCTTAAGTCAAGTATCTGGCAAACAGAACACGAGGACATAGAGAAAATTTAGCATTCATGTTATGAAATACATTTCTTTCTACATCCAGATAAAGCCCTATGAATCTTAGAGACTCTGTTTTAGCTGAAAAATCAAAGTCCTCAAGGACCATTTAACAAGAAGCAAAACCAACAAATAACAAATGAATAAAGCTAGAAAGATTAAAATAATTTGTTTATGAATAACAAAGAATAACAGTTCCAAATGCTGTCAAAAAACCTCTTTTATGTAAAAGGGCAGAGCATAATTCAAGTGTATAATATTTGCTACAGCTGTGAGAAATGGCTCATAAACAATTCAAACCTCACCTTTTCCACCTTCAGTTGAGCAAAGATCATACAGATGTACCAAACCTGAGGAAAAAATACGGCACAAAAATTGAAAAGAGAGTTTGAAACAAAAGAAACTAGTTTATTTTCTTTTCTGCCATTTATATTTCTGCCATTTCATACCCCAAATCTGGGAAAAGAGAAGTAAAGCAGCAGTCAGGAATATATATTTTTCTGAGGTATTTATTGCGCCTGTAATCGGGGATTCTGTTTTGCATTGTCTCCAAGTAACTCCTTTATAGAATAAAAATATATTAATATACAAGTTCTGAAATGTCCCTGAGAAAGTTAGCGCCATTTGATAAGATCAAAAGGTATATACTAGAATTATTTTGTAATTTATATTTCAGCTTTTAAATGAAAGCTAACATATCTTGAAGAATGACTCATTCTCTATTATCATCTTCACCATTCTTGATCACCGTCTGCTGTGACCTTATCTAGCACTCTCAACATAGATACTACTGCGAAGCACTCTCATGAAACTACTCTCTATTTGGTGTTAGCTTTCAGGTTCTCAGATTTCTTTCAAAATAATGACAAATCAAAGAAAGTACTTGACTGCTGAAAATAAAAATCAATTTAGAAGCCTGCATTCTTAATGTGCAGACTTTCACGTTTACCTCTTTTATCAATACCCACTACAAAAAAGAAAGAGTCTCAATCATTCTTCATGCAACTTTTACTCAACTGCTTTGAGCTCAGGCTTTTATCCAAAGGAAACCACCCCACCTGCACAAAATCATATATTCAAGTTGGATGTTTTTTAAGAAGATTATATCTATCCCATTGACTCAGCATAACACGGTGACAACTGCTATATAATGCTCCTCCTTTTCAGGTGGCTGATGTTTCCAAATATATTTTCATTATTCATCTGCTCTGAATTCCTTCCTACACCACAATACTTTGATTTTTTTCTAATTACCCACATAGGCTTGTCAAAAGACCCAATTCCTATGCTATAGGATTCCTGTATTATATTTACTTAGAGTTAAAATTATGTAAATCAATTCTTTATAGCATGGACAAATGTCAACTATAGAGTTCCTGAGGCAAAACATTCAAGAGAAATTGCTGGTCAAAGGTTTTTTTTTCACTTCTGTTCACAGCACAGAATCTATTTAATTGCCTTATGTGTAGACATAGGTGAATCTCATGCAATTACAATGTCCATTTAAATGATGTTTGGTGTGATACCAGAGTAATTGTGTGTGCAAGAATACAAAAAGAATTACAATTCAATGACCATTATCATTGAAGTAATAGTCCCCTGTTCTCATAACACGTGCTCCAATATAAAATAGACCATTATGATAATGATTTTTTTTGTATACTAACTTGGTTCGAATCACAAAGATATGTCTCTGCATAATGTTTTTCTTTCATGACTTTTTTTTCTTTTTTTACTCACTCCTGAGTTGCTTATAATTTACTCATTTCTTTTGCCTGAGGCTGTTACATATTCCAAAAAATAGTGTTGTGCTCTTGCCTTCTTTGTGGGTCAGCTATTTGTGACAAAAGTGCTGACAAATTAGCTATGTTCAAAAGCCAAGCCCATTGGCTTGGAAAAGGGGAAAAAATACACTGTAACTCTGGAGTCAGTTGAAATTTAAGGCAAAGGACTGTATTTGAAATATGTCATTCTATTCATAGTAAAATACTGCTTTTCCACCTGAGATGCATACATATGCAGACAAAACAGTGGTTATGGTGTGTGGTTTTGTTGCTGCTGACATGGCTTTGCAAAACCATCACACGAGGCATGAGTGTAGCAAACAACCTCAGAAAGAGCTTCACACTAAGGATTCTGGAGGAAGGAAGAATTTATAAAAAAAGCCTAATGGGAAATAAATATTACCATGCACTTAAATGTGGCTGGTGAAGTCAATGACTATAAAAGCTCACCTTTATTACAAGAAGGTAATCAGCTAGGTCCAGAGAGATCAATTTCTTCCTCCTCAGAGACTAAACTTTGTGTTTATTAATTGTCTTTATTTCAGATGAGTACACAATATTCACATGTAAAATAATAATGCTATAACATTCTTTGATTACCAGGTAAGATTTCTGTGTCAATGTACAAAGTGTAAGGCTGTGTGTCTGATCCCTGTTTTAAACATCAGGACAATTGGACTACACAGTTTGAGAAGATTTTCTTTGGGCTTCCTACCTTTGACTTAGGAAATCTTCCAGATGTCTTGCCAACTTCTGTTATGCCCATTTCCATCAGTTTGCACAGTGACTCAAATAAGCTTACCTTAACAGCGTGAAATCCTTCTTCAAAGACTAGCAACATTATAAGCATTTTTGAACACCTTTCAAGCATCTGTTTAAAATAGATTTTAAATGATTTCATTTATTAAGCTGGCTTTTAAAATTTTTTGCATTCATTTTCAATTGTTTCAAAATAGGAGAGAACAGAAGATTCAGCAGTTTATGACAAGATCAACAGAGATATTTATGTACTGCAATGTTATGCTGTCCAATATCTTTCTGCTCCAGCTACCTAAATCTCTCATGCTGTCCAAAGTGGAGTCCCAGTTTCCCACAAAATATGGAAGGAAATTCTCCCTTAAGCAATGGTCTCCAGGAGTCATGGAGCTTTTGGAACCTGTCACGGTTTTTTGCTCCAGCTCTGCCTAATTCATATATAAAAGAATTTGTGAAAAGATGGAACTGAAATATACTTTTAGATATTGATATTAAACTTCAAAAAATAACAGAGTAAGGAAGGAAGACTGAAGTACTGAAGCCTTTGCCTAAAGCTGATCTAAGCTTGAGAAGAAAGCTGAAAATAAACATAGCAAAGTGAATATCAGAGTTTTGTCCTTTGCTCATAGAGATGGAAAATGCAAAAGGATCAAAGATTCCCTAGAAGTACAAAAATAATTTGTGTGTAGGAGACTGCCTATTATAGCAAAAGTTCATGGAAAATGTTTAATGAACAAATTCATACCATTTCATCTTTTAGCTGACACTTATGATTAAAAGCTATTAAAAACTATTAAAATTACAGCTTCTATAAGACAGCCAATCATACTGCACACAGAGACAGTTGACAGATTAATTTTGCACGTTTTGCATCTTTCAATCACATTTTCTCTGGTCAAATCTCAGCTATTTTCTCTTTATAGTAATGTTGACCATTGATAGATTTAAAAAATCAGAAAGTTTTTATAAACAAATAAGTGAAAATGCACACTTTTGTCTCCAAATGCATGAAGTATATTATCCGAACACATCCTAAACTTTGCATTTTTTAGTATGAATAATAATAGAAACTCTCTTCAAATGCAAATGAAACAAAAGAAAATCTCCAGAAAGGTTGTTTTTCAAAACAGTGTTTTTTCTTTTTCTCATCCTAACAGTGAAATATACATCTAGCAATTGTATATCTTTCCCTTTATGAAATAAAAGTGGGGTTCTATTAGTCTCGATCCTGTGTAACATGCTCTAGGTGACCCTGCGTGTGCAGGTGGCTTCAAATAGATGATCTGCAAACGTCCCTTCCAACTTTAATGATTCTATTATTCTATGAAATAGTTGACGATCTTCTGAAATATCTGCAATAAACACCACCAAATTGATTGTGATCTCACTCCAACAAGATAAGGAAGTATCATTTCTATTTTATGCTTAGAAAAACTGACACAAGTGTAGCTGGAATTTGTTTTGCCCAAGGTTACAGCAGAAGTTTATGTGAAAGTTCAATATGGAAAATAGATCTCTTGATTCACAATCCTGTTTGTTATCCAGAAATCCCTTTCTGTATTTTTTAACTACCTTCCTGTGACATTCTATTGACGTGTATACAAAGTAAGGTTATTTAAATGCAGAAATTATCCGTTGTCTCTGGGCACGTGGAAGACAAGAAGGTGCTCAAGACAAGTCAGCATGGATTCGTGAAAGGGAAATCATGCTTGACTAATCTGATAGCCTTCTATGATGGGATGACTGGCTGGATAGATGAGGGGAGAGCGGTGGATGTCATCTACCTTGACTTCACCAAGGCTTTTGACACCGTCCCTCACAACATCCTCCTGGACAAGCTCCGGAGGTGTGGGCTGGATGAGTGGTCGGTGAGGTGGATTGGCAACTGGCTAGATGGCAGAACTCAGAGGGTGGTGATCAGCGGTGCAGAGTCTAGTTGGAGGCCTGTGTTGAGTGGAGTCCCCCAGGGGTCAGTCCTCGGTCCAGTCCTGTTCAATTTATTCATCAACGACCTGGATGAAGGCACGGAGTGCTCCCTCAGCAAGTTTGCAGATGATACAAAGCTGGGAGGAGTAGCGGATACTCCAGAGGGCTGTGCTGCCATCCAGAGGGACCTGGACAGACTAGACAACTGGGCAGTCAAAAACCTCATGAAATTCAACAAGGCCAAGTGCACGGTCCTGCACCTGGGGAGAAATAACCCCAGACACCAGAACAGGCTGGGGTTGGCTACTGGAGAGCAGCTCTGCAGAAAAGGACCTGGGCGTCATGGTGGACGACAGGTTGACCATGAGGCAGCAGGGTGCCCTCGTGGCCAAGAAGGCCAATGGCATCCTGGGGTGCATTAAGAGGAGCATCTCCAGCAGGTGGAGGGAGGTGCTCTTACCCCTCTACTCAGCCCTGGTGAGCCACATCTGGAGTCCTGTGTCCAGTTCTGGGCCCCACAGTACAAGAGGGATGTGGAGCTGCTGGAGAGAGTCCAGCGCAGGGCCACGAGGATGATCAGGGGCCTGGAACATCTGCCCTATGAGGAGAGGCTGAGGGAGCTGGGCCTGTTCAGCCTGGAGAAGAGAAGGCTGAGAGGGGATCTGATCTGTGTCTATAAGTACCTCAAGGGAGGCAATGAGGAGGATGGGGCTGGCCTCTTTTCACTGGTGGTCACTGACAGAACCAGAGGAAATGGCCACAAATTGAAGCATAAAAAGTTTCACGGGAACTTAAGGAAGAATTTCTTTACTGTGAGGGTGACAGAGCACTGGAACAGGCTGCCCAGAGAGGTTGTGGAGTCTCCTCTGGAGATCTTCAAGACCCGCTTGGATGCAGTCCTGTGCCACGTGCTCTAGGTGGCCCCGCGTGTGCAGGGGGGTTGGACTAGATGACCTCTAGAGGTCCCTTCCAACCTTAGGCATTCTATGATTCTATGATTCTATGCATTTGCAACACAGTTGTTATTTTCTGTTAATACTACCTAGAATTTTGCCTGTGATATTGCTGTTGTCCCTCTGAGTATTTTCCAATGTTTTTTTGTGACTCGAAGGTCACACTCATTATTGATATAGAAAGGTTCATTCCCTACATCATGAAGAAGAACCAAAAAAATACAAGTCTATACTGGGCAAAGATTTAGATGTAAGGATTTCACTAGGACTTTATCTTTATTTTTTTTTTATTGACATTGGTAAATAGAGTTTTTTTTTTCCTCTGGCCTGAAACCCAAGGAGATTGACACATACACTGACTGTTTTGTGAGACCATTTCATTGGCCCTGCATAACTGTGTGAGGTGAATATGTAGTATGGTGTTAATTATGATCTTAAGCTATGAATCAACTAGGGCAGTCAGTACAGGTCCTTTTTGTTCAAGTGTTGCAGATTATGAAGTATAGATGAAGGGTTTTTGTAATCAGAATTGTCTTTTCTTTTGTATTTCAAATCTATTCTACTTTTCTCAAGGAAGAAAATGAAAGGTTGATAATTATATTAACTTTATCATCTGTATGAATGCCTATTATAAATACATCTATGAGCCTCTATAATATGCTTACAAAATTTTATAGACTAAAGGGTAATAAAAATGAATTAAAGAATCAGGAAATTGGAGATGCAGACATTTGTTATGAATTTGCCTTCATACTTGCTGAGCTTGCAAAAAATAACTTAGTTACAACTTCATATTAGTAAACTATTTAGACAACTGTTTTCACAGGCCCTTATGATGACAGGATGGAAATCTGCCTCCGTGGAGATACATGAAGGTTTGCAATTTCTCTTAATGCTCTCAAACTTGGATCTATTGCAGGGTATGTATATATCCTAAGTCTTTCTCAGAGTTTACTTATTTGCACAATATAGTCTTTCCACATATCAGCAAATAACCTACATTCTCTGTGTTCATACATTTGTCTTTGCAACTAACTATACACTGCATCCTGAAAACACTTTATAACTGTCATAAAATAATAATCTTGATATTAAAAGTAATGGTAATGACGATAACCATAATTACACCACTGTTTGTAAAGTACTTTAAAAAATAAAGAATCTAAGTCATGTCTGGCCTAGGGTATGAAATGATACCTTTGCTTTTTCTGGAAGAGTAGAGCCAGATGGGCCAACGTGAGCAATAAGTCAATTAGTATAGAGTACTCTGGTAGTGCTAAATAAGAAAAGAGAGAAATAGAAAGATAGATATACCTTGTTTTTTTGTAGTCCAGTCACTGACAGTAGGACAAACCTTTATTTCTTAAATTAGTAAACTCCATTTACCTGCATTGTTCCATGGCACCGCTTTGACTTAATCAACAGCCTTGAAGGGCAGACAGTGGCAGGAATATCTAAATGGTTAAAATCCAGATCTCCTGGGCTGGTAGAGACATGGGAATTATTATGCCAATGAGCACCATTGTGGGAAGTTTCACTTAATGCTAGAACTGCTCAGGTGTCATTTAACAAACACAGCCTGAATATATGTTTTCAGAACATGTAAACAGGGCTTGCATTGTTTCTGTGCTGGGAAAGTCTGCCATGTGAAATCAACCTGCAGTTCACGCCTTTGACCTTAATAGTATATTACATAATTCCTTAGTTACTGTGTGCCGCACATAGCTCTAAATAGCCCTCTTACTACAGCAAACCTTGTATTTGTACTCTGTACTCTGTACTGTACTGTACTCTGTACTGTACCCTGTACTCCAATAAGTGGGCTTAATGGTACACTGTATGTTTTACTCTAATCATATGACCATAATATTTTTATTTTTATTGATTTCTCCCATATATTTGGTGATAGAGTCCTTTCTTCCAGTTCTGAATCTCAGAAATAATCTTTTCTCCTGGTGGTTTTGGGTGTTTCCCTTTATCACAATAAATATCTCTTTGCAAAATCAAATAATAATCTGACATAGTCTGGAGGCTATGTGTACCATATTCATGTAAAAACATACATGTATGTGATTTAAGCATTTTGCCACAAATTGGAAGCTCTCCACATTTCATTTCATGACTACCCATGACGGAAAGGAAAGGAAAGGAAAGGAAAGGAAAGGAAAGGAAAGGAAAGGAAAGGAAAGGAAAGAATTAGAACATAACAAGGAAGAAATACAAAGAAAAGAAAATGAAGGAAAGGAAAGGAAAGGAAAGGAAAGGAAAGGAAAGGAAAGGAAAGGAAAGGAAAGGAAAGGAAAGGAAAGGAAAGGAAAGGAAACAAATGTTTCAGTAAGCTTTGGAGAAGAGTATGGGAGAAAGCTTAGGTCTGTGAAACATTTGAGGAAAGTTGTTGTGATGTTCAGCGTGGGTCAACACTTCCTTTTACAGTGCAGTGCCTGATATCTGATAGATAAATAAATGATCCCAGCTATCATCATCACAGAATCACAGAATGGCTGAGGTTAGAAGGGACCTCTAGAGATCATCTAGTCCAACTTCCCTGCTCGAGAAGGGACACCTAGAGCATGTGGCACAGGGTCGCATCCAGGTGGATTTGGAAGATCTCCAGAGCCATCATACATGATACATGAGGAAATATGGACGTAGTTTGAGCTTGGCATTAGAAGAAAAATTATAGGCAGCACGAAGGAAGAGCAGTGCAAAAGGAACGGATATCCTGAACTAAGCAGTTGGTGATGAAGTTTTAGTATGCACCCTATGCACATTTGGGTGAATTTAGTTCTGTTTTACTCTAGGCTGGTCCCAGAGATTGATGCCTATAAGCAGATAGAGTACATTTCAGCATAATTCTAGAACATAACAGGTTTAATTTTATTGGAAAGCAACCCAGGTTGTGAGCTCTGACACCACACTACAACAGATGTGGGAAAAAAATTAAAATTGGGAAAACAAAAGTTACTTTTTACCCTCAATATTGTTAGAGAGGCTGTGCCAATTCTTACCCTCTCCTATGTATGAACCAACATGACTACGCAATAATGAGAAAGGATTAGAATCATAGAATCATAGAATGCCTAAGGTTGGAAGGGACCTCTAGAGGTCATCTAGTCCAACCCCCCTGCACACGCAGGGGCACCTAGAGCACGTGGCACAGGGCTGCATCCAAGCGAGTCTTGAAGATCTCCAGAGAAGGAGACTCCACAACCTCTCTGGGCAGCCTGTTCCAGTGCTCTGTCACCCTCACTGTCAAGAAGTTAGGAAACTTCTTGAATTAGGAAAACATTTAAGAAACATTTTACTTTTTTTAATCCCTGACTCCAAAATGACAGTGTAGTGCTACAGTAGTTAATATAATTCAGGGATTTTTGCCATTATTTTAACCTCTTTCCTTTCAGCCCACTGACTGTATTTTAAAAACTGTTTTTAAAATGCAAAATGTTTCTATGATTTGGATTTTTTTTTCTTCTTAAGAAATTAATTTGTTAACTCCTCCTCTGACATCCTTAATTCAGAAAACAAAACAAAACCAAACTCCCAAACCACAGACTTTTCATGTTTATAATGGTCTCTTCTCCAGGAGATTATTGCGCACACATTTACCAAAGAGCTGCACACTGAACTACCAGCTAGTCTCCTTTATGAAAGAAGCTCATTGTGAATTCTTTTGTTCATAACTGCAGGTGCTTTCTGGGTCTGAAAAGATCCTGTGATCTGATAGCTGTTTTTCACGTTTTGTGATCATGGGCAGCTTGCATAATATAACAAAGGTAGAAGATTGTTGCCTTCCCCAGGGTTGCTTAAAGTTACAGTCTTGATCTTTTGACCTTTAATTTCAGCAAGTTTGATTGCTCAAGGAACCCTGGTGTGCATACTTGGAGCTGGTATAGTATTTTGCCGTTCAGTTTATTGTAAATGCTTTAACACTGACATAGTTTAGAAGACCAATAGTTTCTGAGACTCTCCTGCATTTCATGGTGTATAGGAATAAAGAGTAAGTGCCAGGAGAAAATAGTTCCCAGACTCGCAGTATATCATGGCTTGCAAAATATTCTGTTATGGATATTATAAGTGTTGACTTGTCATGGATCAATGCTGTAAATGTCAGAGGCAGTTTGTGCTATATTCCTTCAGTAGAGCATTGGTGAATGATAAGACCCAAGCAAAGGGTAGTAGGGCTCAGATGATAAGAGAGGTGAGAGTAGAAGTTAAGAATAAATTTTAAAAATTACTTTTTTTTTTAGCTTAACATATTAATAAGAGAACATTAATAGCCACAAGAAAGGTAGATCAAAACCAAAATTTTCCTCATCTCATTTTTTTTTTACAAGTAAAAAAAGGGAAAACCTTACAATTTAAGGAAGTTTTCCTTATGAAAGGTTTAACCTCTCATACTTTTCAATCCAAATATTATTATCATCTGACTTCCAGTTATCAATAGAAAGAGACTTTGAGTACCATCCAGTTTAGACAAGTATATGGGTTGGTTAGTATGCTCTCCTGTGAGTGGATTTGAGTACCTTAGAAGAAGGAGATAAGCTCAGATGTTAAAGGAATGACATTTAGATGAATGAACTGGTCAGTGGCCTCTTGAGTGACAAGGAAAAAGAGTTTTTTCCTCCTTTCTCTGATCTAGATCTTCTCTTTTACCATGTAATAGTAAAATAGTTTAATATTTTCAAAACATTTTTAATTTCTACTTTAGTATGCTATAATTGCAGTTTTTAGCTAAGGGGTGATTTGCCAAACGTTGTCCAATCAGAAATTCTCAGGGTGCATCTGAGACCAAACAAAATTTCTCTGTGTTTGCACAGTACAAGGCATGGTGACCCATCAGCAAGAACTACCCGGTGGCTCACAACATCAGAGGAATAAATTAACTGTGGTGAACAGCACTGTTGAACTCAGAAAAATGTTTTGCTTCTGTTGGACCACTAGCAACAGTGTACTAAAATTCTGACTCAGTAATGACTGTGAAACAATTAATTGTGACTGTGAAACTCAGTAGTGCTACAATGGGAAATAAAATGAGACAAAGATTATGGTAAAAAATGACAACAACAGCAACAACAAAAAAACTCAACAATGCAATTTTTAAGAGTGATTTGAACAAAAGAAAGTACTAAGTGAGGAACGTTCATCTCAAAAGAACAATCTTAATTCAGGCTAAAATGCTTGTTCAGACACAACCACAAAGACATTTAGATTAATGCTTTTCAGCTGCCCCATTAAGCAATCCTGAATTAAGTGGTCTTCCATGTACAAGCCTTGAGAACCACTGAACTCTGCATTATAATACCAGTTGTCTAAATCATCTGGTCTTGCTTCTGAAGAGCTAATTAGCCCAGAGAGACCTTGTGTTTCTGCATTGTCATCTCCCATTGTACTAGGTAGCATAATTCAGACACTTTCTTCATAGGTGCCGCTGTTAAAATAGTGAGCTTTATATTAATTTGCTAAAAGCAAACAATGGAAATCCTGGTGAGGCTGCCCTACCTGACTTCATCCGCTTGCTGTTCCTGGCAGATTTCCAGATGTAAAGTCTCGCGCATTCCAGCAGAGCAACAAGGTTGCACTTGTGTGTAATTTGCTTCACAGGTCTTGTGCATTAGGTTCTACCCTCACTCCACCTATATCAAAAAAAAAAAAAAAAGTCTTGGGAGTCAATAGATTCAATAGATTAGGTGTTAAACTAAACTTTTCTGCAAAAGTTAAGGATCTAGTCACCAAGCTTAGAAGGAAAAGCTTAAAGATATGATTCTAACAATTCAAAAACTAGTGTAAAGGGGAAAAAAAACAGCTTTTATTACTACTGGGGGGAGATAATCTAATTAGGTTATCTGCCATATCTCAATGAGACAACATATCAAATAACTATCTACAAAGATAGAGCACACAACATAGAGCATACATTCATAAGTGCAGGTGTTTTACTCAGTCCCTTATGTTTCTCAAGCATATCCATGTTTGTAAAATAATGCAGAATCCAAAATGTTTCTGGATTTCAATTTACTCAGAACACTCAGACAGTTTTGTACTTCACATCACACACAATGAAAACCTGTTTGTGCCTGAAGAAAAGCAGTTTCTAAGGAGTTAAAACATATTATTGGTAAGAGTTACAGGGTTGATTTTGTGCTATAATCAGTTGATTTTCTATTTATTTTGCTTTTAATGGTCACCAGAACCAGGTTCAAAAAATGGTCAGATTTGCCCTACAGTGGTAAATCTACTACTATTACTACTACATCTACTATTATTCTCATTATATTATTCTTTTAATGTAGAACTAATGCTTTAAATCTTCTCCACAACCCAGCTGCCAGCACACTAGCAAGCAGAAGAAAGCAGAAGAAATATCAAGCTTTCTCCTAAGATCAGGATTTCCTTACTGGATCCTTATTTCACGTATATCAACACTTTTAAAATGCTGCAATGCTATTAGTCTTCCTAAAGTGACTTAATTGTATCTGATTGCTGAAGATATCAGTTGTCCTCATTTATTTTTCAGTGGAATTGTGATACTTTTAATTGCCCAGTCATCTTACTTCTGTGCTTCTAGTATACCCTGTAGCTCCCATTAAAATGATGATGTCAGGAGAAAGTTGTATTAAACACAGTGTGAAAGGGGCTTAAATGCCAGAGGTACACAATTCCACAACATTTATTTGTTCTAATCAAAAATGAAAGGGTTCTCATCTTTTGCTCTGTTATTCTGTTCTCATTTTCCAACTAATTAAAAATTGAAATTTAAAAGTAAATTGCACTGGTGTCATTATTTTCCTGAGACACTGTATTTCTCTTCATCCGGTTCCATCAGTGAAGACAAACCAGCTGAAGAAAGTCCGATTATCTAACAGTTAAGCAAGTTGCTCATGTTATTTAACAACAGGAAAATCAATGCAAGATTAGAGAAAAACTTTTAAAGCACAGTTTGTATTCTAAATATTGAGTCAAAGAAAAGTGATCTGTGCTAGAAAAAAATGTTGTCAACAAATCTATATTTTTATTTTAGCACCTGAATAATAGCTAAGAATACATTCAGATCTTATCTCTGCATTCACGTTATTGGCAGTTTTTACCCCAGAGACCTTTAATCCTACATTTGAATTATTAACATAGAATAAAATATAATAGAATTATTGTTTGAGCACTGATAAATGACTTAACTTTCCCTTTCTTCTCTTTCTTTCCCTTTCTCCATCTCTTCTGAAAAATGTCCATAATATCCCAGAAAAGTAAGTATTGTAAGACTAATCTTTATAAATTGTCCCTGTGCTATACCACTTTTATTAGCGTATATTAAGATCGTCTGTGTGTCTATGTGTGTGTATGTAGATAAATATACGAAGAGATATATATGGAGACAAACATGAATACTACCTTCAGTAAGTGGAAATGGTGGACTTTTGAGCTACATTCGAAGTAATCATTGTATAATTTGGAGACAGGTTACTGAAATGTATTATATCTGACAAATTGTGAGGAACGTTGTTAAGCATATCTGTTTATTGTGTGCAAAGAATACTAAAATGATTTTAAAAATCCAAAAAGGAGTTTTTTGATCTATCTTGAAAACTGAAGGAAATAACACTACCAAAATGAAATATTTCATTTTACTTAAAAAAAAGGCTAGAATTTCAAAACCAAAAATGATTTCAAAATATGACTCAATAATCTTTTTGTTGTCTAAAATTCATTAAAAAAATCAAGTAGTCTATATATGCCTGACCCTTATTTAGGGTCAAAAGAGGTAATCAAAAATTTCCAGAGTTATTAAGCAATGCAAAAATAAGCATCACACTATGATTACTATTTAGTAAGAAATCTTCTGAAAATTTATGAAATCTTCTGAAAATTCATCCATCTATGATTGATCCATGACTCTCAATGTTCATAAGAGTCTCATGTCTTTTGTCAATTTATACATACAAGTACTAATCACCACATGGAATATTTATTTGATCTATCTGTAGAATTTACTGACCTTTATTGTTAAACACTGACATTGGTGAGGCCTTCACATTTAAAAAATGAGCCAGACTATATATCTGATTGATATATAGTGTTACAGATTCAATCACACAATGGTGACGAATTCTCACTTTGCCTCAATAAATTTCTCCCCTAAACATCTCTCAGTTCCTTATGTTCATTGTGCAGACAGGAGGCTGAGGGCCAGAGAAAAAAAGTTTATTTACATGAATCCCAGTGGAAATCACAGTATCCATTATTTTGCTTAAATCTCTGTAATTCTAATGATTGCTAATTAGATTGTAGAGAACAGAAAATAAATCTTGAACCTAGTTTTTACTATTGGAAAACACATACAAAGTTCATGTTATCTATCCTCCTGTCACATCTACTTCTGCCCATGAAATTAAATTTATCAGCTATAGTGGATTTTCCATGTCTGGGAAAAATAATTGCAGTAGTTAATGCATCTCACTGTTTAGAAGATTTTCAGGATCTAAATCTCACCATTCCTAACTACTCATTCTACTCATGCATCCACCTTTAGATGATGTTTTTCAAACCCAAAAGTATAGACTATAAATATATATTTTATATTCTGGTAATCTCTTAGCACACTGTATATTTAGATTTCATTTTTTCTTTCTTCAACCATATGGATTGGTCTTCTTTAAACATTCGTTTCATTTTCAGTTCACAAGTGCTGAAGTATTTTAAAAGCATTTGTATTTTCATCTGTTGCCTTTCAGATAGTGTTATCATGTCAAATAGTGATAGTCCAATGTTTCTCCTGGAAAGTTTATCACAGAAATAGTCAAAGTGCTCAAATCTGAAATGCTCCTTTCCTTCTGGATATCCTGTGAAGACTACTGTTCACATCTTAAATATATATATATATCTTTTTACTTATTCTTCTAGCTAACATCTCTTGCATCTTAGTTGAAGATTCTTATTATGGTAAAATATTCAAACCCTGAAATAAGGTGTATCATCTTGTTTGACAAGTATTACCCCATTATTTTAAAAACTCTGGCATTTTAATGTATGGAAGTGGTACTCATGACATTACCTGCCGTGAATTAGTAGCATCAGGGCCTGTGGCAGAGGATAAAATATCTAGAAGCTTCTCTCCTCTTAAGGCTCTCTGTAGGTGATCGGCCATTCTGAATTACTTTTGTTGCCTGATTTTTCTTGTTTATGTAATGCACTAGAGAACAACATTTCAAATTACATGTTCAGTCTTCCAATCTGTCTTCCAACACCATAGGGATATTAAACATAGATCTTAATGTCTGAAGGGATAATTTTGGTCAATTAGTCTGATCTGCTACAACACTGACATGGTAAGATTTTCAGGACGATTACTTCTGCTGATGCAACACATCTTGAAACTGCTGTTTAAACTGCGGTTTAAAAAAACAGCGTGATGTTGAAAATAAATATGCAGAAAATCCCTAGAACGTCTGGTAATATGAACTATAGGCTTCTTTTTCACCTCGTTCTGCTCTTGTCCTTATTTCAGCATTCGCGTCCCACTTCTGCTTTATAAAATCCCTGGCCAGGGCCATGTTTATATTTATATAAAAATATTTTCTATTTACTTTGCATTTTTAAAATTAGAATTCAGATTCTAAAATGAAGGTCCTGTCTCCTATCCTTTTTATGGTTCCTAGCTTGTCCTTTACTTAGCTGCAGGCTAGTCCATGCACAGAATTACTTCACAAAAAAATTAGCGTTAGTGTGGCCCTGGTAAAACTTGACCACAGCTAGATTTCCATTTTACACTCTGTCTTTCAAGTGCAGTTCCATATACCACTCTGTGTAACTCTGAGTATAAATGATATATAGACTCAATGAGCAAACAGATATGATACTCCAACATAGAGCTTACTATACATTTGACTTACAGGACTATACTAAAGGTTATATTATTTTAGCCTTGTACTTCTTTCAGGACTCTTTTTTCCCCATAGCACATAAACACAATGCATATTAGTTTCAGTTCAAGGGAGCTAGATGTATTTACCATCAAACTCTTTCTCTGGGTTGTCTACAAACAGCAATAACAAATGAAGACACGATCTGGAGATGAGAGTCCACCAGTGAGAGGGGTCAGATTTTTCCAAGCAGTATTTAGTAGATATAGCCTAAAGCAGAGAAGGTGAAGCAGCATTCAGAGTGTTGAGCGCTAAACTTTAACAACTGATAGTTATAGGAGTTCCTTTCTTTTGCTTAACTTTTCTTGATGAACTCTTTGAAAATAGTCATATATATTAAATTTAACTTCTAAGTACTACTGACTGTTACTGACTAAAGTCCTGTGTAGATTGAATAACATCTCATGAGAAGGCCTTTTAAGGACAAGGCAAGAATTGCACTATAACACTACTTTCAGTTCCTTTCATCTGATTTCTTAATGTGGAGGAAATACTTAAGCTATCACCAAATCACTTGGACAGGACATAAGAGTATCTGCTTTCTCCTCTTCTAAACTGTCCAGCATTTCAAAGACTAAAATTCTTGTTATGTCTTGGAGATCCAAAAGACAAACTGATTGGGAATCATTTTTATATAGTCTTCCATTTGTATTTTATATTTACTTTCTTTGGATGTAGCACAAATCATGCTATTGAGCCTGTTAAGCTTGGGTTAAAATAGAACATCTCCTGAATAATTTTCATTTAATTGGTTGTATTTTTGTAGAATGCTCAATGATAGCAGCTCATAGTAACTCTTTCCCCTCTTAAGCAGTTTTCCTTTACAGTTTACTGGTTCCTCTGCTATTATAGAAAATATTTAATGTATAATTAAGTTTCATTTTTTTCACTGCAGTTCTATCTGGAAACAATGCAGGCTATAGCTATCCCTCTGAATAAAACAAAATTATTTTCTGGACCTGAAGCCATATGCACTTTATTGGCACTTAGGTCTAGTTTCTCTGTGGTCCTACTATAAAGATGTTATTCTGTGTCTGTAAAGTTTTTTAAGCCAAAGTCTGGTGGTATTAAAAAAAAAAAAAAAAAAAAAGTGCTTCAGTTCACTAGAGTAATATATTTAGAAGAAAGAAAAAAAGTATATTTTGTATCTTTCACAGTATGGTCTGAAAACACTGAAAGATTTCAAGTCTTTAAGTCTCCCTACCAATATAGGAAGATTGTGTACTATGTGGGAAGTAGTTTTGTCCTCACCATCCAGAAGGAAAGAGTTGCTCAGACACCGAGAGTGCTAGCTGCTTGTGTCCATTCATACCAGAAAGCATCCTAGCAGTCAAACGATATGGACTTGCTGTAGTCCAAGGTTTGAGTGCTGGTACCACACCACTCATAGTACCACAGTGGAGCAACATTTGACCAGGCTCTGCGGGTGACAGCAATGCACGAACAAACTGGTCTGTCTGGGAATTTATTTGGGTGAAGCAGCCCTGTGGCCTCTCTGACTGGTTCTAGCTCTACCTCTCTTAATCTGATCTAGCTTACAAGACTTATAACTCTGTATTGTACAGTCTTGTCATCTCTTCAAAGATAATGCTGCCCCTGATCACACAGCAGTTTACAGTTCACATCTTAAAATAATAACTTAAAAGAGAAACAGTAGTGATGCAAAATTGTAGGAATGTTATTTGCAAAAGTTTTCCAGAACTACTGGGTGTATTCCAGGAAAATAAAAGTTCTTCAGAACTTTAATTTGATATATAGGTTCTCAGATTAATAGACTATGTCTTTAAAAAGAAAAGAAAAAAAAGAAAAAAAAAAGAAAAAAAAAAGAAAAAAAAAAAGAAAGAGGCAAGAAATTGCTGAAGCTGTCTCAGAAACTCAAAGAACCCAGATAAATAGAGTTCAAAACTATATTATGCTAGATTGAATTAGAAGTCCCCAGTTTACCAGTAACCACAATGGTACCTTACTCCTATTCCATTTCCAATCAAACCACTAAGCTCTCATAGAATGCATTGAACAGTTTTTCTCTTCTATCCATTTACACAAAAAAGTTCCTGGATTTGTGCCAATGCAGAAAAAAAAAAATTGTGATATGAAACTTTACATGAGTGCTAATCTTTACCAAAGAAGCTCTGACTGACTGTTCATGCAACCTATATTTGATTATTTAGTTCAACTCTATTCATATTCCTTTGCTTTTGTTATTCTGATTGAGGGATTATATTTTTAGCATTTTTGTATGAATATCCAAAGAGTGGATTATTTTAATAAGGTGTATAAACATATCACTTACACTTGACTATCTAAGCACTGTCATTGCAGTCAGATAACAGTACTTTGGCTGCTTAAGTATTTAAAGTTAGGGAGTAATCAAATTTTTATTTTGAAACTCACAAAGGTTTTATTCATTTTTATTTTGGCAGGCAGTAACTCATTACATAATATACTCTGTATATTGAGCCTGACTTCTCATTCTAGTATAGTTCATTGGGATTTATCATTGGACCCATAAATTCATATTTTAATTCAGATTCATACACTGTTTACTTGTTTATTTTCAATCAAAGCTTTTCCAAATTATTTTATTTCATGAAAAATCTATGAATAGGGCAATCTCAGAATAGAGCTCTATATAGGACAATTAATAATCAGGGAAAAATAACCAGCCAACTATGTAAAATTTTGATGTCTTCCAGAGTGAATAGCAAACATAGATGAACAAGTCTTTCTTATCTCATAGGTTTACCCAGGCTATCTCGGAAAAAAAATGTGTGAAGTAATTAAAAACCTGCTGCAATTATAAGCGATCGCTAAACAAAAAACATATTAACTGAAAAATAAAAAAGAGGCTAAATTAATGACCCGTTGGTATGTTTGTAATTTTGCAACTATTGCAAAGTATCTACTTTTAGTTTTCTGTTTACTTTTTCATTTTAATTGAATCTGAATTTATCCTCTTAACAGAATAAGTATTCTTATAGGAGATGCGGTCAATTCCCTTTAATGGGCAAATATGTTTCAGTCCCTCGTTCAGGACCAGAGTTCTCAGCTCTTCCTCTGAGCAAGCTTTCCAATTCCATTCTGCTGGCTGATTCACAACAGTTGGATATTTATTTCTGCTGTCTCTGTCATAATCCTGAAATTTCTATCTATCAACCATCTCACTTGCAGGTCATAATTATTAATCGAAATGTATCACTCCACTTTTTTTTTCTAGTTCTGCCTTTTAGCTTCCTAGTTTCCCTTTCACTTGTGTCTGAAATATAACTTTCTGTGAAATATAACCCCGTGTAGATGCTGCAATGATTCAGGACCTTTTCAGCCCTGCATGGGGAATGTAGTGACTGGCTTAATCAGTTATTCATCAGAATGTAATAGACTCGTCATGCTGATTGATGCAACAAAATTTGTGATTGTATTTTTAAGGTTAGGAAATGCTCAGCAGTGATTAGCATGACAATTCTGCTCTACTAAAATCAGTTGCAGCCTTTTGGGAAGTGTGTGCGAAAATTTGCCTGCTGTTGCCAAACATATTGCTTGATATTCTTTATAGGAGTAAGTTCCAGTATTTTAAAAAGAAGTACTGATGCAAACATTCACATTTATTTGAAATAACATCTTAAAGTGGTTTTTAGATTGTCAGAATATTTCTCTGGTTTTGCATGCTATACCGAGGTAATTAATATATATCTATGACTCTTAAATGTATCCACACAGTTGGAGCCCTGCAGACTTGGAGAGTTAAAAGAACCATGCAATACTGTCAGGTGAACTGTGTAGGCAGGAGTGAAGGAAAGTCACAGAAGCTCATTGTAAAAGTTTTGACCTTCCTATATTTCTTTACTTCATTAAAGGATGCCAAGATGATTTCTTCTTTAGTCTAGATGTTAAAAAAAAAATAGTTCCTAAGTGAAAGGATAGGAAACAAAGGAGATATTCTTTTTATGTTTGGAAGAAAGGATTAATGGGAAATAAAAATAGTAAAAAATAAAAAGTATCATAATTAGAAACCAGAAAAGGGGGTGAATCAAACAATACAAATATCCTACTTTCTAGGTACACAGAAGAAAGCTGGTTGCAGTAAAATGTAGGTAATATTTTGTAACTCTTCTAACAGGAAAGTTATCAATGCTTTTCCTGTTAATGTAGAATGTCATATGTAGAATGTCATACTTGCTTAAATTAAGCTCCAAGGAAACATGAATAAAAAGTCCCTAGAAACATGTTTCAAAGTCCAGAGCCTTCCAAGAAGTCCCTCGGGTAGGTGAAGGGTAAGATAAGGAAATTAGGAAATAAGGAAACGCAGATGCATTTTATTATGTAATTGGGGTTCTGCTCTCATAATCAATTTTTTCAATTTAATACAACCCGACTATCATAACGCATCTGCAAAGCACTGGGATTCTTTCTGCTGATTTCAGTTGGATGTGGATTTGTCCCCCACTGCCAGGTTAAGGGAAAATACCCACCTAGCTTCTGCAACCAAAAAAAAAATTGAAATTCTCCATAGTTAGTAAATCCAAGTGAAGAGCTTCTGCAACCATCTTCTCTTCAAATTTACCTCATTATCTTTTAAATTATAATGTAAGTGATATAATAGGATTGTTTGCAATCAGGGACTGTCTAAGCCTAGGCAATTAGGCCCCCAAATCTAGGTAAAATTGAAATCCAGATAAAACTGAAATAATCTGTGTCTTAGCGTTCTTTTTGAAATATTTCTCTTGGTATTCCCTGCCTATCTACTCTATTCAGACTGAGTCCTGTACTTCTGTTTAAGTGAAAACCTCCATTTAAGCTAAACTATTGGGGATAACCTCATCAAAATGATTTTTCTAACTCACTAAGAAAGAAATCTTAACATCTACAGTGTTCTATCATTGGCAAGATCAGCATCAAAGGGAAATAAAAAGAAAAGACTGTTAACCATTTTTCTCACATAAACAAAAGTCATATTTTTCAATAGTCAAATCCTAATTGCATCTTTTTTCCAAGTTTTTGAAAATCTGGGATAATTCTAATATGTGAATCCCCTCTGCTTTCTCTCTTTGAACTCCTGCACTCTCTGAAAAGAGAAAATCAGATATGAGACTCACAGATCATAGGACTGAGATAATAGACGTGATAACATTCAAACTTTAAGCAGAAACAAACAAAAAAAAATCTGAAAAAAATCCCCATTACACCTGCACAACAGCTGTAATTCTCAATAGTGAAGATGATGAAGAAAACCCCAGGTGCAAAATTTTCTCTGATCATTGCAGTGTAAAGTTCAGTCACAAAAGATGTCAAATGACACAGAAAACTCTGAACATTAGAAGCCTATGACCTGGAGGAGGGTTGGCTCTGCCTGCTGTTGTTACCACCTCTGAGCACGATGTGATACAAACCAGGCTGCAGGTAGGTGTGTTACCTCTCTTCAGGTTTGCTCTCTTGCCTTGGTGAAAGAAAGAGGCTTTTTTTTCAGTACTTTTGATCTTTAAAGATTGCTTGGAGGAATCACAAATCCTGCTTTGTCATATTTTCTGTTTATTTTTCCACATATTCTTTTCAGGATCATTCTTTTCAGTCTCGGGTGTTGAGCTAGTTTGTCTCTCTTAAGGCAGATTTCTTTTTTTGTTTCTTCTTCTTTTATCTAAGATCACACAACGTTTATCCTCTACTGAACACCTGTAGGTTTTGTTTTCCTACAGAAACAATGGCTTTATATATCCATGAAAGGAGCTTCTTAAAACATAGCATAATTTAAAAAAAAAAAAAAAAAAAAAAAAGGAGGAAAAGAAATATCTAAAAGACAAGAGTACATCTGAAAAGCAAGCAGTCTCTGTTAAGGCATCTTTTTCTTTCAGGCATGCCATCTTCAAAAATGGGAAAATGCCTAACATACCCAAATACTTTGCAGAAAAAAATATTTCTCTGCAAAGTGTCCCTCCCTGCATACTTCTTCTTTTTTTTTTAAGTTATAGTACCCTTAATGATCTCCAATTTACAGTCATGAGAAAATGTGCTCCTGTTTTCTTTTTGTTCTGAAGAAGCTTTTTCAAAAACCTTTGTGCTAAATGAATTTAACAAAATCTTCATGTAAAAACCACGCATGTTGCTCTGACAGTGTCAGTGCTGGCTGGCTACAGTGTCACTTTGGTATCAGGTGATTAATGACACCTGTCAATACTTACTGATGAAAATGATTGCCAGTGTGATGAGCAAGAGGATGATGTGTAATTCAGAGCTATTTGCCAGCAGAGTATTTTCTGTAGTAGCTGGTGCATGGGGGAACCCAGGCTTCGCCAAAATACACGTCATAGGAAAATAGTGCCTGTCAGACACTGAGTTTTAAAGACAGCTCAATGTCATGAAGGACTTCAGCAGTCTAGCTCAATGGCCACAGAATCAGCTAAGTCCAGGAACTAATATTACACTTGACCCAAACCTAGCATCTATAGAGGCATATTAGAGCCCATAAAAAGATTAAAAATAAAACAAAAAAAACCCAACCTCTCTTCTTGGAATAACTTTCTTTAAATAATCATTCCAATCACATCTGACAATAAGGAAAATAAGAGAAGGTAAAATCAACAAAGAAGCAAATTAGAACATCTTGTGAGGAAAAGTAAATCAGAGCTTACCGAAGGAAATCATCTTCAGTCAGACAAGGATATTTGTTTTGTTCTGCAGAAGACCAAAGGTTGGCATTGGTAATATGCTTCCCCATTAAAGATGTTATTTTTTATGGAACCTGATCATTCTTCACTGCTTTTTTTCATCCTGTCACTGTTTTCTACATTCCACCTGCTCTCAGATACACTTTTAGTTCACAGAACTGTTAGGAACATCCTACTTCCCAAAGTGAAGTGAGGAAGACTAAGATTCCAACCTTCACCAAGGAACACTCTACTGCTGAGGGGAGGAATCCCATGCTCATGCCCAGGTGGCATTATTATTTGGGGGGAACTGCTGACATGAATAATTTGCAAGTAATGGAGTCAAAACCCAGCCTTTTGTTATCACTGGATTTCTGAAAGTTTCTCTTCAAGGATTAGCTTGCACAATGGACATAATTAGAGCTCTCATTGACCTTGATTTTTCTTTTAATTAAAGTCCCATAAAAATCACAGTAAAATCACAGCTTTCTAAAATTTAGTCATAGCTTTGCCATCGACTTCAAAGACAGCAGGATTGACTGTATTTTTGATAGAGAGGTTACTGTCTGATGATAGACATGGATGTATATGTATATTAATTTGTGACTGAGGAGAATCACATTCTCCAGTTTAATAATTCATTGGTGGATACTAATCTTTTCCTTTTCCCCACTTATTTTTAGGATCATTCGTAATGGACAGTTTAATGAAATACATGTACTTTGTCCCAGGAGATGGACAATTATTCATACAAATGTATATCCTTATTTATGCAGTGATATTGCAGTCTAAAACACTTTATATGGAAATGCAAACTACATAGTCTAAATATCACTGTTTGTTAATACCACGCCAGCTACGTCCTTGCTATTGCACAATTTACTTCTAAAATTTACAATGTCCTGCCTGTATGAAACCTCCGTGTTTGGAAAAACCTTCATGACTGAAGTTCACTCCAGAAGACGGACATGCTCAGTTCATCCAGTTTCAAGCCAGATACCTCCCTTGTTGTTCCAAGGACATTCATGTGAAATGGACTTAGATAAATGGACTTAGTTGGAAGAGCATTTTAATTCTATTAGCATACATGTGAGCACAAAAGCATTCAAATTACTCTCAGAACTTTTATATCTTCTATTTTCATTGCAAGTAGCTAAGCTGTCAGTCTCACTCTGATGAATATTTCAGTATTTTATACAAATCGAAACTGTTTAAAAAGGCAGAATGAAAAGAGTAAAAAAAATACAGAATCCCTTAAAACATAATGATAGGAAGGAAACCTACAGTCAAAATCTTTCTGTACAGCAGTCGGAGAAATCTAGCTTACCTATAATCTAGCTGAGTTATTCAAAACAGTGAGATTTAATGCGGAGCGAGTGAGGAATGGCCAAGGCTGTTTCCAGTCTATGTGCCAGAAACCTGCATCAGAGAACTCATAAATAAACTTTTCTTTAATCTTTCTCAGAAATAGGTCAAAAATTCTGCTGAACAGTGAAAGGCCACTATGATACTAAGTAAGACCAGTGGCAAAAATCTAGCACCTGTGAAATGCTGCCAATAAACATCGAGTCCAAAATGCTGCCTACCTATTAGGCTAATGAGAAGGTCAGAAAAGAATTTTAATTTATTTAATGTTTAATACAATTATGTGTGAGTGGATCTCTGTTTGTTGTTGATCTCACTGTAACATGTATTTTAAAATTAAATGCCTCATTAAATACTTCATTTAATGCCCTTTAACTGTCATGTCTTATCAAAACGGACATCTTAATTGGTGTATACAATATAAGAAATAGTTATGCATACAACAAAGTGCAGTAGGTTACATTGCCCTACAGGTCAAAAAGTCATATTTTACATTTACAAGGTTAAAAAGGGACTATAAAGCTAAAGAATAATATGATAAAAAAGTTAGTTCTTCCTAAAATTCATTTACATTTTTATCCAGTGTGGTGAACGTGAGAATATATGCTTAATATTTATTTTTCATCCTTCAGAAATTTATTGGTTTTGAGGGACATTCCATTTACACTGAGAATGAATCAGCTGGGAGAAAAAAAGAAGGAGCTAGTGGAGATCAGGAGGAAGAAAATCACAGAATATTCAACAAGAAGGAACATCATCATCTTTTCCATTCCATTGTAATAAAAATCCTGATGTCTGAGCAACCTTCTAAGAACACTAAACACTTCTAAGAGCAAAAATTCTACAACTTTACGTTGGAATCTTTTTCAAGGATTAAATTAATATATAAGGAGCAAGTATCTGACTTAATTCAGCATTATCATTATATATATCCAACGTATACAAGCCAAATAATAGTAGCCTAATTTCCAACCCAGTGTAAGATTGTAGAATCATATATTCCAGTCTGTTTTCCAGATTTTTTTTTCATATTTTCAAAATATCATTGATTCCTCTTTCTGTTTGCCACTTTTCCATATTACATAAAAACAGATTGTTGACTTTCAAACCCTCCTTTTTTTAAAAAAAATCATAATTTTTTGGACCAGTGGAGTTTCCTTAAGCCTAAGTTTCCTAAGTTTCCTTTAGTAGAATTAAAATTGTGCTTCTTGTACTTTATACATGATAGTTATTGTATTGTTTCCAAAAACAATGAAAGAGAAAGGTCCTTATCCCTACCTCTAATAAATAACATTTTAAATGTTTCTGTATCAAGATTATTTTTAAATTTCTTTTCTTAAAAATAGAAAGAAATGCTCATTTAAAAAGACAAATCACTTTAAAAATTAGCTATCAAGAAAGTACATCTCTATAAGTTGGTAAAGTTATATTTTTTTTTGAACTTGGAAAATGAAAGAAATATTTTCAAATTATATCAATATTTATCAATATCAATAATTAAAAAGAATCAAAAATTTCAAAATAGGAGTCACAGAGTAATAATTTTTGCCATAGCAAAGAATTACAAAAGTAGAACATGTTTGCTTTATGGCCAGTTTAATGCTTAATTTTTTTATGCAAGTTTTCTGAAAATGGATATAGGCTAGGGGGTTGATGGGCTGTTTTTTCTTATGTGAATATTTATTTATAATTATTTTGTCTCACTTTATATTTTATTTTCATATAACTATGGGTAAATAATTACAAATATCTGAATTGCATAAATAACAAATCATGTTTATTATAGCTATATATAGGCATATGAAATATATTATTTCTTAGGCTTTCAATTTTATTTTAAAAGTATTCTAAAACCAAGTATTATATTCTGTTGCTCTAAGTGGAAATCTTTTGTGTCACAATAGTTCAAGATGCATATCTATTTGAGGAGTGTATCATAATTGTAGCAAATGTTAGCATTCTTAGGTTAAATTAATTCTCATTTGTGAAGATTTCTGAGGAAAACCCCATAAGCAAACAGACATTTGGAAAGACTGTAAGCAATACAGTGGTTAAAAGTGAAAAAGATGTAATGTAGGAGAGGGAGGTAGCATGGATATAATTGCATATCATTACAGTATTAGGGTTTTGCTTGGGAAAAATATATATTTAACTTTCTCAGCATCAGGATTCAGATGTTGCAGCTTTTTAGGACAGAAACTTCTGCTGTAGTGAGCAGTTTGCCAGTTGAAGACACAAATACCATCCTTCCCATTAACTCTGGCTAGATATTTTTACTACATTAATCGTTTCTATGGCATCTGAGAACTTACAAAGAGCTGCCACTTGAGATAACTTTAAGTTTCTCCTGATACAAGATGGCTGGTTTTACAGTGGAGGAATGTATTTGGCCTGCTCAGTCCTTCTCTGACTGTGAACACAGGCAAGGGAGAGAAAGCTGCAGCATGAGAAGAAACATCACTCTAATATCCATATCTGCTGGCCAAAACTGGCACAGGCGGGAACAACACTGAACAGCAGGATACTCTACTGCAAGGATCTTCAGGGACGGAAAATCAGAATCAGTTCTTGTCATGACTGTGCAGAGCTGGCTGTTAAAACACAGCAGTGATTTTTTTCCCATGAAGTCAAATCCAATGCCTATTATTTCCATGAGCCTGGCATGCAGCTTGATGTTAAAAGTCTCATCTCAAATATAAACAGCCTTTTCTGTTTATGCACTATAGTCTGAACTGCGTGAAAGGTGCCTTCAACACTCGCCATCCTCTTGTGTCATATTAAGGACCATCCCATTAGACTGAGTCAATACACAGCACCAGGAGATAGAACATCACATGACCAGACAGTTAAAAAGATAAAAGCAGGCAGCGTTGATTGTATACCTGCTGCAGGTCTGGCACTTGAGCTGGCTAGTCTGCAGCTGAAGCCTGCTAGAGCTGGAGAGAGGGAGCTGGAAGCTGCTTGGTCCTTCACTGCCCACTAGTTTCAATTTCTCCTCTAGATACTGCAGGAAGCAAAGATGCAATAATACTTAGAGCGTTTATTGAAATACAGAGTCACAAAACAGAATAGGCATTTACTTTTTATTTAAATCCTTGTGAAATTATTGTTCCTTGAAAAGAGAAAAAAAAGTCAGAGACTAAACATTTCTCTTTAATCCGTTAACAGGTAATAGCATGACAGCAATATGAGCTTCCTAGCTCCTACTCCACAGCTATGCTCCAAATGTGATCTTGATAAAGTGTTTCCAGAAGTGGAAGGGGTTCAAAATTGCCCGATAACTGATTTTAGCATTTTATATACAAAGTCTTTACAATTTAACAGTCAGCATGACCATTCTTTGGTCCCACTTTTGCTGAAATCCAGGTTTCAAAAGAGCATTTTGATTTATCAAATCCAATTCCCCGCTAAAACTATCCTATCATATAATCCTTTCCTTAAATTTATAACTCCCTAAAAGCAGCTTAGATTATTTGTTCCTATTGATCTCATCAAATGTCTCACCCAGATATGCACTCCATGGAAATTCAAGTAACTTGTCATCTCAGCACATCACTGCCCAGAGTATACTGTTTTGTTCTTATGTCAATCTTACCCATCCATTGATACTGTTTGTATAATTTATACAAGACAATCAGGATACCCTTCATTTTGCTAGACTAAACAAATCAAGATTTTCAGTTTCCTCTGGTAAAATAAAGCTTTCATTATCATCTTCCAGTTCATTTTATTCTAGGTTTTATTCATCTTGGACATGGCTTCTGAGAGATTGCTAGCAATGGCAATCTTGTCATGCTTTTTTGATGTTATTGTGTCGATATTTGTTTTTCAAGGAGAAAAGAAAAACTACTTCCCAACAGTGAGAGGGACATAATTTCATTTAGACATTCCTAGGTATGAAGGGACTGGCAAAAGCTCAAAACACTGTTATTAAGAAGGTTAAGAGGAATGTAGATCAAGAATTGTTCAGCAGCCTTTTTTCTGTATTTGAAGAAGTTGGTGTTTGGGTACCTTTCATAATCTTACAAGAGTATAGATCTTCCCTGAAGGTATCTAAAGGAAATAAAAATTTTCATAGGTCTCACAAATCCTGAGGAAAAAAAAAGAAGCAACTAAATGATGAAAAAGATTACCAAAAGTAGAAGGATTATTAAATCTTACTTTTTTTTTCCGTAAAACTATCTGAGCATTTTGGTATTGCCTTTTCCCAATGAGTCACTTGACAGCAAGAAAATGTTTTACAGCAAGGATTGTCTACTAAACAATCTAATCAAAATATTATTAAACAATTACACTGCAGTAGGCTGTTTAATGAAGTGTTTTCAGTGTGGTTTGAACATTAATAGCAACAGTGTTAAGCTGCCTTGTGCTCTGTGTATCAAACAGCCCAGAGTAATGTGAGCTGACTAACAGCCAAATAAAATCTTGAAGCGCCTTTGACAGACAATATACTTGTGCCAGTCTAAATCTTGTCATGCATTATTATTGAGCATGGAAATGACAAAAAGGAATGTCAAGAGCTTCTACATAGTGTATATCATAGTTAGCTCCATGATAACAAGGGTCTTGCTGCATTCTTCCTTGTGGCTATCCTGCACTCTAACAGGGCTTGAATCTGAACAGGAACTTGAAGCTGCATATTTGATAGCAGCGGTCGAAGTTTAGATTTTCATTCAGATTCAGAAACACTTCTGCCCTTTGTTAAGGGTGCTATATCAGCATGCGATTTATAGATAGTCACAGGATTCCCAGAGGTTCTTTTTGTTTTAAGGGAGAGAGAAATATTCAAGATAATGTGGACATGGAGAGTCTGAATCTTTGCTGACTACAATTTTCCTAAAGCTCAAAATCTATGAAATTTTGCTTGTTTTAGAAAGGTGCCAACAATAGAATACTCAGCCAATCCTGAGCTGGGAGGCACAAGATTTCAAGAGCTTGTCGCCAAAGCAGCAATCTAAATTTCATTAAGAACATCCACATTGTTACTGAATCTCAGTGAAGAGGGGAATTGATGGAGTGTGAATATACAGAGCCAAAACTAGATTTAAATCTGTAATTCTTAGGGAAGATCATATTACAATTAATATAAGTGAAAACAAAGGGCGGATAATAAGAAAATTTATAATATTTCCATAATCTTTGATTGCTAATCCCAGCTATGGAATTTAGAGAGGTGGCTGAATCCTCTCTTAGAGTTCTTTAAGCTCCTATAATTCCATCTGTCTGCCACCCAAAAGTAAAGCTCTCCCAAAAGACAGAATATCTACACCTTAGCTCTCTTCAGCATAAAGTCCTAACAAACTGCCAACAGAAGTGTTTTTAGGCCAGCTCCCACCATCTGCCTGCCTTTATGTTTGAAAGGAGACTGAGTTTCAACATCTTTTTCTTTCAGTTATAGCCCACCCCGTCCCATAGCTGTATGTCTCTACATGCCTTTTGCCCTAAGTGCATGTGGGCTTGCATAATTTTATCACTGTCACAGCAAGACTGGAACTGCTGGTGTTAGGATGTGAGTGACAAGCATAGTAACTCTGATAAAATATAAAGCCATCCCACAACAGTAAGTGTTGCATGCCTAGAAAACCTACTGCTCCCAAAGAGGGGCAGATTACAGTACGGATTTAGAAAGATGAGAGTATAGGAAAACTTGGTGAGCTCTATATCAGCTCCAAAGTTTACACTTAGAATTTACCCTTTATAGTTTGTTCAATTTCTTACAATGCCTAAAGAATTTTTAGCCTTCTATAAGAAGTTTTAACCTGAATTTTGCTGAAAAAGTCGGAAAAATTGCTAGACTAAAACACTTTTCCTACCAACTACTGAAGCCAGCAAAGTTAGAACAATGTTTTGTCGTTCTTTTCCAATTCAGCAACAAAACACATTGATTACAGTAATTTTCTCTTCTAAATAGCATCTTCTTCCACTTCCAAAAATATCTTTTTCCACCCACACCCATGATCAAAGTGTTTCCTAATAGCAGAGAGAGAGCCCTAAGGAGGTGGTTGCCATGAGATAATTGGATAACACACTCCTGAGATCTGAGGTGTCGGATGCATGGCTTAGCTGCGCTTTGCCTCACAACACCCCAGAGTTGTGATATAGGCAATTGAAGTTTCTGTTTCCACTTATGCCTCATTGCCTCAGCATGTCAGATCACTCTCATGAAAACCTTGATGGTACGTCTGTGTCTAATAGAGCCCATGCTTATGAGTTCTGCAAAACAACAATCTCAACAGCAGTAACTATAGCATGGTACAGCAACACTACATCTGCCCCCAGAAAATCCAAAAACATGGGTTTTCATTAGCAGATGCTGATTTGTGAGAAACAACACAGTATGCATGAAAGAAGTTATCTATGCATGCAAGAAATTATCAAGCAATCAATCAAGCACTACTGTATAAATACTTAACTACGAACTGAGGCTAGAAAGAAGCCTGACTAAATAACCACTGGATTTGGGAATGCCAGGTTCAAAATCCTGCTTTGCACCCTGGAGCTCTTTCCCACACTCTCATGTTGAACCTGCAAGGAATGCAGGGAAAACACCATTATTGTAGACATTTGACAGCTCTGCCGGCCAAAGGCACCCTCATAGTACAAGCAGTTTGTTCCTGATGGCATGAAATGCAGAACCTCTGCACATATCGCAGGATGGGCTTGTGACAATACAGTCTCATCGCAAACTGTGCAATAGGCAAAAAGTATAATGAAGGCAGCATTCCTGAGTCACTTTGCCAAACACCAATTAAAACTGAAATATAGGGACTTTGAAAAAAAAATAAATAAAAAGATTTTTTCATTAGGGTGGAAAAAATGTGGACCCAGGAAACCCCAACATTTTAGGAAAAAAAGGTAATGAAGAGGGGAAAAAAAGGGGATCCAGATTTTCCTTTCTTTTTGTCTATACACTAGCACTATAGACTTAGCAGAATTTTTTTTAAGCAGAATCAGTGGTCAAATATTTACTTCCAGTAAGTAGACTGAATTACTGTTGTCTCTTCCTGTCAAAAAAAAAAAGTGGTAATGCCTTTAAATTATTAGTCATGGAAGTGTAAAGCTCTTTAAAATGTCTGAAACTGGAGACCACTCAAACTAATTGATTTATCATCCTCAGGTAGCCGTATTGCTGGAGGGGGACCGTCCACAATATGACACAGTTTATCCCTGGCACCTGCACCTTGGTATCATTGCACTGCAGAAGGGGTTTCCTTCTTTTGTTAATTGTGTGGATTCCTTAGCACATCCTATATCAGAAATGTTTAAGTATATGGAATATACACGTCTGTCCACTCAATAAGATAACAGCTTACAGTAATAGCCATCTAACTACAGATGATGCTCTGTTCCTGCTCTGTTACAGCCTCAGTCTGGATAAACTGCACATTTATTCACTTGATGTTTCTATTCATTTGGATGGTTGCCAGGTAACAAAACCGATATTCCTAGGTTTGCATGTTATATATTGACCGCTGTCACACTTTATTATTTCCTAATGTTTTGTACACGAGTAAAGGGTCAGGGCCCGAATAGGATATTTTCCTTCACACAGAGTGTATATTTTGAAGACAGCTGCAGACCTCAGCAAGAAATCAAGTTGTCACTTATTTTAACTGACACAAATGTCTTAATAGGAATTGTACAACCTAATTCTTATCGCATGCAATATGCCTGGAATGCTATCTTTATGCTCTAGAAGCAAAATCTTCACTTTTGAACAGATTATAATCCATTTCCTAATAGTTAATATATTTTCAAATCTAGGTGCATAGCATCCTCATAGCTCTTCCATCAAAAAGACCTGGTAATTATGCTGATATGGACATAGTTCAATGATGGGTCAAAAATAGAAGCTGATTCCCATTTTGTGAACAAGAAATAACAAATCTCTGAACAATTATGCTAGTGCCTATCTGTGTTTCACCCATCAATCCAGTTTTAGGATGAATCATTAAAAATAAATATTTTCAACCTCAGAAGAGACTGTTGCACTGATCAAAATGACTTAATTGGCAATGCCAGCATTACAAGAGCATCATATGTTCTGCCTTGTGCTCTGTTAATTAAGGTTCTGTTAATTGAGGCCCAAGAAATTTCAAACTTGATGTGGCTGTCTTCCTCCAAGTCAAAGATGAGAGTGTTATAAGGTTAGTATTCTAAACTTTTTACAGTCCTTCACATTTTTTTTTTCTCTCTTTTTGTTTTCCTTTTTCTTTTTCTTTTTCTTTTTCTTTTTCTTTTTCTNCTTGTGCTCTGTTAATTAAGGTTCTGTTAATTGAGGCCCAAGAAATTTCAAACTTGATGTGGCTGTCTTCCTCCAAGTCAAAGATGAGAGTGTTATAAGGTTAGTATTCTAAACTTTTTACAGTCCTTCACATTTTTTTTTCTCTCTTTTTGTTTTCCTTTTTCTTTTTCTTTTTCTTTTTCTTTCTCTTTTTCTTTTCCAATTTTCCTTTCTCTTTCTCTTTCTCTTTCTCTTTCTCTTTCTCTTTCTCTTTCTCTTTCTCTTTCTCTTTCTCTTTCTCTTCTTTTTCTTTGTCTTTGTCTTTGTCTTTGTCTTCCTTTTTTTCCCCTTTTTATTTTTATTTTTTCTTTTCTCTTTTCTTTTTCTCTTTCTCTTATTTTTTTCTTTTTCCTTTACTTCCTTGTTCTGATGAATTCTTATTCAGAAATGCACTTGTATGTGGTTTAAAGCACATCTTAACTGTTTCTAAATTCAGACTTGGTTCATTATATTACTAGTACTTTAATTGTTGGAGAATTTAAAATTTGCTTTATGAACCAAAAGCTACTCTAGCTATGATCACAGAATCACAGTTAAGGTTGGAAGGGACCTTTAAAGACCATCTAGTCCAAACCCTCTGCTCAAAAAGGGGCACCTAAAGCATGTGGCATAGGGTTGCATCGAGGTGGGTTTTGAAGATTTCCAGAGAAGGAGATTCCATCACCTCTCTGGGAAGCCTCTTCCAGTGCTCTGTCACCGTCACAGTAAAGAAGTTCTTCCTCATATGGAGATGGAACTTCCTGTATTTTAATTTATATCCCTTACCCCTTGTTCTGTCTCTGGCAACCACTGAGAAGGACAGTGTTTGATGCTGGGGTTATACATGTAGTGCATGCAGTATGATTTAAAAGGGGTGAAGCAGGTGTGGTACTGCAGATCTTTACATTCTTCCTGAAAAATGAACATGTCACCAACCTTGTGTGTAGTAGGTGTGGTATTGCAGGTCTTTACAGTCTTTCTGAAGAATGATCATGTCACCAACCTTGTGTGTCTTCCATCTTTTTTACTCACATATTTCTTTTGTGACCCTCACAATTTATAGACTTCCACAAGCTGCCACAGGTTTCTTAATGAATTTATGGATTTTTTTTTTCTCAGTTGGGTCTAGAATTCCTGAGACTATTAATCTAGTGTGATTTCAATGTCTGTATTGACATTGTAGACGATATGTTTGCTTTCCCACTCATCCTTTGCTTTATAGGCAAAATCATGTGTTTATTGAGTTTGCCTGTTGTTCCTCTAGTAACTCATGACTGCAAGACTCAGTTGTCTTCTATCCATACTTATCACAGGATTGAATGACAGTTCGTCACTTTCTCCAGCAGTATGGTAGCATTCTCTATAATTCTTCTAAGTTTAATATTACCAGATAGTCTTCTAGCTTTGTCTATTTATTTTCTGCTTTTCAGTTTGTGCTCAGTAAATATAACAGTCAAAAATAAAATATTTCTTAATTTTAATATCAGCTTTTAGATAGTGTTGCACCCATCAATCCAGTTTTAAGATGAATCGTTAAAAATAAATATTTCCAACCTCAGGTGATAACTAGCTTTATATTTTCTATTTTATAAGTTTGTGTTCTTAGGGGTTTTATACTATTTATCAGCTAATTCTGTTATATTGACATCCTTTTCATCCATATCTTACATCATAAGTATTTGTGTTTGGGTTGCTTTTGAACTCTGTGTCTCAGTATGTTTTAACTTAGAAAATTATTTTCTCCATGTCTACATATTCACATTCCCAGTTCATTTATTGTACATTTTTTCTCTTTTAAATTTTCTGGTTTTACTTTTCTTTAAATGAATAGTCTTCCTATGATAGTCCAAAATGACCATTTTCTTAGGGTGCTGTGTTTGTGTTATCCTGTTTTAATATTGACAGTATTAGCCCCAGCCGTTATTGCTTTCATTTACTAGAGACTTGCAAGTGACAGGAAGTACTTTCAGATACCAGTTAAATGAACAGAGCACAAAGTAGAAACCTCAAAATCTGGTGCAAAATTAAAGGCTCAGACTCATTCTTCAAAACACAAACTATTTGGCTAATGCCAGTTATTGAAATTCACATGAGAAACAAATGTAAAAAGAAAGAAAAATATAAATGCTTAGAAAAACACTATTACACACATGTTTTGTACTGTCAGCACACAACTTGAGAGCTATAGTCACATTTTATGAAAGTCACCTAAACAACAAATGATCTCAGAAACGGTCCCTCATAAACATTTCATACAGGTGGCAAGGAAAACCTCGGTCTCTCTTTCTTGCTTTAGTGTTACACAGTGGCAATAAACAGAGGAAGGACACTGTCTGAATAAGACTTTCAAGCTCTCGCTTATAGAAAATTATTTGGTAAGAAGCTACCAGTGTGAGCAGCAGGTGATAATCTTCTACTATCCTGTCTCTCTTCCTCTGTTTATTTGGAAGGAGTCATCTTTCTTTTTTTCTTACAAACTGGCAAATTTTATGTTGTTGCTCTCCTCTTTATAATGCTTTAATTTTTTTCTGATGATGCTTCTGTATTGGTGCACACATTTTATCTTTTCCAAACAAATATATTTCCACTCCTTAGGAGCTGAGAAGCTATCATATTCAAAGTTCCTTTTTAATCATCTGTGGTCCCTGCAGAAAATATTATTGTTTTTATTTATTTATGTGATGGTGAAGCTAAAACCCCCAGAGAAATGAATGAATGCTTTCTGGGACTGATTGCTGGCATCTCACAAGAGCTTTATGCACAGCAACTTCTGTGGCCCTACTGGAATCTGTCAGAATATTATTGTTCAGTTCAGTAGGAGTTGCACAGGGTCTGAAATTGAAAAATAGGAAACAAAAATAATAACCTCATTTTGCAGGTGAGGAAACTGAAGTACAGAGTCACAAAGTAGCTTCTTCAGAGTCAATGACAAAGTAGAGAAATGAATAAAGAATATTTCATTCCTAAACTGAGCAGCTTAGGCAATTCCTCTGAAGTGATTCATTTTATGAGTAGACCTTGACAGGCATTGTTAATAGCATTAATTCACACATAAAACACTTATCCTCCATTCCCTCTTTCTGACTGCTTTGCTGTTTGCAAACAGTTTTCAGAAACAGCAAAGAAGAAAGAATCTCGGCAACTATATCTTTTTCAATAAATTAACTAATGCCAAACTAGACTCTGGAACTCAATTTTTATTTATTTATTGATGGTGGATATTTCATTTTGCAGTTTTGTTTTTGATTTTGTTTTTGATTCGTTTTATTTGGTTTATATGTGTATTTTTTTTTCCCCTAGAATAACCCTTAATGAGCTTAGGGGAGTCAGGCTAAGTAGTGCCCCAAGCAGTCTCCAAGCTCAGGTTAGGCACCGAGCAGGCAGATCACAGGCCAGGAGTCTTTCTGAACATGTAGGTCATATGGAACCATCCTGTTTTAAACATTAAGAAATTTTAAGATTACATAATTCTGTAGACCTTGCTGTTGTCCTCAAGGGCTAAAGAAAAGACTTCATTTAGTACACTTGTACAGATTTAGCTCCCATGCACTGATCATTTTATTTATGTACCAAGGCTAAGGACCCTTTTTTCCCATAAAACATGTAAATAAAATCTTTTAAAAATCACACAAGGAACCTACTTAAGTATATGGCTTTATTAAAAAAAAAGACAACAAACAGAAAGATAACGAAAATTCTTCTCAGCATTGGCAAATAACAAGGACAAGAGAGAAACTACGAGTCTTAGACTTCTATCAGCCTCATTCTAGCTATCTCATTCTCATAAAGCTTTAACACTCCAGAACTAGCTAATATCCATAATAAACTTTCCAGTCAAAAATATGCAACTATTGCTGCCATTTTTTTTAAGAATGAGACAGGCAGTTTTGGAAATAAAGTGCAAGCAGTCTGACATCTGCCTTCAGGGAGCTCAGATGCTGGATGAGGGCTGGTGTTTTTTCCACTCTAGTATTCCCATAGCTACTGACAAGACTGAAGGCAAAGCAGTGTTAACAACAGTGAGAAATTTCATAACATTCATAAAAGCCTCAGAGCACACTCCTAGAAACAGCTGAGGCTCTGACCCCAAATAAAGACCTTGAGGGGACTTGTGTGAAATTTAGGCAGCTTTGTATAGGACTGCAGTTCTCAAAACATGTTTGATAACTGATAAGTATGTTTGGAAGAACTGAAAGTCTACAAATGTCCCAAATTGTTTCCCCTCACCCTTCCCCCCAAACTTATATGAAGCTTATATAATCCCGCTATTTACTTCTGTCGGTCTATCAACTTTCCCTATTAAACTCTCAAGCCAATGACTAAAGAGATGAGGTCTGTGACAGTGCTGCACAGTATAGACAAATGCAGCCTAGCACATCAAGACTTGCATAGTCTCAAAACCACATTTCTCAGCTACTCAGCAATTAAAGGACAACAGTGCCCAGTAAACTCAGGCAACAAGTACGTAGCTTTGAGGTAGCCAACACTCACGTTCTCTTTCTTTACTACAAAGACAGATAGTTATGTAGATGTATGATAGGAAAATTGAAAATTAGCTGAATAGATGTGAGGGGATGGAGGATTTGCACTGAGACTGTGGAAAATACGATGAGTTCACACTGAAGTTTGATTCACTTAAGAAGTCAATCAAATGTTAAACCCCTGTAAATTATAGGGCTTTATTTTGTTATTTTCACAGATCTGCTACATTCAATGATTCCCATGTGTCTTATTTTCTGCAGTTGATAAGTCTGAACAACTCGATGACCAGTTTATGTTTAAAACCTGCCCAAAACATAAAAGTCACACAGACTTGCTCGTAGAAGGTTCAGTCCTGTGGATATTCCATTAGCTTATTTAGTAAAATACGGTTTTGTCATAGCAATTTGAAAATTGATGTTTGTTTTTAAAACATAATAAAAAGACTTGTTTGACTTTTTAGCTTTTTTTAGCTTTTTTTTTAGAGCTCTCCAAAGTTATGAAGGACATGGAGTTTGTTCTTTTTGTTGCAAACATACAGTTGCAGTCCTCTGGAGTGTGTTTCTGTAAAAATCTTAAGACGTCATGGGTTGAGGGAGTGTTCTACCTTCTTTTCTGAAAACATTTATCTATTTAGCCGGTGACTGTTGCTAAATCCAGTCTGACTACCTGACTACCCCCAAACACCTCTTTTTTTCATTCATTTATGGATTTAACATACATCACTTCTTATGATCTGGTTTGTTTTTTATTATTATTTTTCTCAAAGCATTTATTTTTCAATCAGCGTGAAACCTGGGCTTCGAAACGGCTGTTTACGGAAGTTGTTGTGTGACTAGACTGAGATTCTTTCCCTTTTCCTGGCTCCATTTGAATGATTGCATTATATTAATCCTGTCATAACCGATCCATAAAGGTACAAAAGTTTAATACTTTATATTTTTGTTCATTACATGGGCAAACAGCTTGGAAAAGCAAATTTATAAAAGCATAACTAAGCTGAGAACAAGTGAATACTCTGATGATTTTCACTCTTGGGCTTGAAAAAGGGTCAAACTAAAGTATTTCCTGTAGTATAGATTGTCAAATAGAAATAACTGAGATTATCATCTGATATTCATAAGGACAATGCTGGCTTATGAATAGTTAGTTGTTTTTTATTTAACATCAGTGGATCAAGGCATATAGCAGATATAAACTTATGAAAATGTCCCATACAGTTGTATTGACTGATACTGACTGATTCTGATAATAATAGCAATAACAANTAAAAGCATAACTAAGCTGAGAACAAGTGAATTCTCTGATGATTTTCACTCTTGGGCTTGAAAAAGGGTCAAACTAAAGTATTTCCTGTAGCATAGTTTGTCAAATAGAAATAACTGAGATATTCACAAGGACAATGCTGGCTTATGAATAGTTAATTGTTTTTTATTTAACATCAGTGGATCATGGCATATAGCAGATATAAACTTATGAAAATGTCCCATACAGTTGTATTGACTGATATATTCTGATAATAATAACAATAACAACAGCAATAACAATAACAGCATAATAATAATGATGAAGAAGAAGTCTATGGAAGGGTTTTAATTTTTTATTCACATCCATAAGGAAGTATAAAAATTCTCATTTACACAAGAGTATAGTATTAAATTTTGGAGATTTTTTAAGAGTCATTTACCTATGCAGAAACTCCTTCATTTTATCCCTAATCAGTTCTGTAGAACATTTGACTCACCCTAGACATACTGGGCATTGTGCAATAAATTCTTAAAGAATATCTTGTAAAGGCTCAATTTGTATACATTTAGTATGCAACTGACAGTAAGTTTAATTGTATGATTTAAATTAATTAACAGTGGTGAATCTAAAGCACAGTCTCAAGAGGTCAAAACTAGGTTAGTATTAAAAAGATATTCTAAAAGTTCATTAGGGAGGTTTGTAGTAGGTAAAATTGCCTTCTGAGTACTATTCAGTATTTGCTTCTTCTCTTCATTCCTGTTTTTTCAGTAGTGGTCACTGGCAGAGTGACAGTTTCATTTTATGTTAATGAAAAGCAATGCTCATCTGCCATCTCACTGTCTTGCTCTTAATCTCTGAGATGTTTTATTACACTGGTCCAACTATTTGTCATACACTTGTTTGTATAGTTTCCATCACTTTTTTAATTGTTGTGCATAATGCAATACTAAGAACATTAATAATTTAAATAGAAAGATTAATAAATAAATAATATGGGATACAAGTTAGCTGAGCTGGAGATTTTATCATCTGTAAGTCAACATTCAGTATTATCAGAAATTATTCACAACTAATGGAAACAGACCAACAATTCAGTTTGGTCCTATAAGATGTCTATAAGGAGAAAAACTAAAAGTAAAAGAAGTTTAAGGCTTCCTGAATACATGCAGCTTCTATTAAAAAATAAAATAAATACTCTCATGTTCATGTTTTAAGACAGAGAAATAAGCCCTCACAAACTCACTCCTCAAAATGAAACTGGAACATCTCTCCTTCATCAAATTGATAATTTTCTGCTGCAGTTACTTTGTGGGTGAAACAACTTTCTGCTAATAAAATATGCCAATAAAATGTGCTGCAATAGTGCACAAGCCTACTACAGTTAGTAAAATAGAGGGGATACAGCCTATCATGATGCTTGACTGAATTTTTTTTTTTTTGGCTCAGCAAACAATTCATTTTTCATTGCTAAGCACATGAGAAATCATCTTCAGTTTCCACTAAGGACATTTATCAATACGAAGGACATGAGTAATACATAAAGAGCCTTTTGAGTATAATTAGTTAAATTATTGCAAAACACAACATAGGCAGGTGTCTCTGAGGGACTGAGGATTAAAGTCATGCAAATACATTTTTGTTTTGCAGGTGAATTGGAAAACATTTCCTTAAATTTAATTTACTGACTTAACTGTAAATTAAATGAATTGCAACTCATTTGAAAGCCTGAATCTCACAGAGGGTCAGTTTTCCATGGCCTGTTGTTATTATGTTTACATCTTATCCAGCTTAAATAAGATTCATTCCTGGGGGTGGTTGCAGGCTCCAGCAATAATGACCATTCCACATGGAGGCATATGTGGCAAGGCCATCAGAGTATCCTGAGCTATAAAGTCTGAAGGTCTTTCAATTAATTTAAATGAATTAAAACATTTAGTTTTGCAGAAACATCTCTACCTTGCTACTTTCAAGTGAATTTTGATTTCATCTTTCAAGGACAAGAATCCTAGTTTTGTCAAAACTGACTTACTGCATAGTACCAGCTATGGAGTTTCACCAAGCTAGGACAGTATCAAATTCAGTAATTTGTCTTTCAAACAGAACAATTTTAAATCAAGTTCCTCAGTGAAAGAGCATTCATTATATTCCTTTCAAGGCAGTTATACACGTAAATGGCAAAAATATGAGCTTCTTTTGCATTTTAATTTCTCTAGATTCTCTTTCGACTATTCAGAATTTCTATTCCTTATCTAGGTTAGAGAACTCAGTCTCTTCATTGTCTATGTGTTGTGTAAAAATCACTGAACTCTTTGGGTAATTTCACAATCTTTTTGCTTATATAACTAGATGAAGCTTCTTTTAGTTTCTCCGACAAGATGCGCCTTCCAAGGACAATGATAAGTCTTGTAGTTCGCAAGTAATATCACTGGAGAGAAAGATGCTAAATGATGATATCACATTCCAAGTAGAAGTAATTAAAAATATTTTGAACTCACTAGAAAATTATGGGTATGATTGTTTCAGAACAATTTATCTACTCTATTTGAATAAGCAAAATACAGTAAGTAAAATAATAAGAATTCTTATTAGGTATTAGATTCATAATTCATCAGGATATATCATCCTGATTTTAGCTATGTATGAGGAATAAAAATCTCTGCTACACTTCTGCCTGAGAGAATATGCAACCACAACTCTCACTTATCAGAAACTATGAGATACACAGCCCGTGTCTGTGTAAGAGAGGTTTTAAAATTTTGTCTATTGAAACAGTTCCACAATTTATTAGTATTTAAACATTCATTCCAGTAGTGTGGAAATGCAGATAACCTATCTCTCAATTCAGTGTCTAACAGCCTAGGAAGTGTGCTCAGTCATTTGTGCTCTGTCTCAGAAATTATTTAACTCCAATAACAAAGATTCAAGGAGACTTATTTCGGAATAATATTGTTAGAAAACTCATTTGAGATGTGAGAGACTCATTTTCTAACCTGCTTTTTTGCTGATTTAAAGTTAGCTCTTTTATGCAATACCCCTAAGAACTGCATTTACTCTTTTCACTGCCACATTATACTCTTTCACTGCCACTGCCACTGACACGTTATCTCACAGAAAGATTTGACTTTGCTTTTCCATTTTCCAGTATCCCTAAGTCCATTATAAACTCACCTCTTCCCAAACTATTCTATCATTCATATAATGACTCACCTAAATCCTTTGCTCCTAAAGGCATACCTTGACCTTTGATTGCTTTAAGGGATATGTGAGTTGATCATGCAATATTTATGCTCCTTTACCATTATTATATGGACAAATTTTAATTAGGAATATATACATCTTGCTTGCTGGTCATCAAATAAAATTCTGTGTGGTACTCAGGCTCAGAATTGATATTTGCAAACATCTCATTAACACTGTGATGTCTCATATTCAAAGTCTATTCTGAGCTGCCTAGAGTGACAATTTTTTATAATGCAGTGTGTGCCTTATCAATTAATTGTCAGAATTTAATCAAAATATTGTTAGGATTTGCTGAACCTAGTAGATCAACAGAAGCAAGGTTGCCACAGCTCCACAGCTGCTTAGGCAGTGCCTAGGCTGAACATGTATTAGCCATCGGCACAGCTCAGTCTATAGAGTATTCTGCAAAACTTCTCCCATTGACTTGTCCTGATGGTTGTCACCTTATGGCCATGGAGTTACTCTCCTTTGGTGTCCCAAGATGGACTCAGTCAGGGCACTCTGTTTCTTTGAGAAGGTTATTGGGGTTCCCCTCATCCAGCAATGATCTCCTCTATGCCTTTGTACTTATGGATATTAACTCATAATCACATTATATAACAAATATCACACTGTGTGTACTCACAAGAAGACAGAAAAGTTCAAGCAAATGGCTATAACCTCCCTGAGGATAGATACTAGTTTGCCCACCCTTGGGTGGGATTCGGTGTGAAGTTCAGCTTGCACAAAGATATATAATACCTGCAATATCTATTACCTCACAGCATGCAAAACATTTGTGACTTATTTATTATTTAGTTAACTGAGGCATAAGGTTTTTATTCCCACAGAGTTCACCTCTGTGATAATTTTCACCACTTAGATTTCGATTACTAGTAGCAGTCATCTCTGCTACTAGTCAGCTCTATGGGGACATTACAAGAACTTTAAGCAGAAAACTGAAGTGGAGGTTTTCCCTGTACATCAGCAATGCCCTGGCTCCTATGGCAGAGAATGGAGAATTTCTACTCAGCTACTGTAGAAGCTTCATACTGCAATCAGAGCAGTGCTTAGAAGTGAATCATCCACTTAGACACTGAATAAACCAGTAGTCATGGACTAGAGTAAGATCAAAGCTGACTGAGAAGACTGACATAACTACCTGAGTAGACTGACATGAGTCAAGTATGAAGGTAAAATATGTCTTCATGTAGCAGTGTAGATGCATCACTTTTGGTCACCTACTTTGGCTCTGGTACCAAGCTCTATCAACAGAGTGATACGATCTACAATACATTAATTAATTTCAAGTTCTTCCTCACCATAAGATCACTTTTTTGAGGAAAAAGAAGGAACATAATAATAAAGGGAAAAAAAAGAAAAACTTTCCTTGGAATTACATTTTATAAAGAGATGTCAGAAAGCACAATGAACCATTATAACTTACCTTCATTGAAACATTTTTCTAGCTGCAGCTGTTTTAACATTTCATTGTTAAAGAGTGACATTTTGAAGTAGTATCTTGCATCTCACCATAGATATATGACCTAGTTCCTTAACAATATATTTGATAGTATGTGCTCTACACAGTGCATTTCATTCTCTTTCTTTTCCATATTAAGGCAATGAAGATTGCAGTGCCCAACAATCACTCGCTCAATATATTTCCGTATTTCAAATAATGGTGTGAACTTCTGTTCTTAAGCATGATGAACACTCATTCTTGGCTTCTCTGATAGAGTCTTTGACACACAGTGCTCTGGACTGCACAGCATAATCCCCATGCCTGAGGTCTGACCTCAGGTTAGGTCCAGGCTGATCTCAAGGACTATATTTCATTAGCTTATTTTACACTTTGATTGATTAAGACAACTCTCATTATTACCATTTGTCTCATTTTAAATTATTTCTTTCTATATGGATTTGTCTCTACTGTGAAAATATTACTATTGTATGATTGTTAAGTAAAATATATATTTTTTTAAAGTGATAATTTGATATAATTATGTTGATGGGAAATATTTTGATGGTTTGGCACTTAGGTAATCTGAGTCTAAGTCTGAGTTTCATGAATGCCTTCATTTTTTAAAAAATAAATCTTGATTCAGTGATATGTGTATTATTACAACTATATTTTCTTTCTTGTTTCTATTTCTACTAATTAGGGTATTGCAGTTAAAATGAAAACATAACCTCCATCAGGGTAATAAATTGATTATATTTTTAGAGACTAAGAGTCTCAGGATTTTAGTCACAAATAAACAAAGCTTCATAACTCATAGCTAGTTATATGAAAAGTTTCATGAAATAAATTCAAATTACAAGGAAGACTAATTTTTTCAGAAAAAAACAGAAACCAAGATTCTTTTGGGCTAACTTTCCATCTTGTCCGCAGTTTTAGATCATTTCAATCACTGTGACTCTGTTACTGAATTCAGATAATTGATTATATTTTCTCTGTATTATCCTTGTTAACACTGATTAATTTGTGTCACAGGTCAGTTCTTTGCCAATGTTGTCAAACATGATGTTAAGCATGGTTTTTTGTTGTTGTTTTCTCTCTCTTTTTTTTTTTTTTTTTCAGGAGATATGAGATCTAATATAACTTCTAATATTCTCAAGGTTTACACATGGAATTTATTTTGTTAACTAAAATTGATTCATTGCATTGATAAAATTGCAATTCTGGTAGTAGGTAGGAGAAAGATATGAACCCTTATATGAACCTTTTTTATGATTTTTTTTTGCTTATTACCCACAACAAGCATTTACTTCTTCATCCAGGGCAGCGTATTTTTCTGTTTATAGACTACTCTTCACAGTACTCACGCAATTAGTCATCTTGCACAATGTCAGATAGGATACATTCCTGGGAAAAGAAAGAACGGCTCTAACTTGTTCAATTACTGAATGGGTTTAGGTTGTTTGCCAAGGTGTGATTCATTTTCTTTCTTCTAGGATCTAACTTATTTTCTTTCAAATTTCTTAATGCAATATTTTTTAATATATAGGAAAATTAATGCTCTTTTTTGACATTAGGTAGTGGTGCCTTACTTGATTATAGACAATATAAATTTTATCCTAAGGCTCATTTGCTAATGGTCTTCAATTATTTTTTTTTTCTGAATACCATGAGCTCTGTTGCTCTGTTGTGCTTTCTCTACTATATTTACACCACCCTCATGCTCTCAAATGGCCTCTGCTGAGGTGTATAAAATGGGGTTATCCTTAGAGAAAATGGGACAGCTTTCTTAAAAACAGATCAAACTATTTGATCATATTATTTGATCTTTTAGCTAATAAAGAGATAGGCTAGGTCCAATGAATCTATGTTTTGTTTATAAGACAATATTATATATGAATAAGTGGTTAGAACATGTGTATATTAAGTGAAAATGTAACATGTGTCTTTATTTTCAGGAAATATGAAGATATATATGAAGATTTGCCAAACTTAAATGAAGGTTTTTGCCTACACTGTCATAGTTCATGTATTTTAGGTAGACATAGAGTGATCTAGTGTACACTGGGAGGTGGAGGGATAAGAAACATTCTACTAGCTAAAAGTGTGATCTGTTATCATCCAGTTGTTTTGATTTACCGAGGTAAAAAAGAAGACACTTACAACCATGAAGCTAGACAGATTTCAAAACCATGCAAAGTGGTTCTTCAATCTCAATGTAGTCTTGAGTATGTGTCACCAGCACATAGATGGTGACAGGAAGCCCTGTAGAAAAAGACTAATGATACCAGAATTTACCAGCTTGGTGCTTACACCACGCTTTCACTGTGCAGGGGCAAACTGCTTGTTTTTCCTTTTGGATTGATTACCACTGCTTGATTTACTGGGCAGCAGAGTGAAGAGAAGGTTTTAAACAACTGTGGTATGTCTACCATTCTTCTCAGCTGGCAACTGAACTTCTCTTAGAGACTAAAAAAGATTACTTGTTTCAGCAAAATAAAGGAATGCTTTTTGCTGTCAGGATTTTATGTGATGAAGCATGACCTTAGGGGATATTTCAGTTGCAATCTACTTGTGGTTTTGTGTATTTTTGAAATCTTTCATCAATGAGGAAAAGAACTGGTGAGTAATGGAAGGATCTACAAATGAATACCTCAAAAATATATTCACAGTAAGAGCTTTCTTATGTACAGGAATATACAAGCAAAATGAAATCGCTTAGCATTGTTTTTAGTGACTTTAATGAGTTACAAAAAAAATCACAATTTTCTCAGTACAGTACAAGATGACATTGGATGAAATTCTGCACTTGTTTTCTACATTGAAACCTCACCTTCAGTTCAGGTACAATTTGGCAAACATATACAACTGGTATGAAGGAAGGGCAAAACTGTTTTCTTTACATAATGGTATTACCAGTGTAAATTCACAGATATCGAAGGAGTTGTTACACCAAAACAAATGTCATCCTTTATATACCAATTATAATGTGTAATTCTCTTCACAACATTTCAACTCTTGGATGCACCCAAGCTTAGCAACCCCAGTCCCATTTAGTCTCATATTTGCACTTGTAATGGATTTTGTGAGAGAAATCTCATTCCATCTGGCTAAATTGAGAGTCTTGACAAAACACTGAAAACTTGTCACTGGAGAAAAGGTTTTAAAACTGACATGATTTCAGACATCTTAACAAGCAGAGGACTGCCTGAGACACACTTTTTAATAAAAGTTCATCTTGCTGATTAGTCAGAAATTATATATACTTGTTATCAACTATTCAGTGTGCTAGAGGACAACGTCAAGTCTGTACAGCTCTGTGTATAATCCAAATATTGCTTCAGAAAGGTTTTTTTTCCAGATGGACAAAGGTGGGTGGTTGCCCAGGGGAGGAGAAGGGCTCAGGACCTCACAGTGACCCCCCACTCATGAATCACTCAGAGAAGGTAAAACTTGGTGCTTAAGCTGAGGTTATCTGAAGTTCAAATTCAATATCATTTGCATAACGTCAAAAACTGTAATGTTGCTTTTTAAACACTTCCACTAAGACACCACCCAGGGAAAGAGCAAAGCTAAACTGAAACAGCAACAACTGCCCCAGGCAAGCAAAAGAGGTGTCATTATCCCCTACAGAACAGGCAAGAGGGTCATTTTAAAATGCCCCTCTGGGTACTGAGCTCAGCTATGCAGAATGATAATCATGATGGTTTGCATACTGCCAGGAAATATGCTGTACAAAGAATATAGCATGGCTTCCCTTAAAATTCTACAATTTATTTACACAATTGTAGGTCAGTTCCATTAGTCATGAGTGGTGCGATGACATGAAGCTATACTGTATACAGATAAAAGCATCCTGGCCACATTAGTGTAAATAAATCTAATGTTTCCGAGGTCAGAAGTACATTCTGAAATTACGACACATTTCATTATGAGCAAATTCTGAATTGTCACATGGTTTCCATTTTGATGTTTTGTCTCAAAAACAGTATATCACACTACTGGTAAAAGCCATAGTTATATCTTGCTTTTATGTGAAGCATGAGGTCTCTTATAGAGATTGTTTGATCAGAGCACAGTGTTTTCATTGCATCTGTCCATCTCTGGCTTTCATGCAATCATCCAACAACGTATTATCTGAGTAATCAGGACTTGCTTATTGTCATGTTACTGCATTGGGTATGATCAACTCTCCATCAGCAAAACAACCTGGTGTTGGAGAGGAAAAAGCATTCAGCTTTCACATCTAAACAATTTCTTCCAGCTGCTGGCTCAAACTGAGAAGTCTAAGACCAAGGCTGTCAAGATGTGTGTCTTCTTTCATTAGGATAAATGCATCGAAACTTTAGTATGAAAATAAAGTATAAAGGTCTCAGATCATATCAATTGTACCAAGATTATTCAGATTATCCAGCTTTCCGGGAAAGGATGCTTCTGTGCTGGGACCACTCTTATAGAGAGCAAGTGTTTTTTTAACAGTTCCTTATCTTGTATAATTTTAAGGGATGGCTTCAGAAAAACCTTCAAATGATATTGGTGATTGCTGAATGCTGAAATAAACAAGTTCACATAGTCTTCTGCACTTCAAAAAAGTAAGCCTTCCAATAAACCAGCTAAGTGTCCTCATACAGATCTCGAGACACATTCTCCTATCTTCATCACCACACTTCATTCTCTCAAAATAATTTACTGAACAACGTGCAATCAATATAAATTCTAAAATTGTTAAAGATCAGCAGTATGCACAAAGTAGTTACAGTTAAGCTTGCAGATGGTAGCAACCTTGAGCAAGCAGTGTACATATGGGAGAAGATCTCTAGTGATTCCTTCCAACCTCAACTGTTCTGTGATCCTAAGATTCTGTGATAAGGAGGAGCTAGTGGCTCCTACCGGCCTAGACCAGCTCCAGCTGAAACAACGCCTTCAGCTGTTCTGTTTAGCAACTTTCTAAAATTTAGTCGAGAAGATAAACTGTCCTCCACATAAGCTAGAAGATACTGCAGTCACATTTCCTCACGTCAACGATTTCATTTACTATTAATTATGGTTCAAGTATAGCCAGGGGCTAGGTCTGATATGGTGTTATAGAGTTCAGTACTGCCCTACATGTAAATGAGAGAAATCACATCCTTCTCTGATTTTCCCACTATGATTCTCTCAAATAACTTGTATGTTTTCCTACATTGCAAAAATCCAAGTGCAAGGTAAATCAAGAGCACTGAGATATGAAGCATGAAAAAACAAGATTAGCCCATCAGCACCAAAATTGACAGAACATTTATTTCTTAATTAAAAATGACAACACAAATAACTGTATTTCTACTTCTCAAATTTTATATTCAGATACAATCTTTTACAGATACAATTCAGATACAATTATTTATTTTTATTTAAAAAAAAAAAAAAGAAAACAGATGCATTTTTTATTTCTTGGAAGATCAAGGAAGAAGTGAGCCTAATTTTACCAGACCAAAAAAAAAAAAAAAGAAAAAAGAAAGATTAAAAGATTACACTTATACTTATGAAATAAATGACCAAAAAAGCTACAACATGAGAATAAGCAGTACTACAAGGAAACAAGGAGAGAGAATGAATCCAACACTAAAACGCTGTGTATTATTGCAGCTTAGTCATGTGTTTTACAAAAGCTGCTAAAATCACCAGAAATATTCCCACTGGATCATAGCCCAATTGATCAATCCTTTTTTTTTTTTTCATGAAAGGATACCCGGCCTTATTGTTCCATAGTTTTCAAGTAAATTTATATTCTTTGGAATATATTTCACTTAACCTGGATGAAAAAATATTTGAGGAATAAAATATTTTTTAGAGAAATGATGATTAATCATAGAAGAATGAAGGAATTTGCAAATCGGCTCTGTATCTGGTCTGTAGAATAAACTGCACGAGAAATTCTGGAAATAAATGGAAGATATAATTTCATGGCCTTGGCTTCTGTCACCAAAAGGATCAGTTCTGAAGAAAAATTGAGATGTGTCTGTCATTATATGTCTTATGAGTGGCTTTCCTGTGAGAGGGACAAAACATTCATTGCTGCTTGCGGTTTGAGTCAGCAAGTGTCTATAATATTTTGAAAGTAGTACAATTCTCTTTAGGAATACTTTCTTCCAGAAATTATTAACCTGCCTTCAAATAAATTTACCTTATAATATATATGGTCAGCCACTTGACTCTACTTCTCATTTATTCTCACATAGCAATTAGTCAGAGGTTAAAGAGAGGAGACCTCTTTTGTTTTACACTTGTAGAACTGTCATTACTTAGAGGAAAATCTCTAAAATGAATATATCTTTTATGCTACCTTCCCATCCACTTACGTTCTTTTTTCTTTTTTTCTTTTATGAAGTTATTCATTAAAATAAAACATTTTGTTTGTAACTTGATCACTTTCAGTAAATGCATTTTTTTATAAAAATACCTTCCTCCTACAGAAAATACATTTCTTTTCTTAGTGTCTATGTTTCTAATGGTCCCATGGTCGGGATCATTTTTTAATTAGAGACTTACATGAACAAATTATGTTCTACTTATGAACTTGAAGTCCTAGCTCAGTCTGTCATTGATTTACTGTGAGACTTGGGACACATTCTTCTACTCTCTTTTGCTTAAATTCAAGTATATAGAGAAGTTGACAGCATTATTTGTTAACATTTTTAGCCTCTTTGTGAATCCTGAAAAATGCTCAGTATTAAGATTATTACTGTCAATAATTACATTTTTGAGTTATAATAAACACTGACCAGATTTAAATAGCAAAGCTGTCCATGTCATTTGCACGCAGTATTAAAATATGAGGAAAAGAGAAAGAATTACTTAAAATTTTATTTAGTTACTATATGAAATTCCAGGAAAAAAAAAGAATTGAAGTCTGCTCTTACCACTAAAACCACCTTCATGATAGTCCATTGTTAGTTCAAATAGGAAGTTAAGATGTTGCCATCATTTTCTTTTCTGTCTGTTTTCAAGAATTGCATTGTTGTGGCTGGAAAATGATCTTTATTCTTATAAACTTTTCTACCCCAAATGCAAAATGAAATACAAATAGAAATGTAGTTCAGCTGCAGGTCTACAAACACATGACCCATTCTTTATCATCCTTGTTCTATAATTAGAGGAAATTATTCAACTTGCAAGAGAAATTTATTAATGACTAGGTTGTGGCCTTGTCTCAGTCATTGATACAGGGAAGGTGAGATTCCCATCGGTCTCGTTGCACAGCTTAGGCAGGTCTGAGTCTGTCAGGGAACACAGGCTGTGTCTTTAAGAGACACCACACTGTGAGCAGCAATCCAGAGGGAGAGGGTCTTGCCTTAAGTTGATCTTAGATGCTCTGCATAATGGCTTGCTAAGCAACAAAGCAGTTATGGTCTTCAGTCATCAGGCTGATGGTAAAGTAGTTTCCCACTCCCCAAAAGCTGACGTACAAAAAATGCAAAATAAGCATTGTCTCACAAGATTAACAGCCTCGGGAAAATATGCATTATATATAACTGATGTTGCATAAGACAGACAAGATAAACATTGGGCCATATGTTGCAATGGCATATGCACTAATCATACTTAATGCCAAAATTGCCTCAAAATGTTGTATGTAAGCTAAAATTACCTTTGCTCTTAAAGGTGAACAATAAGGTTGTGCAGAACACAGAGGTACCTCTGTAAAGAAAAAATAAGCATATTGGAAATATGTTCCAAATTATATATTCCCAAAATTATAATATATCCGGGTAAAATCAACCATCATATTAAGTGTTTTCCAAATATTATACCATCTACTAGAGGGAAAATATTCCATAATTACTGCACCATGCAGACATAAATTTAATTTAATATGCCAAGCCATCAGCCCTTTATTACGGACCTTATCATAAAAAAGATAAATGTGTGTGAGTGTTTGTGAAAGAGAGTGTGTGTGTGTATAGTTTTCACCTCACATAACAAAAGGTTTGATAAAATGTCCATTGCAGTTTAGAAGTCTCTCCTCTGAGAATGAATTTGTCAGTGTTATCTACAGTTAAATATATTTAAACTGTATGATAAGTAAAAATAATTAAATAACTAAATGCACCTAAATCTAAACAGTTGGTTGACAAGGTTCCTGAGATTAAATTATGTTTTGTTAACTTCCATACACTTTGACAGGAAGCTTATTCAAGGATGTCAGTGAGACTCATTCCCTAACATCTTTATGAACTTTGAGCTTAGTAATAATGTAGCCAAAAGTCATTGCAAAGGGTTGACATTCAGTTAAGAGAGTATCAACTTCTATCTTGTAAATGCACATTAGAAGGAATTCATTTTTTTTTACTTTTGGTAAGATTTGGCGTTATAAGGGGCTTAAAGAATCCAGAAAATGATTCAGTAGCTATTAGAAATGCAGTTCAACTGCTTATTTGAAGGTCTTAATGAAATGTTCTAGAACATTCAACATATTTGTATGATGCAGGCAGATTTGTCAAGATCCACAGCTGAAATCTGTGCATTTCTTGAGAAGTTAGTAGAGAACAGGCAAGTAGTCAATCACTTTTAAAAATAATACTAGAAGTCTGTTTCAGTATACTTCTACTCTCTAAATACCATTGGATCTGAAAATTAGATTTCCACTAGGAGGTTTTACTATTATAGTCATACTCTAAATAGTGTCTGGCACCTGAATTTTGATCTGAATCTCATTTTTTTTTTTCTGGTCTATGAGACAATAGGTAAATACTGAATTTCCAAAAAGGTATGCTTTTGTTTTTTATAAAATATTAAATGTTCCTAATAATAAATGTTCTGTCAGGTTTGGACTGGTGCAAGAATATATCCTGAAATAATATTAAGCAGTTCACACATTTGAGAAAAATCACTAAACCAGAAATTAACAAAGGAATTAGGAATATAATTGAGAGCTATTGATTACAACTGTAGGTATTATGAGCTCGATATTGAAAGCAGACACCTAATTCCTAGAGGGCAAGTAATTGACCAGGCAGTTTAGGAAGAATAATCTTGGGAATCACCATTTTTTGAAGTGCATTTACCTTGCCGTTGCCCTGTATTTAAAAGACACTGCTTATTTTTTGCCAGATTCTGTCATTCTTACACTGAACGTTATGTCTAACTCCAACAAAGAAATCATGTGGAACCATGGAGACCTCAAAAAAATAAAAAAAACTTTCTTTGACCCGCTGAATTAACTAGGTTTTACTTCAGGTCGGGCTGGTTTACATGACAATGCACATAATGGAGAGTTGTATTTATCAGTGGATCAGGCCTAACAAATAGTCCAGTATATAAATACTTGTTTCCAGAGAGACAGCCTAGCTCTTGTGCATGTGAAGATATATGAGCACGTTGCTTCTAACACTTCCTCGTTTATATTTTATTTCTCTATGGGGACACCTTTGAGCCACAGTGTTTTCAATCTACCAGATGAGTTGACTGCTGGTTCCAAGTCGAGTTGTTTTTATTGCTCTTCTGTCAATATAATAACAGAGAAATTAGAATTAAACTCATGTTTCAAAATTGTGATTGCCTCCAACACCACTGAGGGTAATACTGGGGACTTGGAAGACCAGCAAGGGTAGTTTTCAGATGGCATATTTGTTTGACAGTTACAAGAGCTACAAGAAAATATTTCATATTTTTCAGCATCAGAAAAAGTTACTGGTTGCAAACTTTTTGCTATTTTTTTTTTACTAAATATATTTGTGTTGAGCAACAGAACAAATATTTCACAAGGACCTCTTTTTGGAGAGACTTTATTTTTTATCCAACAATGCCTATTGCAATTTAAAATGATATAGGAAAAGAGAGATAATTTTTGCCCTGGAATTTTTTTTGTTTCTTTTAAATCCTATTTTTTTTTACGTCCAAATGAACCATTTTAACTAGAAAATATAAAACGTATAGACAGTTGAACAAATAGCTGAGAAATAACTGCAAAATCATTTTAGACAAAAAAAAAAAACAATTCAAAAGAAAGGTATGAATTTCATCTCAGTATAATAAATCTCTTCTCTGACCTTACCTTATAGGTGGCCAAAAAACCACTAAGGACAAAGATCTATGTTTTTGTGTTACTATATTCTCGATTCGTTGGTTGGGTTTCACCTTTGTTTATTAAAAAAAAAAAAAAAGAGAGAGAGAGAGAGAGAGGGATGTAGAGTAGGATGAAAATGTAGTTGATTAAAGTTTCCAGCTTGGCTTTGTAGACTCCAGAGGAGGCAGAATCAGAAGGTGAAGTCTGATATTTTATCCCTTTAGGAATCCTTGCTAATGAGGAAATCTCTAAGGTTGTAAGGAAGGTATATGTTCTTTCCAGTGCATGTTCCTCCCTCCACCAGTCATTCTAAAACTTCTGAAAACTTTCAATCACTTGTTCAAAAATGATCATAATAAGGAAATATTTTTGCACAATCTCAAAATCACAGGAGTGACAAACTCAGAATTCTAAACTGAACAGAAGTTGTGGCAGAGGCCACAGTCCTCTGCCCTTTAGCTTGGCTGTGGAGACAGGGATATTTTTATAATTGATGATTGTACCTCATCTTTTGCAAGAAGAACTATACTACAAAGAGGAACTGAGGAATAATGGAAAATAGGTGCAAAAGCACAGACCAGAAATGGAAAAAGTCCATAGTTCACAGTATGAATGATAGGAGACTGGGATGTAGCTAGGAAATTGCTATTTTTTTTTTGTTTGTTTGTTTCCTGTGGAAGTAGTGCTTTGTCTGGAGAATTATACACAGAAAGTAACCATTGTGAAAAAAAAAGCTATCAACTCTTTTTTTTTTTTCCCTAGATGACACTCATTTTCCTTAGTATGTTTTGTTATACTCAAGAACAACTCATCTCTTTGGCAATTTAATATGACCTTTTCACAAATTCTTACTAGTCTGAGCTACCTTTTTCAAATTAATACGTGAGGAAAGCAAAACACAGACACAGGGTCTCCTTGCACTGAGATTTATAGGCCCATAAAATGAGTCATGCTAACAGAGATATAGCATTGGATACTAGAGTAACTGCTGGAAGTGTTGTTAGTGTCTATGTCTACATCAAGTTCCCAAGAGAAGTGTGATATTTTTCAGCTTTTACAGGGGTTATCTGTGGAAAAGTACTTCATGTTTACTAGCAGACATTATAAAACATCGCTTATCCTTCAGAGAATTGAATAGTTAATATATCACTTTTGTTACACAATATTTGCAAGAAAAAAATATGGAAGTTGAACAATTGCCAGTTTGTTATTCTAAGGTGGATTGTTGTGAAGAATCAAGTCTGTTTGTAAGCTATGGAACAAAGGTATACCTTTTATATTCAAAAGCATTTCAATAAGTATAGACTCTAACGCAGAGAAGAAGATTAAATAACCAAGAAAAGTGATTTTAAATGTCAGAAAAATCTGACTTATTTATTTTGTGATACTGGATGAACTACATTATTAAGTTTGCTTATTCTATATTATCAAAGAGGTATTAAATTCAGTAGACATTATTAAGAGATCTAATTTTTAAATGGGACTTGAAATGAAAGATTAATATTCTTTCCTCTGTATAAAAAGGGGGCAATGAAGAAGATACCAGATATTTTTGGTTTTAGGTCATTTTTATTGGTGATGGAGGGGGAGTTGCTTTATGGACCTTCTAATTATAGTTGGTGTATTTTTGTGTTTTTGTTTGTTCATTTTTTAATTTTATTGTTTCATAATTTAATAATTTGATTTTTTTTTAATATTTCATAATCCTACCAGAAAACATTCTTGTGGTTGTGAAAATGGTAGAATCATGTCTAGATACATAACATGCTGTGGTAGTGCAGGCAGTTTTTTTCTTGCAGCTATCTAAACAGAATTTGGAAAGTGCATATAAATATATCAGTCTTGAAGTGACAAGGACAACTTTGCAAAACACATTTTAAATCAGTGAAATATACATTTAGCCACTACAAAAATATACATTCCTCATTCCTGAGGTAGACAGACAACATTTGAGGTCCTAACATAAGCATTAGAAGTCTTAAGAAGAGTTATAGCAACATATATTAGGACCTGATTCTCTTTCCAGTTTAAACAGACAGAATTTTTGTCAGTTATTTCAAAAGGATAGAAACTAAGACCTGATCTTTCTCACCAAATCATTTCTCTTATGCAATCTTTAAATCTAAATATCCTGCTATTAGTGTCTTCAGATAAATCTTTTTGCTTGAAATAATTCTAATTTGCCATTTAACTTATTCCTGTAAGAAGTGGAATTTGCTTGTAATGACTCAGCATCAGGTATGGAGAGAGGCAGATTTTGTTACATGAGTTATAGCAGATGGAAAAATGACATTGTAAAATTTTGGAAATTGAGAGGGTACAGCATGCAGCTGGGAGAGGGGATTAATATATTTTAGATTTCAGAATGGTTAATGATGTGGACCTAGCGAGTATACGGAGGAGTACTAGAACATATTCACTAGTACCTGTGTCATACATATAACTTTGGTAAAAAAACATTAGTGTATGAAGGAATCCCATTGACTGCTTTAAGCTTTACCTAATTTGTCTTCAAAGAATACTCATGCCACATATTGGAAGACCAAACACATACAGATAATGATGACAAAGTCGGCAATCTCTCAATACTGAGCAGGCTGTTTTTTCAAAGGAGATGCAATTCCTAGAGATTTTTTTAAGTCTTTGTATGGGGTATGGGCACACAGTTTTTCATGATAGAAATATGATAGTCTAAGAATAGCAGTCTGTTAGACGGCTGCCATATGATCGATCATCTGCATCATTAACCTGGCTTAGGTAAACCGAGTTGTCACAAAATTCACTGAAACGGATCTCAGCTAACAGGTTGCACTTTTCTGCAAGGACACAGCAGACATTTTTAAAATGTTGTATCTTGGTGACACTTTTTCTATATCAGTATTTTATAGTTCCTAATAAATAAATAACTTGGTTCTAGGAAGCTATTTGGAAGCCAGAAATGGAATATTCTCTTCATAGAATTATAAAATTATAGAAATATTGGTGGGAAGGAGCTCTGGGGATGATCTAGCTTTACCTGCCATTTGAAGGCGGAATATTACCAAAATTAAATCTCACTGTGTATTGGAGTCTTAATCTACTGAGATTTAACATGCTAAATGATGGTAACAGATATCTGCAGCCTGATGCAAAGCCTGAGTACAAAGAACTAGTACTGTTTTCGACTGGCTTTAAGAACATATTATTGCACCTAATCTCAACATTTCTGTACTAAATTTTTGTTAGGTCTTTCAGTCTGCATTTGTGTGTGCGTGTGTGTACTATGTCCCCTCTATTTACCCACAGCTTTTTTCATACCTGGAATGTTGTCCAGGAACCAACATATACAATAGAGCAACTGGTCTTCTAATTCCTAAGCACGGACTTGGAAATGCATCCTTAAGCCTCTTACAAAAAGCTTTACTAAACTGTGATCTGAGTTCCCTGAGGTGGAGGCTGAAGCTGACATTTATTTCCTTTAGAAGGAGGAAAAGAAGCAATAAAAAAAAGACAGAAAAAGGTCAGAAAAAAGGAAAAGAATTCCCTAAGATGTTGTGGTCACTTGTAGAAATCTAAACAGAAGTGAACTTGTATCTACTGAAATACATCATTTTTTCCCTCATGTTTCTTCAATCTGTTTTTAAGGATAAGAAATAATTTAGTGTCACACAATTCCCTCTCAATTGACTGGTTTAAAGATGATGTCAGTATCTCCTGTGTAATCTAAAGTAAGGTAGGTAGGTTACATTTTGCAGAGACCCGAAGGATTATTTTAGATAACACCCAGAGGAATGCATTTTAGCAAAGTTTTCCTCTGAAGTCATTGTGAAATTGATAAATTGTTTGTGTCAGATTTACAACGTTGTTAATGTCAGACTTCAGAGTCTTTGATACTGTGGAATTCTCTCCTGCCTTTTCACTGTCAAAACGAATTCCAACCCAAAATCTTCAGTACAAAGATTCACAATCATATTAAAGAGCAACAAAATATTCATCTCATTAAGCATTTCTATATTTATTCAAATACTCCTTAGTGACATACTGTAAGTGTCAAAAAAAGGAGCCCATTATGTTAAAAAACAAATCAAGTAATGTCCCTATGGTCCATCCATTCACTTGAGAATGTCATAGTTACCTATCAACTGTAGTGAAGTTAGGAAACTTTATTTCCGATGATGCCTTGACATTGCGTTTCTCACTGTTTGTTCTGATTGTCAGCACTTCATGTCATTAAATGGACAGATGTTCAGGTTCTCTTTTTTTTGTTGTTGTTGTTTGTTTTTTCACCTTCAATTATCTGTTTGTATAACCCATAATATCACTCCATGTACACAATAAAATCAAGGTAATAGGCTTTTATTCCATGTTTATTTGTTTATTTGATGTTTATTTGTTTATTTGATGTTTATTTGATGTTATTTTGATGTTTTATTTGATCTGAAGAACAGTGTTAGCAACCTGATGCTATTGCAGTTAGATTTTAGTCCATCAATATCTGATTTTATAGCCCACAAAAGTTATTATCTGAAATTCTGTTGAAGGAGCAATCACTGTTAATTTCCGTTATGCACAGTAACAAATTGTATGCTAAAAATTATTGGAATTTCTGTGAAATAATGTCATTATTTTAATTTAATTTAAGCTTGGACTAAGGCAAAGGTGCACAGGGCACAGAAGCAAGTTGAACTGCTGTAAAGAATAAGCAGAGAGTAAGTTTGCATAAATATGCTCTTTTTGCCAATATATAGGAAGATAAATGAACCTTGTATAGGAAAGCACAATAAAACAAATATATATATTTGACTATGTGGATTAGGTGGGATCAGGGCAGGTCAGAGGGAGGACTTGCTCTAAGGGATCCATCACATCACTCAATAAGGAACCTTCTCTGCTCTCAAAAAAGTCTGGGGTTGGGATGTCCAAAGCTGCCTCTGACATTTGCTCTTTGAGCCATGTACCAGGAGAGAGAGAAGTCATCACTCTGTAATGGGATCCTTTTGAGCATGAATCTGGAATTATCCCCAGTCCAAATTAATATCATTTAATATGGTCTCACAGGCTGTCATTAGAGAACCCCAAACTAAGGAATAAAATCATTCCTGCTTTATAGCATTTATAATAATCTCTAAGTGTGGCGTGACTAGAATTGAAAAATAACTCAGCCTAATCTGGCTGTAGTTTCAAGCACACAAGTCCATGATTTCCACAATTTATGCAACAGCTCCAGGCAGCAAGGGTTAGAGACTAACTAGCCCTAACCATAAAATATTCCTAAGGATAATGGGTGAAACTTTGGCTCATGTGAAATCAGTGGCTCCAATGGACACTGAAGCAGTGATTTTATTCAGAATCTTGAGTACTTATCTTGATGGTATATGACTAAGCAAGTCTGAAACAAATCTATTCCTAAGGAGCCTGTCTGGAAAAGAGGAAGGGACCATGTATTAAAATATATATATATCATCTTAAAAAGCTGTGGTGCCCTTTTCTGAATTATAAAAAAAGAGGGAAGATGAGGAACTGAGTGGGAGATATGGCAAAACACAGCAACACACTATTATATTTTAGAAAAGGAGCAGAAAAGAAAAAAGAAAATAAACATAAAAGATTTATTAAGTGAAAAGTATAATAATAAATATATTCTTTCATTCTGCAAATATGCTCTGTCTCATCCTGAAACAAACCCAGGAGTATCTCTTCCTGGAAGTAGAAGGGGTTGTTTATTATTTTTTTTTATTCACTTACTCTTTACCTCTTTCTCTTATATCTTTCAGGTCTCTCTAACCAACCGCACAGAAATAGAACTTCCATGAAGAGAAAGAAGCAAGTGTATATAAACAAAATAAAAGAACATAAAACATAGAAAGCTGGAAAAGTAGCATCATTTTGCTCCTGGACTGTTTAATTTTGCAGTCATAAAATTGCCAGGCACTTCATTTGCTTCTAAACTGTGTTCTACAGTCTCAGCTTTTATTTTAAAGTAATCCACTGTTTCGCAGGAAAAATAAGTTATTTTGTTTTCTGGCAGAAGTGATAACTTCACACTTTTGAATTTTAATGTAACTTGATGCTGGTCTCGTCTGAGTTGACAGAGGCTGAAATAATATCTCTGAGAGATACTTCCCCTGCTACCTACCTCGAGCTCTGTGGAAGATATAACTGTGTAGCTGCTTAATTTGATCTTTCACCTCACCAAGTTTCTATAAAAATCAGTGATTTTGTATTCTAATTCATTATTTTGCTGAATTAGTCATCAGAATTTTGTTTTAGGTGTGCTGACTAGGCACAGCTATTACTTTTTCCTTTCTTCTCCCTTACTAGAATTCATCTTGCACAGCCAAGCAAGCTTACTTCAGGGGCCACCTGGGAACATATGCGAGGTCCCTCTGTCTGCTCCGTGTGCAGAATAGCTAGTTTGACTGGGACAAAAACAAAAATAAACCCAAAAAAATGGACAATGTCAGCAAAGAAAAACTTCTTGAAGGAGAATACGAGCGCTCTCCTCATAAATGCAATGTAGAGAAATCTAGTTCTGATCTGTCCCATCTAGGAACATACGAAAAGAATCACCATAAGATCTATTTATCAATGGAAATTGTAACTGATCAGCCCACGTGAACATCTGCAACTACAGTAAATGTGACTGCATTTCAATGAAAATGAAACAAAACAAGTTCTACCAAAAGTGGATATTGCTAGAAAGTGAAGGAATTTATGCAAAATGGTCTACTGCTAGCTGCACAATATTAACTTGTTCTACTTCAGTGTAGGCAGGGCACCAGGTATACCACTGTCTTGTGAATGCCGGGAACACAACAGGCTGTATCTGGAATCAGGTTATTTCACTACAGAAAGCAGTTTGGTTACTGGGGAATCATTGATCTACTGAGCCACTGGCAGAGAGACTGCAGTGAAACACAGGCTGACACCTGGTTTGCCCTGAGGACAGTGAGGAAAAGGTCTCCTGGGAGAATTTACATCATGTTAAAAGACCTGGGTTGATAATCTGGGCATAATAGCTTGCTTTAAAGGCTAAACAGGCAATAAAAATAGGGAATTTCAAAAGTATCCAGGCAAAAGAGACAATTCAGGGATTCTCCTTCAATTTCAAAAGCGGCTATGAAATATTAGAAGAATAGCAAGCATTCTGGAAAAAAAACAGTCATTATTTTTAAGAGTGAAAACTATTTAGGGATTGTCCTAAACAATAACACTGTAAGAAGAAAGCTCATCTATGTGCTGCAAACTGTACTTTGAAGGAAGAGTTTCCTGGAATTGAGTCAAAATTGGAGAACATATTCAGCTATAGTCAAATAAATAAATAAATACTCAAATAACCATAATATTTCAAAGTTAAAGGATTTTATTTAAACACATATCATACATAAACTTTTTCTCATACATGTTGAATTTTAAAAAGATATCCATAGAACTGCTCATATAATTGAATCCACATTATATTTTACTTTTTTTCCCCTGGTTGGTTAAGTCTAGTGATGTATGCTTACGATAGTTGAAAATCTAAATAAGCCTATTCTTGTTGCATTTCTGTTTTGTGAGATGTAATTCTTCAAAGATGTTATAGTGCACTGTTGTAGTAAATACTTTAATTATTTTTATTACTATTTTATTAGCATTTTTTTAATACCGCCATTTAATATTGCCACATTCACACAATTTGGAATCTGATTTACTGTATATGTGTATATATTCATAAGAATTACATTTTTGAATGAAAATACACATTTTTATTTGGTAAATGGGAGTTAGATCTCTCCGTATAATTTGTACTGCTCCACCTAGAACTGTAAGTTTTCATTTCAGTAGTGATGCAGGATACACAGAAAGAAAAAGTGCTAGTCTGAGCTAATTTTGCCATTGAAAGATGCTTTATATAAATTCATTACCTATTTTTAATGTTCCTGCTAAAGACTTAGTCATAGAAGTACTAGGTGTGTAAAACAAGGTTAATTACTCAATAAATAAAGGTGTAAATACTGAAATAAATGTTGAAATGTATACCGATGATGTCTGTTTAACCATTTAAGGAGTATTATTAGATAACAGCAAGGAGTATTTTTAGGTAAGAGCATTCAAATATTCTTACCCATCTTTTTCTCTTATTTTTGACATCATTTAACATTCATGCCTAAAATATTGTCAATGTCTTTGCCCTGAAGAGCAGAGATACAAAGGCCAGCAGTTAATAAGCTGCATACAGTTAACAAGGCATCCCAAGGATTATGTTGCTATTTCTTATTAAGTTACTGCACCAATTATTTCAAGTATAAATTTGGCCCTTTCTGTTAGACTACTGCTTTGAAGAACAGATTTGCTTTGCTGTGTTTTTATTAGATGTCTCAAGTATGTTCATAAGAAAAATGTATGTATAAGGATGTGTAAGCATGACCATTTGCATGTAGGGTAGCCATAAACAGCATAAATCCACCTAGGATAATCCTAACTATCTGGTATTATCTACAGTTGAAGCCAGTGAAAAAAGAGAAAAAAGAAAAAAAGGAGAAAAAGACCTCAATTTAGGTAACAGATATGCAAAAAAAATTAAATTTCAGAAAATGTTTTATGAAATATCTGTGTGCTACCAAAAGAGTTTGAGAATAAGAAAGAGAAAGAAAGGTAAAAAGAAAAAAAGGATAAAGAGGAAGAAAAGAGAAAGAAGAGAGAAAGAAAAGAGAAAGAAGAGAGAAAGAAAGGAGAAAGAAAGAGGTAAAGAAACAGAACTTTTGGGAACTCACAGACAGCTGTAGCTTAAATTCTTCACATACCAGCAGTACTTGCAGCTTTCCTGGGACATGAATAAATCCCTTGAACATCCTTTCTGTAAATAAGCACTGTCATCTAGGGATAAAAATGCACCATGAATCCGAAGGCATTACCATTATCATGTTACTAGAATGTTCTTCTCTTAACACGCAAAAAAATAAAAAATAAAAAGAGGAAAGTCTGCCAGCTTCTCAGTCCTTCTACTACATGCTTAGGAAAAGAAGAAAAGAAATTAAAATCTACAAGTATTTTGAAGAAATGCTTACTTACTTAACAAAGATTTTACTTCTCAGTAAGACAGCTAGTACTTTATTTTTCAATAATTTGCAATATGCAATTACCCCTTCTTCAAAGAATGTTATTATATAAACAAAGAGAAAAAGGAAGAACAAGATAAAATATCAGTGAAGTTTAGCTTTACCTTCTTTAGTGAGACAACTGAAATTCTGAACATTAGTATTCATCCTTTTAGTAATGCTTTCTTTTAGTAATCATCATCTCTCTTCAAAGAGTATCCTGGAAAATTTCTTGCTCACTTGAAAAAATTAATAATATTTCTGCTTTATTTGAGAAGGCAACATGCTCTAAGTGACCCTGTGTGTGCACAGGGAGTTGGACTAGATGATCTCCAAAGGTCCCTTTCAACCATAATGATTCTATGATTCTATAAATGTTGTATGGCTTGCCAGCCAATCTAGACATTGAAAAATAGACTTCTGCATTGCTCCTTTGTAGGTTTACTCCTACATTTAGATAGCATTGAAATGAAATTCCTATTGTGTGAATGTTATATATTTGTTAATATATAAGTTAAGAAACTAACTCAGCAATCTTCCATCAGCCCAAAGGATTATTAAGGTGCCATGATTTATTTTGAAATGTTGCCAAATTTCATGATCTCCATGATTTTTTTTGTTGGACTGATTACACTAATAACAACACAAGAGTTTAACACTAATCTCTAAAATCCTGAACTTTACAAAGCAAACAATTCAATGATCCATCAGCATAGTTAGTCACATAGTTAGTTAGTTACTCTGAGGCCAAATATCACAATTACAATGTGTGGTGCTTACACCACAGAGGCAAGGAAGTGATTGTGTAACCCTTACAGAACAAGAAGCTCTTTTGAAAGGACACCTGAAGACATGTTAGTAGAAATAGAAAACACTTACTAAAATAGTCAAAATACAAGGCAGAAAATATCTGGAATTACGTCTTAGAAGCTTATAAATTGTGTGAATTTGCCCTCTGTTTTAGTATAGTCCATATGTAATAATTACCTCCAAGTTTTAACCTCACCACAATGATCTTTGAGAAAAATGAAAACTACAGTTTTTCATAAAACTGTAAAATTCACTCAGTAATTTTCATTTACACAAAAGCATAAATAATTGACTATAAAAAAGATTATGAGCTTTGATATAACTATATGTTGAAGACCTGTTCAATGTGAAGAGTCATTTCTGGACTCTACCGTTATGAAACATTCTCCTTCAGAAGGCTAGACTTCAATGTCACCAGGTTTAAGTCAGTAGGAAATAGGATTCCCACTGGTTCCAACCTTAAAAAAGTTTCAGGTTCGTCTAATCAGATGTACACAGTTTTGATCATGATTTATGAGATGAATATTTTAAGCCTCAATGAACTACAGAACATGAAGAAAGAAATGTGCATATTCATTGAGGACACAGTTTTCTATCAACCTGGAAAATGTCCTCTAAGATTCTATTTTAAGGAGACTTTTGCAAGCCCTTCCCATTATTACAACAGGTCTAAATGTAAAAGTTGATTATGTCCTTAGCCAGTAATATGCTTAAGAAGAAACTTTATGCGCAAATTGCAAAAGGTGGTGCCTAACAAAATGGGATCCCAGGCAGAGGAACTGAATTTCCAGATAATTAATAGTAGAAATGCAAATAGAAATTAAGTCTCGTATTTTGCCCTAATCATGTTAGTCTACCGTCTGTAAGAATACTAGAAATATATGAGGTATAAATAACCTTACTAAAATATATGTTGTAATGCTGTAACAATATTTTTGTAACTCTATAAAAAGAATTGTTATTGAGAGTGACAGAGAAGTAAACTGTTGATAAAGCTACCTTGCAGATTTAAAGTAAACTGAATAATATCTTCAGAAATGTGATATTAACCTAATAAAATGGGGAAAAAAGTAGAATAAAATACAGCTCAAAATTTAACTATAAAACATAACTACCGCCAAACTGTACCACTGCAGTTACAATCTATCGAATCTTGCAAGGCAGTACTTTATTGGAGTCTCTAAATAACTCATCTACATTTTGGCTTTTGGTTGTGAAGATCTCTCCCCACATTGTGTGCCTCCCTTTTTTTTTTTTTTTTTTTGGTTTGGAACTGACAACGCATTTACCTTCTGATCTTTTATCCTGGTTAATGAAGACCAGAAGACCAGAATGTCTACAGGCAGTTCCCCTCCTGCAGCTCTGATACATGCCTTCCAGTTGTCACTGAACAACTAGATTAAGTGTGAAGGCAATAGCTTTTATTTACCTTTAGATCCTGAAGAATAGGACTCCCTTATAGAAGACAAGAAGTTTTAGGAGGAGCTGCAATTTTGGAGAGATTCTTGGATTTTTTTGTTTGTTTTTGTTTTTACTTTCTAATAATGACAAATTAATTTCATTAAAGGAGATAATTGGGTTATAATTACATTAACAGGTATTTAATTGTTACTTTGCCTATACTGTAGTTTCACACAGCTTCCTAATTAAAATTTATGCAGGCAGTAATAAACATGAAGTATGGATGTTAGTATAACTCTTGCAATAATGTCGCATTTGAAAATGAAAATACAATCTGTTTATAACACATGTGCAGGAGTACATCAGACTCCCAGTTGGTCTTGTTTAATAAAGGGCTTTGAAGCCCTGATCTTCCAGCACAGAGAGAGAAATCACTCAATGTAATGCATAATGGCAGATTATTTTTCAGCATAGGGTCAAATTGGTTTTGAAGGAATAATAACCAGAATTTTCTTATGAAAGTGTATTTTATATAGACACGGAAACAATTTTCTTCCTTTCTACTTCTTGTGTTTAAAATAATGAAGTTGTAATGTTTAATAAAAAAAGTGATAAACACTTTGGGTTGAATTTCTGACAGCATTGTGCCAATCTCTGGAAGTGTTTGTGGGAGTATTCATAATTTATAGGTAAACTCACAAAAATGCAAAAATAAAATGAGACCAGTATCTAAACTACCACCTGGTCAGATATGAAAAGGCATACTAAAAATGATCACTTTAAAAACATGGAGATTGCGATACTTAAATGTTTTTGTTTGCAGCAAGAACTTCAAAAGAAAGTTAAAAAAAAAAAAAAAAAGTAAAGAGCCCAGGAAGTCCATGAAGCATTGGACAATATGTTAAAAAAATGGGAAAAAATCTCCATTTCACCACCACTTTCTGAAACAATTTTTTTTCTCTTTTTTTTCTAGCATCTGCTCTATCTACTGCTGCCATACCAATATATGTCAGGAACATTTTGTTATTTATGGTCTTGAGCATTCTCTTCAAAAGTAGTTAAAAAATAATATGTCTTTTATGCTGCAATTGTTCATAATTTGAAGATTCAAAACATTTTAACCAGGTCTGTGTATAATTTCATTCTATTCATCGCCTGGAATACTTTCCCCCTTTGCCTTATGTTCCCTATAGCAGTTTGCGTGTGCATGAATAAGCACAAAAACACTGCTGCTGTTCTTAAACGTTCTTGGTTGGCATTCTGAACAAATATCCTTCCTTTTTTATCCCCTTCGTTTTCTCTTCCTGAAGTATGCATTGCTACACTGCAACCAAATTTTGAAAATTTCAAGCTGTAGAAATGGGTGACTTTTGTCAAAGCTCAAATCACTATTGGTATCTCTGGTGTCTCCCTGGGAACTGTCCATTGCTTCTTCAAAATGAATATTAAAATTTAACCTGTAATATTTTTTCACCAACCACCAATTGCTCTGAGCCCAGAAAAAGATTACCCTTCATTTCCATTGTTTCTTATCTCTCCTAGCAGTTTGTTTATGGTTTCTTCCCTACCTACAGAAAAAAAAAAAAATCCCAGATCGCCCCCTTACCTTTCCATGGATATACTGCGTGAAAAAAAAAAAAAAAAAAGGTTTTGTTTTAATTGATGCTCACCAGATTATGTAGTTTATAATAACATCTATTTAGCGTAAAGTGTTTTGAGGGTTAATGGACTCTGGACTTCTCCCTGAGTGCTTTAGCTTCTAGATAAAGTGCAGATAGTGCTTTTCCTTTTTTACTTTTCCTTTTTTTTTTTGTCTTTTATATATGAGTTTAGATGACCAAAGCACAGATAGCTGTGTTTTAGCTAGTCTTCCTAAATAGCTTTATAGTCAAGGGAGAGAAATAGGCACTTCTGGTGTGCAATTTGTTGCACTGTAATGTATATGTCTAAAACAGAGCAGATGAATTGTGCCCTAAAAATGACTACTTATGAAATAAAGTCTGCTCATCTTCTCTGCACCATTTCTCTCCTTGTTTTCCCACCACCATGGGACTTCAGCCTTACTTACTCTAATCAAGTATACATTGACTGCAAAACAGAGAAGGTAATCTCTGATATACAGCCCTTAGCCTGAAAAGTAGGACATTAATTACTAGACACTGAGAAAATTGTTTGCAATACATTGTGCTGAAGAGAAAAAAAAAAAAAAAAAACATAATATTCCATGTCCTTCATAAGTACTAGACACCTGCACCTGATCAATGCATTTTTAGAAAATGCTCATTGCTTAACTTTTAACACCCAGGGCACGTGGCACAGGGTGGCATCCAGGAGGGTTTGGAAGATCTGCAGAGGAGACTCCACAGCCTCTCTGGGCAGCCTGTGCCAGGGCTCTGTCACCCTCACGGAAAAGAAGTTCTTCCTCACATGGAGGTGGAATTTCCTGTGTTTCAATTTGCATTCATTACCCCTTGTCCTGTTACCNCTGTGTTTCAACTTGCACTCATTACCCCATGTCCTGTTACTGACCACCACAGAGAAGAACCTGGCCCCATTCTCCCTACATTCACCCCTCAGGTACTTGAATTGTATTCATTTGTGATTAGCAAGAATCAGGCAATGACTTTTGATATTTCCTGTTTTGTTCTAAAATGAAACATGACTAAAGAAAAACAATTTGAAAAACATCTGCTTCTTGCTTTTCAAGCGGACAGTATAAGCCCAAATGAACATTTATTCAATTAAAATTTTTGAATGATAGGTGCTCTCCATGTCAAGCACCCTAGTGAACAATATGACCTGATACTGTGTGCCCTTAACATACTGATCTGCCCACGAGTATAGGCGGGTTTCCGTGTGTGTGTGTAGGGGAAGTTTGGAGGTATTTTTACATCTTTGGTATATAAATATGTGAAAGTGGCAATAAACATATTTAGAAGTTATACTCAAATAGCGATCTGATACCTCAAAGGTCTTAACTGCTTTTCTATTATTTTCTCTTTCTTTTGTACCTTTTCCATTTATTCTGTTTAGACAAACAATAGAAAAGGATGACTCTGCAAAGCATTGTTCAATATGTTAAAAATATACCAAAAAAAGAAAAAAAAAATATGATTCTGCGGGTCACATTTCAGTTACATGACTAATACATATGTTATATACATTGTAGAGAAATTATTTTTTTTTCAAATACTGGCTCTTAAAAAATACCACACAACATTGACATACTAATATGCAACATCATCAACACTAAAACATTGTGCATTAAAAATGAAGAACTGAAAAATAGGTTTTGAAATCTATATTAGGCATTTTCCTTCTATCACTGAAAAAAAAATGTTAACTTTCTTAAACATTTTCAATAAAATGCAAAGGCATTTCTCAGGACAATTTAGATTTTTGAAAATAATGTGTTTTTTTAAAGGTTATCCTCCATTTCTTCTATATATAGATTTATGCAGTTCCAAGAGGAGGAGATTCTAGCAGTAACAGAACAACTTATATAACTGAGAATAAAGTTTCAAGCTTAATCAATTTCCATGGTTCAAAGTAACATCATTTGACCAGTTAACATTATGACTGAATAACAGTACGTATGTTGTAGCTCTGAATGAGTAGGGTGGATTTTAGAATCCACTGTCTTACAAAGAATATGTATTTGGGTCCTATTAAACTTCCACACTGAACTACAATTACAAAGTCAAATACTTAGCACATTTTGAGGGGAAAAATTCCTAATTACATTGAAGCCATACAGTGAAGTCAATATACTATTCCTGTAATGTATCTCTATGTAAAAGAATTGGTTTTCTAACTATGACAGCATGTTAGTTCATTTGTGAATTAAATTAACTCATGTTAATGTGATCTAATTTTCAAAGCAAAGAATAATATAATTCCTAATTTGTATTGTCTCTAGAATTCCATGCTAAAATATTTTCTTAAATGTTGCTATTTCAATTTAATTTTCAAAAATTTGCAAGAATATCTGTGTGTATTTAAAATATCATTAAGAATTACCCTTGTTTTAGATGTAGGGAAAGTTCAAAAAAAATTAAATGTGACATCCCATACACTAAAATAGTTAAAATTTGTTGGACATATTTGCTTATATCTCTTCTACTTTTGGAAGAGTTTGCTGAGTTCATGTTTAAAGGGTCAAGACAGAATCAGAGAATGGTTGGAGTTGCAAGAGATCTCTGGCGATCATCTAGTCTAGACATCTTATCGGCACCACACATCTCCACAGAACAGACCCTAGATAAATCCCATCAGTTGTACTCAAATAATTTTCACACTTTGGCAAGACCAAATAAAGACCAGTCTATACCAAGATACATGTCAATTATATGTTTCTATAATATTTCTATAATATTACTGCTGCCTCTGACTTGTCTGCATTTCCAACCCCCTATGGCCCTTTATCGGACCTCCGTCTCCTTTGTTTATCAACTGTTTATATTATCCTTACTCACTTCCCAACAAGTTGTGCAGACTGCTAAGATGCATTTGAGTGGCACACTCTGGTATGATATAGGTTTTAGTGAGCACTCTGAACCAAGGAGACTTTTGGACAATATGGATGAAAGCTGAAATACAGTGAGGGAAGTCCAGCTCAGTCCATCACTCTTCATTGGCTGAAACTCAGCACATGAAGATGTGGAGACCCCACAGGAGCTTCATGAGTCTGCTTTTACCCTGGTGCTCCCATGGACTAACATGCACAATTCACACAGACCACTTGACCATATCCTCTCTATGCTGTACAGGATCCAGGGCTCGATGAAGACAGCCTCAGCTTGCTGCCTCAAATACAATATCCTAGAAACACCTTTCCCAATCTGTAATAAGAAAGTGGGGAATAAAAAACCTGTTTCTAAACTTGCAAAGTGGTTTATATTGCTCTTAGGAGGCCAAAAGTGTTTTATTTCAGACCAAGGATAAACAAAGAATTTGTAGAGACAGATGGTAAGAATGCCTCTTATTCGGATGATATTTTAGAAGTGCAATATGTCTAAGACTGGTGTTGGTGAAATTACTATGTGCATGCCTCCAATGTGTTTCTGCACAGAGAACACAGGGATGAGCAGGCATGCGCTGTTCAGAGAGCAAGAGCTGTAATACAGTTTATTTCTTTCTTAGAACTTATAGGTTAGTTGTGTCTCCTCAATACAAGGTAAATCACTGTACAGAAAAACAGGTTTGCAGGGTGCTCAGCCACCAGATCAGTTACATCTCTGTCATTTGTTATAGATCTTTCTAAACAAATCACAATGATGGTGGACTCAGTGCAGCATGGCGCAGATGCAAGGTATAATGCAATATCTTTGCAAGACTGTGGGTTACTTCGATCCTGCCTGTGGGAGTGGAGTAACCCCTGATTTCCTGAACCAGATCTTCCATACCTGGGAGCCAGTGAATACTTCCCGAAGTTGTGGATGATTATATGCAGACTTATTGAAAATGAACCTAACTGAGAACTTGGGACTTCAATTCAATCTTGTTACCAAGTTAATATGATTTATGTGCATAATGAAGATACTACATATATAAAATAATTGCTAGTCACTTTAAAATAGTATATACTGAAATGCGAAGTGGCATTGTCCTTCCAAGAGAATATCTCAACACACACTACAGAGATACTTTCTACTAATAATGACCCAGTTAAAAGTTTTTAAACATATATATCAGATAAAAAGTCATTTAAATCATTCTTTTTGTTGTTGTTGTTGTTCAGGTAGTCATCTTTCCCTAATAGTGACTTGAGACATAAACTGTCTCTAAATATAAATGTTATTATTTGGAGCAGTGAATAAAATATGGTTGATTTTTAGTTTGAGAGTGCTAAAGATTTTTGTTGTTGTTTATTTGTTTTGTTCTGCCAAAGTTTAACTTCTACCAAAGGGAAAAGCAGAAAACAGTACTATAGTTAAATTAAAGGAGAGAATCAAACAACTAATGATAGAATGCTTTGTTATGAATTCCTTGTCCTTCCAGAACATTTTAAAGTATTTTCAATTTACAGGTTCACTAGTGACAGATGACTTCATTAATGATACTTTTTCTTCTCCTTTTTATTTTTTAAAAATGTCTCTACTGTGAATGGTATTGAAAAATAAAGTGATATATTGTCATTCTTGGAATTTTGGAAGATTATCACTGTTTACAGAAGATAAAATCAATATGCTTTTTAATCATACTGTGCTTGAACTGGCATTTTACACAGCTTTTCAAATGCTGAACAACAGTGTCCTATGATAAGAGAACATGCTCAGTCAAATAGTGAGTGCCTCTGTACAGTATATTATCCCGGTGAGAAACAGCTAAGCTGGTGTTATGACATATTTCTGAATCTAGCACAATTTCTTCACATTAGAAAAATATTGAGACACACGTTTTCAATGGGTGGAAAGTACAGATTAGGCGCATAAGAAGAGATAAGGTGAACTTTGGGCTCACCTTTTGAAAAGGAGCTTTATGTGATTGAATATCTGCCATGGAGTCAAAATTATAGTGTTTGGCATCCTAGGCGGAAGGGACAGCCAACATTCTCCTTAGTACTGCTTCTGCCAAAAGCTGCTGCCATCACATTGCAATTGTAAGGAGGAGAAAAAAAAAAAAGGTATGTTTAAAACTGGTTATTAACCTCTGTTGCTTGCATCAGATGTTCTTCCTTAGACAGTAAGGAGTGTATTTGGAACAAGAGATGCACAAAAATGAGAATAAGCTTTTCTAAAAAACAGAAAAATAAAATAAAATAAAATAAAATAAAATAAAATAAAATAAAATAAAATAATCTGCAAAAGACAATCATGTCACATAAGCCAAAATTAGCAAGGAAAGTATTAGGGTGAAAAGTTTATCTGAGAGAAGTATGTCAAAGCAGAAAGCATTAAGGACATGATCTAAAAGACTAGTAAAATCTGTGTGATTATTATTATTTTCTTTACAAATGGTCAGATCAAGTTCTTAGCATTTGTTCTGGGAAGGGAGAGAAGGAGGGAGCAAAGAGGAGAAGTGAATTAAGTACTGAAATATGAGATAAAAGAGTTTTGCTGCAAGATATGTCTGCAGATTAAGAGCTGGAACCTAAGATCATTTCTTTTTCTCTTTATGCCTCAGTGCCTAAAACATGCAGTGCTTTGGAAAGCATTTGCTACTTTCTGAGTAATTTGTTTCTTAATTCCAGGATACTTTAGCATCATGATGCAATAAAATGTACATATATAAGCTCTGTAACCTTTTAAAGTTCTCCTATCCCCTCTGGAGAAATACTGTAAATATCCTTGACAACTGTAATAACTGGACATTGTTAGAACGATTCTAACAGAGGGGGTTAACAGCTTGTGCGTGTACAAAATACTTGAAGTCAGAGAGAAAGCCATTATTATGACCTTGTGCTGACCACATTCTATGAAGTGTTACATGATCAGGGACAGGGAAGTTGCTTAATGGAAGTTATATAGTAGCTAGATGTATCCTTGTCACACTTCATCTAAACTGATACATTGCAATGGTCCGCGCTGCTCAGACCTGGCAATTACTGTCCAATTCCAATCTATTCCACACTGCCACTATAATGAAAAATAATTAGGAGCCTGAAAATGAGTTTTCACATGAAATGGTTTCAGTGCTTGGACACAATCGCCTTTGGCAGATGGCTTTGGGTTTGCTTTAATATAATAAAGACAGTTAATCATCTCTAAAGAGTGAACAGAATGAATAAACTTTTAACACTACTTTCTCCTCTGAAACTCTTGTATTGATCAAATGTTTAATACTCAAAAGTTCATGCTTCTATAGCTGAGTGTTTTTAAATAGCTAATACTCAGGAATTTATGTATATGCAGATACTCTACACAAGGAGTAAAATTATCCCAGAGGCCATTTCTTGACCCTAGAGTTTAGAAACTAATATCAAAATGGGGAAGGGAGAAGGAAAATATGTGGGAAAATATGGGGAAAAAAACACTCCTCTTCTAAGTATTGTAAAAGTGCAGCTCTGTGGAATGTTTTCTTAAATTCTCACTAAGAAATTGTGGCTTACTTTAATTTCATGAAGTAATGTGTCAAGATAGAAATAAGATTATTGACAAATTGATATTCAAAAAACATTTGTGACTCTTGCTGTCAACATGGAGTTTGATAATGAATGGTGAGAAGCATTTTACCTGACTTCAGTCATGTACAGCTTAGCTGTTAGTCAAATTGGGCACCTTTTGTAGTCAAAGTGGAGAAATAGGTGCATTTAGAGCGCAATTGGTATGACCTATGTTAGATGTCTACTTTTGGTTGAGATGAATTACACCCCAGAAGGTATTTCAATTTCTCTTCCCTGACAGTTAAGGTAACCCAGAGCGATTAGCTCAGATGTAGATGTCAATAGTGTTTAAAGATAGATTCAATAAATCTCTCTTGAATAACTGTGTTTGGCTTTCATTAAACTATTTGCTAAGTTTTGTACCAGTTTTGAGTAGTTGTGTGTATGGGTATGTGAGAAAAATGTGAAGAAAAATTGAATGATGACTCATATATAAGGTACAAATCATATGACACAATCTGAATATTGAAGGTCAGACAAAATTCTTTCTATTACATTCAGTAGACTCTGAATACTAGAAAAAATACTGATACTGTGCTTCTGGGCAGGACAAAAATGTCATTGCCCATTCTTTTCTTAAGGAATTTAAATAAACAAGACAGAAACATGGTGAAATTTATATGACATTTTAGCAGATGATGATAACAAAGACTATGCAGCTCTGGAGTTCCTGATTATTTTTGGTGAAAGAAGGTTTAGCTAAATGGAAAGAGCTGTAGAAAGAGATGTAGACATAACTGGTTAGAGGAAAAAATATGTATATATATATATATATGTAAAATGGGCCAGTTTTAGTGTTTATGAATAATGTGACTGTTGAAATAAAGAACAGTTCAAGCATGAAGAAAACCTGAAGTAGAAAAGCTAGGAAATGCATTCTGAATCCTTCTTTCCTTCCTTCCTTCCTTCCTTCCTTCCTTCCTTCCTTCCTTCCTTCCTCCCTTCCTTCCTTCCTTCCTTCCTTCC
>VWPW01001297.1:234386-306597 GCA_013389825.1 Crypturellus undulatus | reverse complement strand
ACATTCATACCGTCCTTCCTTCCTTCCGTCCTTCCTTCCTTCCTTCCTTCCTTCCTTCCTTCCTTCCTTCCTTCCTTCCTTCCTTCCTTCCTTCCTTCCTTCCTTCCTTCCTTCCTTCCTTCCTTCCTTCCTTCCTTCCTTCCCATTTTAATATTGATTTGCAGTAGAATAAAAATATAAATCACTTCCTTTCCTGCCTCCCCACCTCCCCGGCAAACATGTAAAATATACATCTCCATTATTCTCTCTCCCATAATAAGCTTATAATTAACAATAAAATTAAATTAAAAATCTATTTATTGAGTACATTTAGTAAGCTATTCAGTGCTTGAAAGTATCATTATCTGTTTATTTGTTTGTTTGGTTTGGTTTTATAACCATATACGTCACTAGGAAAATAATGATGAAAACTAGCAACATTTAATATACATTTTTAATTTGTTTTACCCAGTTAAACTACTAGGAAAAATACTAACCACCTCCCCTCCCCTGCCGTTTTTAGCCTAATTATTAAAGGAAATTCTAAATGAACAAATATCAGTGCTTTAGATTTTGTATATATCACTGTTTGGTTTAGTTAGTCTCAAAATGTTTTAGACTTTGATATTTGGTTCCCTTCTCACTAGTTCTGATGTGTGTTAGTTTTCTCAGAAACTAGATTAGGGTTGTAATTGCAAAGAACAATTTAAGCAAGATTTAAAGTAACATTTTAGAAATTAAAAACAGAAAAGTTACGTAATGTACAGCTAGAATATTGTTTTACCTCTATATACAGTATTACATGTATTACAGTACATGTATTACATGTATTACAGTATAGCCATATATATATTTATATTTTATATATATTTATTATATATATTTATAGCCATACATTTTATTTATTTTATATATTTATAGCCATAAATATTTCTAATAGTTGGTTTATTTCCACGCTTTTTGTAGTTAATTTTTACTTTCTGTAATTTTATATATATATACTAAAAAAATAGTCTACACAACCTGTGGGAAGCGACGTTAAAAATTTTATGGGTTTCTCTGAAAATATACTTTAGAAATCAATTTTCTGAGCAGCGGTCCCAACTGGTAACTCTATGTCCAGCTGGGATAGTGCATCAAAAGTGCAGTTCTGACTGCAGAAAACATGGATGTAAGAGCCATTTCCGATGCACATTAGCATGAGCATAGATCTTTTTGCCATCGAGAGCGGTTCAGATTCTAAGGATTTTATTTAACAAAAAATTACTCCAAGAAATTAATGAATGGAAGTAGATAGATAGGTATTCTTGGAGCAATGATGGGGAAAATTCTTTACGTTCATTTTCAAAGGACAAATGTTTTTAAGGTGGCAACAGCATTAAACCAGTTGTTACCTTATTATCTCTTTTTTCCATCTTTTTGGACTCAACTGCAAAGCACATTGCCTCACCATAAAGCTGACTAAGAGTATTTAAAGTAATTGAGAATTGTGGCATTTGATTTCTTTTTAAGCTTTTTTTTTTTTCCTTTATGATCTGCATGGAAGTATTGTGTGAAAGAATGGAAAAGGGAATGCTTAAAAGGGAACTGCACCAGTAGTGGAGAAGAATCCTTAAAGTGTGTATATGTATGTATATATACACACACACACCTATATAAAATCATCTAATAATGGAAAAACAGAATATATATAAATATATATATATGGAAAGAGACTGACAGATGGAAGTGTATTTTCATTCTGTGTTCTGTGCTCATTGGAAAAAAGGCACAAGCTTTGGAGAGCAACAAATCACCAAATTTAAGCAAATTTCACAGTGCTACTGCTGAGAGTTTGCAAATAACTTTATATAGCATATTGCATGGTGGTCTATATGAAGGCCTATTATAGTGCAGTTTGAAGATAGTTCTTAAGCCAGACACATGTTTGAAACGATTCTGTTGCTATGTTGAGAGCTCCTTAGATATGGGCAAGACTGGCCCTATATTTAGAAAACAGTAACAAAGAGGAATAGTTAAGCATTCACACTGATGTCATCAGTGTAGAAGCGCCTGTGAAAGATAACCCTGAAGAAATTATATGAGTACAGGAGACACCAGTACTGCTTTGTCCCTGAAAAGTCAATTTTATAATGAAGACCAATGTGCTGACACAATACACTGACATTGGTGACAGTTTTCCACTGCTGGATGAATCTGCTGCTTAAACAACATCCTCTGTCTATAATCAAATTCCTGGGATCCTCTTTCCTCTTAGGAGAACTTAAGTGTTGTATGCTACAACCAGGACATATTAAGTATATATTTGCTTATTTAATACATAGGAAAATAATTTTATATTAATTGACAAAGAAAAGATATGAAAATAACAGGTTAGCAGACATTAGCAGCTTTAAAATGAAATGTGTTAAATGTTAAGATACGTCTAATTGCTCAAACAAAAGCATACAACTACTAATTTAAAGTATATAAGGAGAAAGTATAAACTTCACCTTTCTCCAGCATATGCATAAATCCTTTTATATTTCACTGTGGTTGCATGTGTAACCACAAGAGAGTAATTTTTCCCTTTTCTTTTAGAGCATTTTATGAATCTATGTTTCAAAGCATATCACTTGACTGATTTTATTCTTAAACATCCATGTCAAGTTTAAATATTTTATAATCAATGTAAATATGCCTCCTTAAGCTTAAATATAACATGATACATTTTATGTTAGAAATGGGAGCTGTATTAGTCTGTCATGGTAATATTTCACGTACTTTACTATACAGTTAAGGCAAACATAGCAAAGTAAATGCACTGTTTTGCATGTCAAATTTCAATGTGTTCACACAGAACATGTGATGTAGACTAATTTTCCAGTAAAGTCCCAGTATTTCTCTTCAGTTACTGACAAATGTTATGGATACATTTTCGTATGTGTTTGTTTATTTTGTTAATAGATTTCTTCTTTAAACAAAATAAAAGGATAAGGGAGAACTTTTTACATTCAAATGGTCCAGAACATCCATCCATTTCCCCAAACCTTGTCTTGTCTCTTGAACTCTTTATGAATTCAATAACATAGTCAGAAAAGCCTACTGTGCAACTTAATACTTGCTATGTACATTTCTGAATAATGACTGATGATATTAAAAGTAGTCCAGCCATGCTATTACCTCTTCATGGACAATTTAAATTAAAATGGTAAAGCCCAACGATTTTTCCCTCCATCACCATGTCAAGGATTGTAAATTATAGTTAAATTTTAAAGAATCAGATGTAACTTAAATGTGTTGTCACTTCATATATGGTTTGGCTATACAGTTACATAGTAGAAAGCCTTCCACTGGCACATGCAATAATGTGATAATTGCTAAAACATCGAATTCAATGCTTACAATCAATTTCACATTCAGATTTTGAGTGGCATAATTTTAGAGCTACAGATTATTTATATTTCCTTTTTAACTCTGACTGCTGACTAATTTCAGACTACAGAACAAAATATAGAGTATTTTATAATACGGATTTTGAAAAAAAAAAAAGAATTGTTCCGATTAAGTGGATAATTACATGCTGGAAATGTACTTTTCTGTGCATGTCATTTTCAACATCCTAGGTAAGCAGACACTATTTATTTCAATTGTTTGCTCGACTTTACCGGAGTGTTTTCTTTCTTATGTTTTACTGAAATATAGTACACATTTCAAAATGTAATAACTGAATTTTAATTGTATTTATTTTATTCTGAGTGTTTTGTGGTGCCGTAGGTAATGTTTCAAATACTTAACCTAGAAAGAATTGTTATAGTATATATTTTAGCTGTAATAGTGCTCACAATCTATTTTGTAATGCATGTTTTTATTGGTTATAATTAGTAGCATGAAATAAATATTTAGCATGAGATTCATGTTATCTAATCTTAGAAGTTTACATTGCTTATATTTGAAGTAGTCATTCAGACTATTTTGTAATCAATGTTATGAAATGTAGTAGTTTTAGGGTGCTTTTTCTAAAACATGTCTAAGTCAGATAGTGGATAACATAAACTCTCTTTCCATTAATTATGAAGTGTCTAAGAAACTAGATCACATTTAGATTTCTACATGAATGAATCTATGGTTGGTCAGATAAATCTCACCCAAACTCTAATCTTAAATTAATTGTATTAACAGTGGAAACAGCATAACAGATATAACACACACACTTGAAGATCATAACACAGATGTATTTGTGTGTATGTGTGTGTGTTTGTGTGAGAGATAGAAGAAGAGAAAGTTTGTTGTGTGCATCTGTCTAAAATCTTTGCTTCTTGTCTATTCTTATTCATTCAGTTCATTAATTAAATGAACAAACATTTTTTTTTTTTGCAATAGGAACCTTCTTCGTTCAAGGCACAACTGAGTATGTGCATACTGCTCAGTTAATGAAAAGTATTTGTTCTTTGATGCTGAATACTCAGGCCCAAACTTGATTTGCTGCATGTTTGCTGCAAAATCTGTTTTGAAGAGAGGCTTACTCATTTCTCAGGCTATGGCTGTCCTCACTGCAATATCCATATTATCACAAGTGTTAAGGAATGTATAAACCTGCTCAGTGACCTGCATTGACAGACTCATCCAGTTGTTCCTATCTTTCAACCCCTATGTCAGTTGGCACTGACATCCATCCAGGATTTGAAAAGCAACTTCCTGGCTTTTCTCACCCTTTATCTCCTCAAATGTCTGATCTCTTGTTCTGCTACTCTGCCTGGCACATGACAGAGTAAGAGAGATACCGTGGCACTTCATGGCATCTTGCTTGTGTAGGGTCTTCCTAGAGCAGCTTTGTGTTTAGTTCAGAGAAGCCCTGCAGATAATATACTCACCAAATATCACTGCCAGTGATCTGATATGATCTGTCTGCATCTCTAGCTCCTCCATGCCAGAAGCATCTCCTGCCCTGTGACAAATTTTGGAATTGCGTTGCACATCAGACTTAGTATATGGATATGTTTTTCACAGTACTCTCTGGAGAAGGTTCTACAAATTTAGGCAAAAAGAAGAAGAATAGTGTGTACAATAATTTAGTAAAACAGATGAGATGCGTATGGCTTAATTTATTCAGAATATTCTGAGCATTTCAAAACATTATACAGTTCTTCCGCATTCAAAATGCAACTCTACATGCTTATAAAAATCATCCATATGAGATGAGGACCAGATAACTAGTAATCATCTGTGAAAGGTTCAGCTTAAACAAATTGCTTATAACTGTGGAGGTACAGCATAGTAAAGTCAGAGTGCATACATATACCCTTGCCCGGTTTTGGAGCTTCAGAGCATTTTGAGTGGGTGGGAGAAGAAGAGGACTTATGTTTACAGTTTCTGTTTAGAAAAACAGGAAAACAAGCAAACAAACAAAAAGCCGATTTGAAAAAGCAGAAAGGTTGTCAGGCGATAGATATTACTTGACAATTTGACTGAAGTCATTGCAGGGACTGTACAGATCTCAGATACTCTATTGGATAGAATAAGTGATAGCAGCAGGTGGGAATAGTCCCTATGTGGATTCCAGCACCACAGGAGTTTGGGACACTTTACCAAATGGATTTCATAGATGTTTGCTGAAAACAGGGCACTCACACTTTCAATTTTAAGCTTTTTTTCCTAATTTTTCCCCTATCCAGCTGCCATGCTTCACTCACAGTTACTCTTCATCCCTTTTAGCTCATTACTCATTTTTCCATTTATCTTTTATCCATTTCTACTGTGAGTGCACCTGTCCATTGCCAGTCTTACAACCGCTTCCCTGTTTCTTCACATAACCTGCCTGCTCAGCCCTGATTTCTTTCCTCTGTTTAAAGTTGCAGACTTTTTACCCAGTGAGTGGGAGTGGGAGTCAGACAGAATGGATTCAGATGTCCGAGTATGCACACTCAGAGTCCTATTTGAGACACCTTACTGTAATGAGGACCCATAACTGTAACACAAAACTCATCAGACACTCCAAATGACAAGATAGGGCTCCTAAGACCACCTAAACATGAGGCAACTGAACTGAGTGCCAGGAAGCTTAAGATGAACAATATTGCTGTCTGTTCTCCACTGACTTTATCATCCAGGTATCCACTGACTATAGTAGGAGTTTGGACACTAATCTGACAGGTGGATGGTCTGCGTGGACATCCTGAGGGTGGTAATGAATCAATCCAGAAAGCCAAAGGTGTGTCAGATAGATCCTTTGTCTTGCTGACCTCATGTGGGTACTCATGAAGGGGACGTGAGACAGTTCTGGATGCCAGTGAGACTGTTGAGTTTTACCACTAAATTTAGGAACAAATTTCTACCCTTCCTGCCTTTCACCACCATAGATCCAATCCTTATTCATTGTGAAAAAAATACAGTTTAATGAATCTGCAGAATATTGAAAACAAGATGAATAATTAGTAAAAGATGATGTTATCAGACTCCTCAGTAATATGAATGCATGTCAGAAGACATTCCTGTGTTCTGGTTCAAACTATTATCTAGTTTGGGAGCTTGGTATCCAGTAGGTTACTGGAGTCTCTTCATTATATGCGGTAGGTAACTAAGTAGTTATAAAAAGCTTTTTCACCTTAACAGTATGAAGAAACAAAAGCAGGCATTTTCCTTGCTTACAGTTGTCAAACTTGATATTCCCATGGTTCTTTTCTGCACTAAGCTCTGTCCTTCTACTCCTGACTAGGTCAAAACTGATTTTTTTAACTGTCTGCTGGCTTTTTCACCTGTCTTTTTTTTTCACTTTAAGACATGAGCAGCATGCCAAACATTTCCCCTGCATTTAAAATAATATAGCATGCAAAAAGAATTCCCTGCATATACAACCAGTTCTAGAGAAACGTCACAGAACACCTGGCTTACATCAGCAATGTATTTTCTTCAATTATCTTATTTGTTTATTCCATTTAGCTGAAAGATGATTCAAAAACTTATTGGTCTTCCCAAGTTTGTGACTCCTACAAAAGAGGCATCTGATGGTTTTTAATAATACCTCTCATCTGACACACATACTCCAAGATAAAAATCTATATAGAGATGTCAGTCCACACAGTGTTTTTACTCAGCTTAGTATTTAAGTAAATTACACTGGAGTGTGGAAGAAATTCTTATGTCTGAATCCTTTCCTATCAGTTTGAGTATTACTATGCTTATTTTAGTGTATCTGGGCTCTAGCCTCCAAAGAGAGGCCAGCTCTCTTTAGCTCAAACCAGGAAGATAGAAAAATGCTAGTGCTTTCTTTTAAAATCTGGAGATACTCATATATTCACAGTGCAATTGACTGGGAGAATTTATTTTACTATATGTTAAAGGTTCCTGCAAATAATCATTCCAAACTGTACCAAAAATAGTCACATTTAAAATGAAGATTCTAGCTGTTTGTCAGAAATCTGCTCTTCAGCTGGCAGCCGAAGATTGTGATAGAAGGAATATGACTTTCCATGAACTTGACAGATAGGTATGCTATCAAAAATTATTTATTTATTTATTTATTCTGGAAAATGTATAGTAAATCTACTTTAAAATTATACATTCATTTAACATTCTTTGTTGAAATGGCCCAGAACGCTCAGCACCTTACGAGACCAAGGAATGAATCATGTCAATCTTTAAAATACTTCTAGATTATGAACAAAAAGAGTTATTTCTTTGCCTCATCTCAGACAGGACTAGACTCCAGCTGAATAGTATCAAAATCTGTTTTAAACAGTGTTTAATCCCAGTGAATGTCCATCAAATAAGCATGTTGGTCTATATGTCAATGGCTATCTGCTCTGATGAGTAGGCTATTGGATACTTTTTTTCTCATCTTATTCTGTTGGAATTGCTCTACTTGATATAATAACATATTAAATGCTCATTGGAACTGCACATTGAGTCTGGATCATTTGAATCATAGCTGAGAGCCCTAGATACTATGTTAGTGCCATTCTCACTCTTTCATATTCGATGAATATCTAACTGTATATTTGCAGAGCAAAAGCATAGCCTAGTGGTTAGGTTTCTGGAGGAAGAGAGAGACCAATGTTCAAGTGCATGACTTGAACCAGGCAGAGAAGGAAAATGAGATTTTGCCATGTAACTTGGAGCTGAAAAAAATGTATCAAAAAAGTTTAATCATCAGAGAAAACACATCTTTTAAGATTCATTATTCTGATGAAATAATTTCTGAACAGTTTTCTGTTTGAACTAAAGTAGCCTTCGCTGCCTACTGACAGCCTTTTTACTTTCTTCTTTTATATATGCGATCTAAGAACTCCTTAAAAAAGCACAATAAGAAGAGTACTTATTGAAAAAGTAACATAAACAGAGGCTGACAGGACTTATGTGTTAAATGTTTCTACATGTCAGAAAGAAGTTGGCCAGTTCCTTTTCCTGAGTGCCCCCTTCTGTTTTCATAGACCATAAATATTTTCTTAGCTTTTGAGCAAACAATTCTAATCAGTGTCTATAAGTACCTCAAGGGAGACAGTGAGGAGGATGGGGTTGGTCTCTTTTCAGTGGTGGCCACTGACAGAACTAGAGGAAGTGGCCACAAACTGAAGCATCAAAAGTTCCACAGGAACTTAAGGGAAAAATTCTTGACAGTGAGGGTGACAGAGCACTGGAACAGGCTGCCCAGAGAGGTTGTGGAGTCTCCTTCTCTGGAGATCTTCAAGACCCACTTGGATGCAGTCCTGTGCCACGTGCTCTAGGTGGCCCTGCGTGTGCAAGGGGGTTGGACTAGATGACCTCTAGAGGTCCCTTCCAACCTTAGGCATTCTATGATTCTATGACTTAGCCAAGCCACAGAATGATCAGTTAGTCCTGTGATTAGAGCTATGATTCTACTCTAATCCACAAATTTCTGAAAAAATAAAAGTAAGTTATAGGTTGCCATCACTGACAGTATGCTCTAGGACAGTAATCATTGATAACAATACACCCAAAGAGGGAAGATATTATGGATGATTTGCAAAATAGTTCAGGCTATTCAAATAAAGCATCAATTGTCATAAAAAATATTTGGCTCTGAGAAATCCAGTGGAATTTGAATGTGTGTTCTGCCAGGAAAGGACTCTTGACTATTTTGTGTATTCCTGTAATTATGTTGGGCACTCTTTAACACTTCACGCACGACTTCCTCTCGAAATGACAAATGTGGCAGACCAGTACTTCTAAGTGCAAGGTTTAAATTAGATCATATGCATCATTTTTCTGAATAGAATTTCTAGATACGGCCATTACTTTTAACTATTTTGGATCAATTACAATTGTTAACAAAAAAAGTTAAAATCTGTTTTTCCCTTATCAAAAACAATCATTTTATTGAAACTGAAGTGATTTGTAGAAATATTTCAAATTTGATAGAAAACATCTAACATTCTACATTGAAAATTTCAGACAAAACTAATGGATCAATCCTATTACAGGCAAGTGCCCGTTAGAGGCCTTTGTAATTCTTGCTTTTTGAACGCTTTTCTTTTCTTTGTAATGAAAAATCATTCCACAGCATACTGAAAGGAAATATCAAAACTGCAATTATATTTTCTACAGAATCTGGGTAGCCTATCAGCAATTTTCACTGACCCAGTTAAGTCTGAGACTAAGGTACAAACATATGACAAATTCCCCAAGTCAAATTCCTCTGTATAGATTCATATTTTTAGACCTGGTATCAGATAAATGTTCTGGATATCACCCACATTTACAAACTTACAGAGACAGTTTAATTTCTTCAGTTCTGCTGAATATTCAGTTATGCACTGCACAATCTATAAACCCTTTCTTCAGAACAAGACCTGACCTGTTATGAAAAATGTCCGAGTAAAAAGTTAATCTCAAATTTATTCTAATCACTTTGTTTCTAGCTGCTCTGAAATAAGTAATAGCCTGCATATTTTATTCCTCTAAGGTTCAAGCTAAGTCTTGAGAAGGTGTGGGAGGGTGTTGTTATTTTTGTTTGTTTGCCTAACCTGCTCTGAGCTAATAGTAAATAACTCCCTGAGGGATTCATTGAGAGGTCTCCTACACAACTATTCTGTATCACTCCAGAATATTTTTAGTGCTATATAAAGTACAACTTCAAAGTCATTACCAAATTGAATAATCCTTCCACCTTTTTTTCTGTAAATGTTAGTTGTATATGAACATAATCTATATTTGAGATACTTTATTAATAGCAAACAAATAAATGAAAATTCAAAAAGTACCTGCCAATTTTACACAAATAAGTGAAAAAAAAAGATATTATAGAGGCTCCTATTTCTTTTTCCAACTCATTATTTTGAGTTGACAAATATAATTTACTCCAAAGCATACCTGCTCATTGACGTGTGAATGCTCTCCTTTTTCTGTGGCAATGTTAAGTTTATGTTATGCTTACAGGGAACATGCAAACCCTTTTGTACAAAAGGAGAACAGCTTACAAGACCATTGTGAAATCCATCTGAAATCTACCTGAAGTTACTTCCTATCACTGAAAAGGTTTTAGATAAAGCTCCAAAGAAGATAATCAGTAAATTGATAGCTTTCATTTTACGACTTTTCATATGAAATCAAGGAATTGATTCTAACATGTCAAAGATTCCAGAACTTCAGATTATTTTGCTTATATGTGAGGATAGAAAATATGGAAACTAGGAACAGAAATAGAAAGAGATCTTTCAAAGCACAAATGGAAATAAAAGGACATCTTTGAACTCAGTATTTGAAATAACTCATATACTGCATTGCTGGTGTATTGAAAAGCTGTTTACATGCTAAACACAGTGGTGTGAGTTGCTAAAATTTCAGAATTTCAGATGAATGATGTAAGTCAAATCTGGCTCTTTTATTTGGTTGATTGGTTGGTGGGGGGGTTGTTTGTTTGTTTGTCAGTTTTTGCTTTCCTAGTAACACAAATTTAATCCTCATAGCCATTTTTGATTTAACTTTGCTGGTATACAAGAAAGGGTATAATTTTTAGTATTACTTCACAAATTGTAAGTCCTTTAGTTAGTATGAAATTTCAGATGTATCTCTGTGAGGATTAAGTTTCCAAGCTCATTGGAATAGGAAAATATCATGTAAAATTCTCAGTCAAGAGAGCTGAACCATAAGGATGAAATGAGAGGTAACTGTTTCAGTTAATGTGAATCTTACTCTAACAATCTCTTTATCTTATATAACACCAAACAAACCTCACAGAAAGGGATACTGTTGCTGGTCTTTCAATTGTGATCTGGATAGACGGTCTCCTTTGGGAAGGTGGCACTTCAAGTGTAAAAATTCTTGCCACCATTTACCGTCACTGTGACTTCAGTGGTTTTTTTCTTTCTGTTATGTTACATGGCGAAATATATCTGGTAAAAAAAAAAAACAGCAAGCATTATTACAAAGACAATGTGAAGCAAGAAATAGATTCTGGGTTAAATTTTGTTCAAATATTTCAACAATTAAGCCTTTTCCATCTCAATCCAAGATAAAAGTCATCTCTCACACTCAAAAAACTCTTTCCTTTTAAACATAGCAAACAAAATTTTTGTCTTGCTGGGCACAGTGTAACACCACTGAACTACTCACAATATGCATTTAGGCTTTGATACTTCAATAGGACTTTGGTATCTTTTACTTTTTTAAAAAAAAAGAAAATAAAATATACAAAAACTATGTGTTGTCTAGTTTACTACAGACTTATCAATAGGAGGATGTGTATTAATAGGGTGATTTATGAATCACCCTATTGGTTGACAAAATCAAAGAAGGAAAAATCCTTCTTTTGGTATTTCCATTGAATCTCAGCATTTCAGTGTTGGCTGTGAGGTAAAACTGTTGGATGTCTTTCAAATTATTATGCCAGTCCAGATATTTTTTTGCATAATGAGAACATCTTTCATGTGTCAGAACAGGTTTTGATTATAACTAAATAAGTGAAAGCAGGAATCTGTTGATAAAGTCACCTTTAATGTAAAGTTTGGACTGAGTTGTCTAAAATCCTTCACAGAATAAGCAAGCCTGCTAATGAAATGAGGTATTCAGAGAAGGAAGTATCGTAGGATACCATATTCTATTTATTAAAAAGAAAAAGCATATTTAGAAAAGAGAAAAACAGTTATTGTCAACAACAAAACAATACTAGTGGGATAAACAGCCGCTATTTTATTACTTACCATTATAAATTATTTATTCAGGCTTACCATATTAAATTAATTGCATTTATTGGATGATGCTTTCTATGGTAGAAGACATAACCTTGCTCTAAATCTGTTTAAACAGTCCCTGTCTGGTTGTAGTTAGATCTTCATGAACAGTATCATTTGACAGGTCCAGAGTAAAGGAAAATGAACACTAGTTTAAATAATATATTTTATCTATAGAATATACAATCAAATAATGTTATGGGGGTAGAAGCTTTACTTACACGCTATTACTATATAAGTATATTATTTATACATTTTCTGACCCAGTAAGCCTATTATTATAATCCTTTTCAATATTTCTGAAACATTTAATATCCAAAGCATTTTGATGAAGAGAAATTTAAAAGAAATGAACTATTTTAATATGGTATGATTGAAAGACTAAGATGATATATCACTAGCTATTCAAAAGCTTTGTGGACTAATTGTACAGATTTTCTAAGAAATTTTGGATCTGACCACTGCATGTGGACTTGGATACAACCTATTTATTTGGGGTATATGTTTGAATCTTTCTCTCTTTCCACAATGTGAAAACATGTGTTTTGAAGAATAATGTGCATGTGCCCAAATCTTGTCTGTTGTAGTCTGTCTCGAGTACAGCTGAGTTTTCAGTGGTTTTGTTGAAAATAGAAAAATGTGACGGGTACTGATCTAATATGCACATTCGCATATAACACGTTCTTACAAACCTGGAGTCTCCATATTATGCACGTGTGCAGGATTTGTGTTTTGGGTTGCTCAGTATATGCATATTGCCAATGCATATTTGGAGTAATAATAGTAATTAATAATAGCAATAACAATAACACCAAAGCTGCTAGGCTTCACTGATAAAAACTGGACAAATGTTACAAATTTGTCTATTTATGATCATAAGAAACATTGAAAATAAACTAATAAAAATACGGAAGGTCAAAACTGAGTTATAATGGCAGAGCAGTGTAAGAAGGTCTCTTTCAGACAATATCTATTAAGTTTGCAGTAATAATAATATTAGGGGAATCTATAATAGCTCAGTACAGATGTTTTACCATAGCCCAAAATAAAAAGTCTATTTCAACTTACTCTCTTAGTAAAAAGAAGTTGTCAGGTTTTTGAGAGCTCAGGTTTTTGATCTATGTAATAGTCAACATGCTAAGTTCCAAAGAAAAAAATGTCCTAGACTGCATAGCTATGATATAATGTATTTCTATGCAAGTGTCTTTTGAAAGCTCTCTCCATTAAGAAATTATGATTTATGCCCTGTCGCATGGAAGCATATATGCAAGTGTTGCCTATTCTATGCCTATTTATATAGATGTACATGATATATATATATAATAATTGACATATCTGTCATCCTCTCTGAGGTATCTAATCAATACAGATATATTTACAAGTATATCTTATATGTAGTGAACACTGGTAAGATCATTGAAATCATGTCAGTCAAAAATTGAATGATCCCACTAGTATCATTTTAATTTAGGAGATCCTAGTCATAGGCAAGCTATGTTCTGCTGGGCTTGTGACCATACAAATACAATGAGATAGTTCGCAGAGATGTCCTCTTGATCTGAAAAGTTTCTGTCTGTTTCTAGAACATAAAGTATGACTCATTTGTTTACCACAATAATCAGGTCTATTCTTTTAGTTCCACAGTTCCACAGTTCCACAGTTCCACAACCACAGTGGACTTCCAGTTTTCATGTTTGTTTTTTAAATATGCTTTATTGGAGACAAAAGCCTGAAAATGAATTCCAGGATTTGCACAAGCAAGGCTAATAGACATTTGTAATGTAAAAAACAAATAATCAAAAAGAATTAAATAATCAAACAACATAATTAAATAAATAAATATTAATGCTATAGCTTCAGAAAGTTTGAGGCAAATTAAAAAACTCAGTATATTATTAAAATACATCACCTCCTAACTCAGGGTTCTGATTCAAAAGTGTGCATAGTGTTGGCAATAATATCTTGTTCTTTTCTGTTTGTTTGTTTTGTTTTTGTCTTTTTTTACTGCAGTGCTGCATAGTCTAATTATCTAGATACATTACAATGCCCAACTGAATAAAGAATGCATTAGTGTACCGTAGGTCTCTAGAACACGACTTCATTATGGTTTTTTTCCTAAAGGTCCACTTTTCATGATCTACAGCATCCACTTAGCCGATGCCTCTTGCCGGTCCTGGAAAAATATGAGGCAAGAGGGAGAGTTGCACATACAGCAGTTTTATGTTTTTGTTTCTGCAAATATTAAGGGAAAATATTTTATTCCACAAAAACTTCTTTCATTAAACCTAATTATCTCCTTCCCCTCATCTCCATGGCAGGCATGTATATATGCATGGGCCTACATAGGTATGTATGCATGTATGTATATAAATATACATCTATGTCCATATGTAAAATATATGTATTTATAGATGATTATCACAGATAAAGGAATGAATCATCTGAAAGACTTAATTTTTCCTTTAATTATTTACTTACAATTCTATGGAAGGCAGTGTTTGGCAAAACATCAATTGTTCTGCTTGTTTTCCTTTCTTGTTTGAATGTAAGTAATTACATTTGCAACAAATTAAGCACTGTCTTTTCTTTCTGAAGTGTGGTAAAGCGTGTTTCTTCTTAAACTACTAATCAAACCTTTGAACTTTTTTTTAAAGGCTCCTAACTCTGGATCAACAATATAAATAACAAGAACATATAAAATGCAGCTGCTTGGTGAAATTATCTTAAAGAATTGAAAGGAAAAAAAAAACAAAAAGGAACTTCACCAGAATACAGTGATTAGCACAGAGTTATAGTTCTACCATCTCAGTTAACAATGTCTTGATACCAGTGTCAGGGATTAATGATGTATATTAATTAAAAAATATTATGTCTAACATACTGGTGAATACAGATGAGATATATGTGGAGAAGTCTTCTGCAGTAATCTTGAGGCTTTCAGGCTACTTTGTGAATGTTCTAGTCACTGCATTTTCATCATAAGTGTTGAAACATTTAAAGGTTCTCACCATTTATGCTAAATATCAATGATACTTACATTTACTATTTGTGCTGTGTACAGGTAGTCCACTACAAATTGCAACTGATTGCAAAGCATAGAGCCCCAGGAAGGGCAGTCACGGGGAAAAACTAGTCAGTTCACATAATTTAAACCAAAATCAAGATCGAAGCAGTTTATTAATTTACTAATGACATGTAATTAACCCACAGTGAACTATACATTCAGGATCAATATTGGTAATATAACAGATAAATCATGACACTAGACACGTACAGATTCCCAATAAGCAGCGAGGCATTTCCCAGGACCCTCCTTACTTACGCTGCAGAAGCCCAAAGCAGCCTGTGCGTCCCCCGGGTACCTCTTGTGCGTGCAGTTGCCTGCACCATGCTGCCCATCTGTGCCCTCTCCTGATGGTTCTAAGGGTTGGGATCATCCAGACACTTGACAAGGTTGGGATTTGCAAACACCTCTACAAAGACCTTTATGCTAGGGCTGTGGATGGCAAATATATATATATATATATATATATATATATATATATATTACTTTGTTGCAAAATCTAGAAAAAAAATATACAGGAATAAAAATCAAGATGTGGGGTTTTTTTGGTTAAAACTTCTGTCATTTGTTTTATTTCACCATGTAAAGAATGTTTTTAATTCTAGAAAGTCTAGTAGACAGCTTAGGCCATTTTAAGAGCTTTTTTTTTTTTCACCTCGTAAGGTCCCATAACTTAGTTTGCTTAGAACAGGATGGACTGTCACTGTAAGTGACTATTTCTTTCCAACGGATTCGAAAAGAATTTAGATTGATCAGAGTGGGCTTATGCAACACACCCTAAAATTACATGAGGTCTAAAAACTACTCAGGCAGTCTTTATTGCCTATGAGTAGACATAAAAGTTTAAGACCCTGCAATGCCCGCATCACTGCAAAAGTTTACACTGAAATTCTGGAAATTATTTGCAGCAGAATACGGAGTGCAATTCTAGCTCTACATCTATCCTGATCTAATAAAAAGGTATAGAAAATAATAGCTCTTGACTACCATCAAATTTCACTACCTCTTTTTACCTATCATGTGCCTCATCCCAATTTTGGTGTCCAAGGAATACTGCTAAAAAGGAGAAAAAAAGAGTTATTGTGCTTACAAATCCTTGTGTTGCAGTTTACACAGTGCCTGGCCTAATAGAATAACTGTTTCACGAGGGAACTACCATAATACAAACTATGAATTATTATTATAATTCAGGACTACTAATATAATACGTAGGTGTCAGTTATGAAGAAATGCACCTGGGAAGTGGTATGGAAGGACAGCTGATGGCAAAGTGACCCTCACTTTATTTCACTTCTCAACCCTATAGTGTAACTGTGAGGCAGGTCACCAGCACCAGACTCAAGGAAATGAAGTCTCTTCAGCACTGGGACCACTGGTGATAGGAATTACTGTCAAGTTATTATAACAAGATTGAGGAAACAGATGGTTCTAGCCTCAATTATGTGCTCTGTTGGTTCTGTCTTTTCACTCAGTATCCATTTTAGACCTACACAAAAATGTGCATGTGCAAGTTCTGATAAGCACCACTCGCTTTTAAGTGATAATGAACAGTTACATCCCGTTGGTCTCAATTTGCTCTTGCAGGCAGAAGTTTGCATCATCACTTTGTTAAAAATCACTGTGTATCTAAGCAAAGTGAACAATTCATACTGAGAGAGAGACACCATCTTCAACAGAAGATCCAAAATAACTCTGCTATGGGGATAGATTTCCCCCTGAAGTTGTCCTCTCCCAGAGCAGAATCACCTTCAACTGCTATCCCTCACTGATGCTTCTCAAATCTGTTCTTAAAAACCTCTTTATTATGAGTATTCCATAACCTTCCCAGAGAATCCATCCCAGGGCTTATTTTAGAAATATTTTTGTAATGTTTAAATTAATAATGTTAGTCACAGTTTATTTCATCCATTTCTAGCTTCATTTCCATCTAAGTTCTGGAGAAAAGATTTTTCCATTCTTCTTTTCTTTTGTCTTTGCAGCATTATTTTCCATGTTTGAAGACTGTTGTCACATTCTCAGTATACTCTTTTTCAGACTAAACAATCCTAGTTCTTGATGTTTTTCCTCATAGTCATGATTTTTAGACTTTTGATCTTATGCATTGCTTATGCTGCACTTCCTGCAGTTGACCCACAACTTCCTTGAAGAGTAGTACTCTGAATAAATGATGGATTCTCCAGGTGAAGCCATTGCCTTCATTCTCATAGACAGACTTTCAACTGAATTCAGCTGCTTTTTTAATACAGAAAAGTTGAGCTGGTTTTAGAAAGAAAAAAATGAGACAGGCAATTTTCTTTCTATTTTTTTATTCTCTGCAAGTATTCTCATGATATAGTAGCTGCAAAGTCAGAAATCATTAACAGTGATGTTACACATCCTTTAAAAAACACATCCACTGTGCTCATGTTCCCTGACTGTCTGATTCTGATGATGACCAAGGCCGCATTAGCAACACTTTTTTCAAAGCATCATGCTCATTTTGGTGACAGCTGATGGCAAAAGAACACTATTCATTAAGGACTTTAATCATGAATAGACCACTGTGAATAATTCTCATTTACCTCAGTGACCTGGCACTTGCAGGTGCTAGGATCAGGCACTTGGTCAATGCCAGCTGTCTAACTTAATTTCCTACAGACCACGGTTCTTCAGATTTATACATCTGTAAAATTTCCAGCAGCTTCTTTGTGCCAACAGAGAGCAGAAGACTTGTTCTGCCTCACTGATATTTTCAGTTATTCTTAGTGCTATGTTTATGCTGCTATCTCCACTTCTTTCCTGCTGCTCAGGTCAGAAAACAATACACCAGGACTTGAAACTTGGCTGTGGATAAGTCAGATTCAAAATATCTGAGATGACTTTTAAGCTGAGGATTGATGCTATTTAACTGACCCGTTCTAATAACCTTGTATTCGTTTAACATTTATTATGATAAGTAGAGAATTGCCTTAGGATGTGATAGCTGCATATTTTAGGTTTCAGAGCCTATTTGAATAGGTTGGAATGCTGCTTTATATTGATAATAATTTCATTTACTATTTGGAAATAATATTTATTATTATGATATCTGAAAGATGATTTGACAAGTGACAGTGGAAAATTTGATGTATTCCTAATGAACTGTCATACTTGGCAGTTTCTACAATTTCACCAAAGCTTCTGTAGCCCAGGTATTTCTCTTTCTGATAGCTGAAACTGGAAAAGAGTAAATGATAAAAGAAATAGTCATGAATCTTTGCTCAAAATTATAAATACAATTTTCTTCTTCAGCTACCACTTTCTGTATTCCCTTCTCTAAATATTTTCATAAAATGTCTTGCTAGCATATTGCTCACTCAGAGAGTTCATCCAAATTAAGTGTATTCATAGACATTTGTAAACACAATTACTTGAACCAAAACATAAAAGTTATGTTGATTTAGTTCTGGAACATCATATACTACATGCTTCATGTATTCAATCAGAGATAACATTCAAATTTCAGATATTGATTATTCTCAATGATTTCTTCCTAAGCAATTTAAAAACAAGAGGTCCGTGAGATTATTTGGTGAATAACAATTCAACCAGCAAACAAATATAAGACAATTGTAAAGGGCAAGTAATGCAGAAAAATGGACATAAAAAAAAAAAAAGAAATTATGGGGAAAGGTTATGAAATAGGAAATGCAGAAAATGCTAAACTAAAAATTAGGAAGAGATTTAGAAGTTTGAAAAAGAATGGATAGAACTGATTTATGAGGCATGGAAATGTGTAAATTTACCTACAGTGTGGAATCAGTTACGTTATTTAAGCCTACTCTGCTTATTACTTTAACCAATTATTCTCTACCTCAGTGATTGGAGTGTCTGTCAATATATTAAATAAATGTTCTCATTCTGTTTTCTGACTTAGAGAATTGTTATATTACAACTACTTCTGATGCCAAAATAATATATATATATATTATTTAGATACGTATTTAAATATTATTTGTATATTTATATGCTTGTGTGTATGTATATATACACATACACATATTTACACATAAATTTGGTGCATTTGGTAGCAAAAACTGGCTACAATGTAGAGGTGTATTAAGAGGTGTACTCAGACTTGCAGATCTGAGAAGCAGTTTTCCCTAAGAAAACAACTATTTGGAAACATCATGGTTTAATTTTGCTGGAATCACTGCACTGAACACTGCACTGTGTCATACCATATAGTAGGATCTGTATAGACTCAACCCATGAAAGACACCAACAAATGGTTTTTCTTTGCTTAGTACTGTGAGTTAAAATACGTACATATATATATATATATTTTAAGATCTAGGCATTCTGAAAAGTCACTGTGGGAGGGACTATTTACTAATGCAAGAAGTAGAATAAAGTGGATCATCATAATTTACTGATGGATGGAACTTGAAAGGGGTTTGGAACATGAAAATAAAATAAGTGCACTACAAACTTGTACGGTAACATATTCAGGACTCCCGGTGTCACCGTTAAAAGTAAGCCATTACCTAGGGCTCTCTACAGAGTGGTTTAAAAACATATTTCAGAGAAAGTTGTGGTATTTTATTATTTAACTTTTGATACTTATTCAGAATGGGTACATGTTATGCTTTTTAACATTTCTTCATATTCAGGAGTAATAGACTGACTTTTCCTAGAATAAGAGAATTTAATAAAACTTTTTCCCTTCAGGAGAGGCAGCATAAATAGTGATATATTGCAGTTGAGACTGGATAACAATCTACCCAAGCTATTATAGGAATTATAGACCAAAGTACATAGTACTGGCATTGCTACAGTGAAGGCCAAAATATTTGTATATTTGCAAGCATATTTGTTCTAAAGTAAAGCTTGTGGGTGGGTACTGCAGTGCTAGTATTAGCACAGACTATGCCATTCTATTCCTCAGAGAAGTTAAAGTTATAGTAGGCAGCTGCCATAATTTCAGATCTCAATACTAATAATTGCTGTAAAAGTATATTTTCCCTTGCACAAGTCCAACTATTTTAGGGGTTTTCCACTGAGCTGAAGTACTCTAATACTGATAAATGATCTCATGGGAAAGAAGCTTCATGTTCTTCAAAACATGGCTAATGATAAGTCAGGCTTATCAACCTGCACAATTAGTAGCTAAAGTGGTGGAAAAAAATAACTAGTTTCCCAAGTGCTTGGGATGTTTCAACCTTTTTTAGCTTTTATTTGTGAAACCCTAATTAAAAAAAAAAAAGTGGCAAGGAGATGAGAAACACTCTAGAAATCTCACAGGTAATGAGTGCTGTAAACTTTCTTTAGTTTGCTTAGCTATGACTCATAAGTCCTTTACAAAAAAGTTTATAGACCACAAAGTGTAAGTTTCTATTTTGAAATCGAATAGTTGGAAGAATATGAAAGAAAACTTAAAATTGCTTGATCAGTTCTCACACATTTACTCTAAAAGTTCAAATATTGCTAATATTCTGACTAGAAGTTTTGAAAACTAGGCAGTACTTATTTATTAAAATATGCAAGAATTTCTCTCTATATTATAATAATAAAGTGATCATGAAGGGCTTATGAGAGTGAAGAGATTCCTAATCTAGGGAAAGAGGATAGAGAGTTACTGAACTTATACCCTGCACTAAGCTAAATTTTCAATAAATGATAAGTTTAATTTGAGAACTTACAAAAAAGTTAAGTTTATAAAGTGATCACTCATCACTTTCTGAAATTTGGCCTGTATCTTCCTGAAAAATGACAACTGACTTTCTAAGTTCTATAAAATATTGCATAGGCAAATTTCCCAATTCATCTTATGTATTATTATATTCCAGTTTCAGGATTATATTCCAGTTTAATGTTTGTGATAGTCTTGTCAAGTTCTACGATTCTGTCAGTAAACAAATATTTGGCAAAACTTGGACTGAGAGACTGGAAGATAAATACAAAATTTATAAAGCTAAAACAGAGGAAAAACTGTACAAATATATTTTTTTCCTAGTCCAAGGAATAAAATGTCCATAAACTGTTCATATCTGTTTAAATCTTTTGCACTTACATATATATATATATATGTATATATATGTATATCCTATGGAAATAATAGCCTCATAAGAAGCTTTGTTAAGTATGTTTCCCCTGTTATATCTGTATATCTGAGCAAGGCCTTAATTATTTTGTGTTATTTTTTTTTTATCATTACATTTTTTGTCATCATTTGAGCTTGCATAGTATCTCAAAAAGTCAAAAAATGAAGCCGTTCTTATCCTTCTGAAGCATTAGTAGAAGACTAAAGGTATTTATGTTAGGAGTCTGCCAGTCAGCGAGTTCAGCTATTCTTACAGAGCCCTTTACTTGTCCTGGTGAGAATTATAATTCAACTCTTTAATCAGAACTGAAGGTCTTCAATGTTCCTGTTGCTGCTAGTGATTTACAAAGATGAACATTATGTTCTCTTCTAATAAACCTTTCTGTGATATTGTTAATAGATGACAATTTATAGCAAAGCATAAGTTAAGCATACCAACAATTAGAAACTGAGAGGATAAATTTATTTTATGCACCATATTTTAAGAATTCTTCCTGTGCCATCTGGCCTTCCTCTTGTAGATTAAGAACCTCATCTAAGGAACAAAGTAATTAAGAGAGAATTTTAGCAGTTTTGCATAATGGTGGCCACTTCAGATATAGCATAAAAACACCACAAAACCTCAAATGCTTAGGTCTAAAACTTTTAAAGATAAATTTTCCGTCTACATATAAAAGAAGAACATGGGTGAAAGTATTCATTCCTATTTTTGCACATGGATCTTGCTCAAAGGTTTTTTTTTTTTCCTTGTATCTTCTGCTCCTTAATATAAGTTTTGACATATTTTTTTAAAATCTCACAATTACTAAGTCAACTTTATGATTTTGGAAGTTTTTTTTTTTTGATATAAAATTCTTTTATATTTTTACTTACAGTATGAAAAGAATGAATAGAGAAAACTTTCAAAGACATTCCAGATTGTGAAAAGAATTGCTGAATCACTTACAAAACATAATTTGGCTATTTTCTTTTGTATCTTTATAAGATTTTTGATTATTCACGCCAGCCATCCTTACAGTGGTTTCTTTTATCTCACTCTTAGCTGGATATAAACATCACAGAAATAGAAACATTACATTTGAGGATTACATATAAATCTTGTTTGTTCTATTTGAAAAAGCTACTCATTATAGTATGCATCATCTGCTGGAGTAAAACGCTGTTTTATCCAGTCAACAAGTTTCTCTGGCACAAACATCAAAATTAACGTACTAATAAAACTTGTATTATTACCTGCTTTTCTCTGTTTCCCCTCTGACAATATTACTATTAATAACTAATAAAGATAGTAATGCAAAAAATGAATCAAAAAACAAGGGCAGAAGACATTTATTTGCTTTGATCACTAACTTGCCTAGAACATCAAATCATCTGCATTTGACTAACATTTAGAACTGTGACTCTGCTGATGTAAGAAATGTGGTTTAAATGTAAATTGACTTCATGACTAACCTTCTGGGATAAATCATGGAAGTCGAGTGAAGGACTGTGGTCAGGAGCAATTTACAGTCCCTAATTTTCCTCTTTCTAGCATAAGTTTTAAGGGAATTCTGTTTCACTGAGGAGTGTCCTCCTTGATACCATTGCTAGTACAGACTACTGCCTTTAGCTGATGTGCAGTGATAGACTCACTTGACACTGCCACCTGTATCAACCAACTACAAATCATTGAAAGGTTTGCTTTGGTGTGTCTTAACTACACTTAATTTATACGTAAGGAATGATTTTATTCTGAGTGAAAAATCTCTGGAGATTTTTATAAGCAGTTTCAGATCTGCAAATGAGAGAAGATATTAGCTAGCAGCTTCCTGAACTTGAGCAGCTCCTCTTGTGCCCTGTAATTTTATAATAAATAATTATTCATTTGAGTAAGCTATATTAGTGTTAGAGATGCAAAAGCAAATAGTGGAAGCTCACCACATCTTCACAGTCCCAGGGATACTTCAGTAGTTAACATAGTACTGAGCAGAGATCCAGAAGACTCTGTAATGAAGAAAAGTTGACATTCCTATTTCCTAATAAAAAACATCAAGTCTTGAAAGAAGCAAGTTCTCTTTTCTAGGAGAGAGTTCAAATTTTCTTTAACAAAGAGGATGATCTAGGACTAATGCATATGATTGAGATGATAGCATATTTACAGGAAAAGTCAGCATGAGTAGATATGTGGTGCCTCTCCTCTAGGGAAGAGCAGAAAGGTGGATGATGCTTCTGCAACTGTAGTAACATGTTACTCTTCCCATTTAAAAGGTCATAAAGTATATAACCCAGATGAAACACAAATTCTGTGGAAGTGGGAACTATGAGGATCTAAGCAAGGAAGAATCAGGCGAAGTATAAAGTGACAAAGGTTCCTCAAAATTTCAATTTGTAAGAAAGGGTGAGAAAAAATATTTCAAGTGTAAGGAAAAGCAGTATTAATGTGCCTGGCAAAATACTGCTGGGTTACTTCAGGACTTCTCTTCCCGATATTCTTCTTTTAAGGCTGTCATAATTATTTGCAAATTTTTACCATGCTATTTGTATCTGCAGCTCTAACCATGATTATGGATTCTCATAAAATAGACTTTATACACATTTTTTTCCCCTTGAGTGATGTTGTCTTGGTTTGCTTTTACATTTTTTTTTCTGTGAACACATTTTTTTTCTGTTCCTCTAATGCAATTAACATGATTCTTGGCTTACCTTTTCAACTCATACTGTATCTGTTATTCCTCAGGGAATGTTAAAATGTGCCAAATACATAAATGAGGAATATGGACTAAATTATATTTTCATTTTTCTTGACTTAATTTAGTCTCCTATAATCCTTCCATCAAAAAGTCCCATAAAATTTCATTTTTTTTCCCATCCTAATAACATTTAAGTCATGATCTTTTTTGACCTCAAAGGGTGAGTAGGTTATGAAAGGGACAAATGCCAAAATAGTTTTGTTCAGAAATGAGGCCTTAAAGAGAATATTTTAAGTCTTATATTCTAGTCTATCAGTTCATATTTCTCAAAAATTGTCTGGGATCTGAAAGATTCATCTCAGTCTTTATGTTACATTTAGAACTGCTTGAGTCAGTTCTGAGAGTAATAATATTGAATAATAGTAATTTTGAATCTTTCATCAAACATTCATATATGAGAAAAAGTTTTCATTACTCTGGTGAATCTATAAATTGTCAAACAGCACTATTTCAGAGCTGTTTTCATTCATGCAATAGCTTGATAATTTTTTCTATTTTTCTATCATCAGTTTATACAGTTGCAGCATTTATATTAATAATAGATAAGCATCATATGCAACCGTTCTAGTTAAAAATATTTGCCCCTTTCTGTGTTCTGCTGTGTCTCCACTAATCTTGTGTATGTTATAGTCATCTTGAAAGTATGATACAGATGATGGTCTATTTATCTTCCACGTTTTTGTAGCAGATTGACTTAGATATGCTGGTGATGACTTGAAAACAGATGTAAACATAAGAATGAAAATGTATTCCTAATGCTACATAAATAGGATAAAATATAGTCCTTTTAAGAACTGTGCTGAGCACCAAAGATGAAGACACAGTCTTCATATTGCAGGAGAAACACAAACATTTTAGGACTCATATTTCTGAGAAGTATTCCATTTTTAGCAGTCTTCTGATTGCACTTGACAATACCATACTAGGTTTTACAATTAACAGTATAAATACTCTAATGATTCTATTATGAAGGCAAAGTTTCCTTTTCAAAGAAAATACGTCTTGAATGTATGCCATTGAGGATGTCTAAAAAAGTGAGTGGGAGGGGCTCATTGTCATCAGCACTGTCAAGGTTAGTGTCATGACTTTCTCTTCTGGATTGAAAGTGCTGACGAGGCCACATCTGGAGTATTGCGTTCAGTTCTGGACACCCCAGTACAAGAAAGGCATGGACATACTGGAGTGAGTCTAGTGAATTTTGCAATTTTGCAAAGATTTTGAAGGGACTGGAGTATTTCTCATATGAGGAGAAGTTGAGGGAGCTGGGTTTGTTTAGCCTGGAGAAGAGAAGACTCAGGAGGATACAATCGATGGGAGTAAATGGAAGGGTGTAAAGAGGACAAGGCCAGCCACTTCTCATGGGTGCCCAGTGACAAGACAAGAAGCAGTGGGCACAAACTAAAACACAGAAAATTCCACTTGAGTATAAGAAAATAATTTTTTGCTGAAGGTAATTGAGAACTGGAGCAGGTTGCCCAAAGACACTGTGGAGGAACTATCTTGGGAGATGCTCGAAACTTACTAGGTTTGGTCCTGGCCACCCTGCTCTAGCTGACCCTGCTGGATCACATGATCTCTGGAGATCCCTTCCAATCTTCCAACTCCAGCTATCCTGTGATTCTGTAGAGAAAAAAGACAAAAAAAAAGAAAGGCTGTGTTCAAGTGAACAGCATATTTTAAACGTTTCCTCTGACCCTCCCTTCTTAATTAGATATCAAATGACACTTTGAAAAGTAAAAATGCTGAATCCCGGAAACAGACATCACAACTATCATTTTTTTTCGGTTAAATCCTATTTCTTACAATGAAGTATTAGCATTAGAATAAATTTAGTAATAGAAAAGCCATTATTTTACAAATAGATAACATTTTTAAAAGTGCCTTCACTAAAGCAGCATAAATCATCTATTTTTTTCTGTGTGGATAAATACCTTTTGAAATACACTTTCTGAAAAATTCCAGTAGGAGTTAGCAGAATTTTACAGGTGTTATGAAGCAAGGATGAAAACTTATTGTACATGAAATGAAATAAAATGTAACTTTTATAGAAAATTACAGTGATTTTGAGGGAATCAGAATTTTAAGACATATAGTAGATATAAATTACACAAGATTCTGTCTAGACTTATAGATAGATTTGATAATGATTAGGAACTTAAGTTTATGAAAATGAAAAGCTGTATTATTTGGCATGAAAATCATGGAAATTTTAAAGTCTGATAAAAATATTGTTTCAAAAATGTGTTTTTTATATATAATCGTCATTCATGATTAAAGCAAAGAGATAACATCAGAAATAAGGCAGGATGTTTACTCTGAAAGTAAGAATATTATCCCACTAAAATGATAAACACCAAATATTGCACTTGCTGGTGAACTTACAGATATAAGAAGTAGATAGAAGATACAGTAAACTTCCTTTTAACTACACATAAAAAAGTAGAAAAGCCTCAAAGTTGCAAAAATTAGAGAATGAAGACACAAACTAGAACTGGGAATTAGTGATAAATTAGAATTTCTAATGAAAATTTCAAAAGTGCTATAGGTGTTAAAATTTTTAAGAGAACACGCTTTCTGCAGTTTCAGAAAAAAAAAAAAGAACCAATTAGGAGAGGTTGTTGAGCTAGTCTGTCATGTAAGTTTATTGCAGAACTCAAAACTTATTAAAAATTAAAGAATATCAAAAAATCTAAAATCAAACAAAAGCAGAAAGAAATTATATTAACAATGATCAGTAACTACAGCAATATGTAATTCAATATTGAGTAATAATAAAAAAGAGCACTAAACAATTTAAAGGGAAGACTTGTATCTCCCATCATTTGCTTGACTAAGGATTAATTCCTTTATTTTTCTTGTCTCTGTAGAACAGTTAGATCCTTTCTCCTTTACTCCAGACAACATTTTTGTTAATATCTTGTAAGTGTTTCCATCTTCACATAAACCAGCCCCATGGCCCATTCAAATTAGTGTAAAGTGAGGCAAATCAGGGCTTATTAGACATCAATAGTAATGGAAAGCTGATGAAGTAGCAGTGTTGTGAGTTTCACCTTGTGCTAGAAAAAGACCGTGGTAGAGCAGGTGGGAGGTAATTTTTCTTCTGTGGTACTGTCCTGCTTTGAAACGTTGACTATTCAAAAATTTCTTTAAAGAGATGTGTTTGACTATTTTGTGGTAAACCAAGAGTAATTTCTGTCAAGCGTTCTAAAATTATCCATGTTTTGAAGTTAAATAATTTTCTGCAGAAAGCATGCATCTTAGTCTTATTCCTTCCCCTGTTTTTCATAATGTGGTTGATAGAAATGACTCATGAATTCTCCTTGAATTCTACACTGTCCAGACATATTACAAAAATATTCCCATGGCAACACAAGATGGATCTGTTTCTCATTATCCTTATTTCCCAAACAGTGTGTGCTGGGTTTCCCTTAGAAGAGTCTTTTCTGAATTAGGAGTCGTCTGCTGCAGAGCATTCCCTTGGGTTATTCACAATTTAGTTTCTAGGTTTCTCCAGTTGTCTAGAAGACAAGTATGTACTTTCCATTATACTCCTGGAAAACTGTAAACGTAGAGTAAATAACAAAAGAAAAGTGAGGAGCATGATACAGTGCCACTGGAAGTACAAAGACACAAATATCTGAAAATGAGTGGGGACAAGGACCTACTGGATCCTAACTCCATTAAGGGGGAAAACAGCAAAGCACTTATTGATTATATCATGTTATTTGGTTGCTACTTCCTCTGAAAGGAAGTCTAGTAACAGATTACCTCTCAAATCCCTTGTGAGGTTGTGGGCTTTAAAAACAGTGGTGTTCAGCACTTCAATTCACATGTAAAAGGTGGTCAGCCTGAGTTCTCAATGACATAAATTCAAAACTTTTTCATGCTTACGTAAAACAAAATTATAACTTTACAAAACAGATCACTTAAATACAGTGGTAGAAATAACTCTATTTTAACCTGGTTCTTGGATTTTTTAAGAAGATGCATGACTTTTTCATAGTATTTTTTTATTTATCTGTTTTAGAAAATAAAGATAATGAGAAATTCATACTGTTTTGAGCCATTCTGCAGTTATGTTACATTGCTACATCTGAAAAGCAAACATAAGTGGTAAGGTATATTTGTAATATTAACTAAGATAATTAATAATCAAAATGACTGATTGATATCAGAAAAAAATGTAGTTCATACTGTCAGAGACACTGGGAGGTACTGTCATAAAAAATCTAGGAATATCATAAGTTGTAAAGGTATCATAAAGGTATTTAAACAGAATTTTATGACAAAAAAAAAAAAAAAAGAAAAGAAAAGAAAATACACCATGCAANAAAAAAAAAAAAAAGAAAAGAAAATACACCATGCAGTACGTAGAGTGAATCTAATGTATCTGGAATACATTACCTCTGCTGCCCATGTGCAGGTAAGGCCTGCATGCACAAAAGGTATTCATAAGGAGATTCTGGGGAAAAAAAAAAAGGCCTGAATCCCTCTTTTGAAGCCTGAATGAAATTACAGTCATGCCCAAAGAAATCAGAACATACAGCCACCATAGTTTTCTTGTTGTCCTTGAAAATATGATCCTATCTTTTTTTTCTATAACAGAGACAGTAGATATAACTCTCTCACAGAATGGTGTCTGTTTTAGGTGTAATGAGGCTACAATTCAAAGGTTTTGTGCCGTTCTGATAGTATACACTTTCAAGTATAAAGAATCAAAGCTCAATCATTTGCTGGAGATATTTTCTCACTTTTCTCATTTCCTTTGTTCCTGGTTTGAACTTCTCTCAATTGTTCATCTTTTGCAGAATTTGGGGCACTGTGGAGATGTTGAAATGAGTCACAGGAGAGTTACATACTTTTGGAACTTTGATAGTTCTGACATTAATGAATAATGAATGGGGGTACAAAGTATCTTTTTAAATTTTATTTATTTATTTATTTTTTCAGCAGCACTCTGAATGTTCTATTTGTTTGACTTATTTTCACCTCATACATGATTAAGCTTTACATATGTATTTTAGAGGGTTCCATTAAGAGCATCTAACCAGGAGCAGTGCAGCATGACAAGCAGGAATTCTGATCAGAATGCACTACCTGCACTCCCCAAACTGATGTATTAACTTTATCTAAGTAGTTTTTGTAGTAAATGAATTTCTCAGACATTTCCAGGTATTTTCATTTGTGTTCACTTTATCAATAGATAATATTACTGAACTCAATTAGGATTGCTCAGAGAACAAATATGACACAATTTGATTTTAAAATTCTTACTATCTATTAAATATACCACACTATTAATTCTTTCACACTCTCTTGGTTTCTAACAGATTGACAAAGGCCGTCATTACCTCATACGTCTTAGTAACTATTTTCATTAATTAATTTAGGGAAATGATCCTTCTCTCCCACTAGGAACTGGTGAGGTTTCATTGTATCCATTCTGGGTTCCCTAGTAAAAGAAAGATATCAACATAGTGCAGCAAGTCCAGTAGTGGGCCAAAAAGCTGATCAAGGAAATGTTGCAAAGGATGCCGAGATGGCTGGGTTTATTACATTCTAAGAAAAGAAGGCTGAGAGGAGATCCAGTGTTAATCACAGCTGCCTGATGGAGCCAGGTTCTTCTTGAAGCTGTGCAGCAGTGACACCAGGGAGTTCTGATTAAATATAAGGAAAAAGAAAAAAAAAACTTTCTTATCAAGGGAGTTATCAAACACAGTCTGACACAGAGATATAGTGAGATTTCAATTTTTGGAGGTGTTCAACACTCAAACAAAAATTGCTTTCAATACTCTGGTCCAATTAGAGCTGCCTTGAGTAGGGAGTTTGACTATATGACCTGTGGAAGTCCCTTCCAGCCTAAATTAATCTGTGATCTGCGGAATAGAGTGATTTAGGAAATGCACTGCAATTGAAAATGATCCCAGCACCATGAAAACAGTAAATTTAGGTGAGAAGAATGCAATCGTCTGAAGACACACCTTCTTTCCATTGATTTTTTTTTTCCAGAGAAAAAATGTATATAAACTTCCCACTGACAAGTTCAAGTGACTGAAAACATTTGTAATGGAAGATTTAGATAGTATCAGGAAACTCCAGACTGGAGAATTGTAAACGGCAGGCAAAAATCAATCCAAAGAGATGTGGCAAAAAAGACATCATTCATACTGTTTTCCAGAAACCAGGAGAGTGTAAAAGAGTGTAGTATATTTAGAAATAATAGGTTCTGCTGCTTTTATTCGCTGAGTATTTCTACTGATTTCAGTGACAGTATCTAAAGATGAAGTCATTACTGAGCATAAATTAATATTTACAGTTTTGTATTTGAATATCAATTTTCTACAAAGAATAATATTTTATCAAATGAAAGAAAAAATGAAATTTTAACTCAAGGGGTTAAATATTAGGGCAAGAATCGCTTCATTTTAAAAGGCTATTTACATCCAGTTACAAAAATAAACAGGGAGTCACATCTTTGCAAAATAAAACACTTCAGGTAGTGATAGGAAAGTTTAAAAAAAAACCCAACATATTGATTTCAGGAAGCCATCAACAATGGCGAAGCCATCCTATAGCCATATTTACCCTGAAAGTTCAGAGACACCAGAAAGGCATTTCCCAGGCCAATGATACAGTCCAAAGGTGCTGCAGGAACCAGCAGGTATTCCTCAGCAGGCATTAGCTCGCATCCATATGTAAAAACAGGATGCTTTGACCAGTGCCCAGCTCAATAACCCCTGTGACTTGCATGCTCAGACCCACAGGTATGCAGATATACTATTGTTTAGTCAAACCTGACAATGTTGCATGCCCTGGTTGAGTGAGACTATCCCAGATGAAGTTTCTGCTATTTCTGGTACCGCATCATCAACTCATTGTTGTGCTGGGTAGACTCAAAACAAATCACCTCTTCTTTTTGTGTATAACTTGGACACTCATTAATATAGTAAATATAGTAAAGCTTATGTAAGTAAATATGTAAGCATTTCTGAATATGTTATCATTGCAGCTGAAGAAAATTATTCTGAAGAAAAGTGAGATTATAATAAGACTATATGTTATTGTTTCTAATGGCACCAACAAGGAGAATGCACCCAACATATCCCAGGAATCTGCAAGCTGGCTAGTTACATCTAAGGCAGTCACTCAAGTAACACCTTAGAATCAACATAGAGGGTGATTTGCTTCATTGTTAGACAGGTGCCTACAATGAGTGAGATGAATCAGGCTTTGGATGTGCTTATTCTTTGTGCATCTTCTTCTCTCGTTCTGCTGGATGCAGATATATAGAGATATATACAACAAATAAGCTTTCGACATCAAATAAAGCGTTATAAAGTATGTTTATACTGTAAGAGTTGGAAACATTTCCCAATCTGGATTTTGATATACATAACCCTGGCTCCATTCTTACATGAGTTCTAACACAACACCTTCTATCTCCATTTTCTGTACAAAAGAAACTGGGACACACAAACTAACTATGGATCACTCTGCCTTTCAGCAGCTTAAATATTCTATAAAAAAGCTTTATTAAATACAATTTGTAATGAAAAATCCAACAGTTACCAATTGGACTTGGTAACTATTGAAGAAACAAAGAACATAGGAGAAGAAAGGTTGGACGATATTTGCACATGCTTGATTATTATGATTATTATCTTTTCCTTATTGCACACTCCTGAGCATATCTGATGGCAAAATATACGACAGGACTAATCTTAGGACTGAACCAATATGGGAATCTTTTACACTCAGTAAATTTATTACCTCAGAGATTCAAAATAAATTAGGTAATTAAGACTTTTCCCATTGTTCATGCAAATGTTCAGGTAAAATATCATCAAGAAAAGAACTCTGAATGTATTTTAAAGTTTACACAGTTTTATGAAGCATTGTAGAAAAGACTAGTAATAAACATATCTCCACATCTAAAGCACCATATTTTGTCTAAGTAAGTGGCATGAGATGAGGATATTCTGTCTGGAGACAATTACAAAGAGTATTGAAATAATTACAGCCATCTTTTCTTTGCACTTTTTCCTGCTTTTCATTATGTAATTTGTGTATATAAACATAATCATCCTAGTCACTGACAAAGAGAAAATAAATAAATAGGGATGTACTCTCTGGTTTATACATAACTTGTCAATCTGGAAACTTTGAAACATATTTCTTGTCTCATTCAAAGGAAAGCAGCTGACACTGGATACATTTCCTTATTTTCATGTGGCAGTATACTTATCCTTAAATGTGGGTGATGAGTTGCACTGTGGTGTAGATCTGCCTCATACAGGAAATAAATATGTGAGATAATTGTGGTAAGAAGGAAAAAATATTGGTGGAGGAAGTGAAGAAGAAGAAAAAAGTTTCCCTAGCATCTGTTCTTCACATTACAGAGGATCAAATTCAATTATGAGCCAGACCCCTAAAATTGTAAAATGTTCGTAAAAATTGTGAAGCTTAAAAATAAGTTTAAATAAACTCTTCTTAAATTTAAATAAAACTTTTCCAATCTCTGGTTCTCTTAAACTTGAAGATTGATTTCAGCTTATATTTTAAAGAACTTCTTTTCAGTCTTAAGCTTTCGAAACATATTTTCCCAAAAAGAATAACTTGGAGATTTTAAAGAGCTATTTTTAAGAGAGTGTTCAAACTCTGAGAATTTTAATAGCTGGCATACTTGGAAACACAGTGAATATCAAATGGTTTTAATAATACTCATAATGTATCTGTAGGAAATGACTGAACCAGAAATCCATCCATGAACACAATATTTGTGTTTATTTTTCAGTTATTTTAGCAAATAGAATAATGGTCTTTGATGCTCACTTACACTTGACATTAAAATACTTCAACAATCTCCAGAAAATCCAGAAGGAGACTAAAGTAAATAACAAGTAAAAAAAGAAATGATATAGAAAGCTCTGTCTTAGGCTCTTGGAGCTTGGATTCAGTTTGGAAGCACAGCAATTCCAATTCAGCTGGGACCTTTTATTTATTTATTTTTGTGACCACCAAACTTCAGACGGATATCTTAATATTTACTTTAAAGAACATTTCTAAAACTTCTTTTCTGTATGCTGAGCATAAAATTCCCATTTTGCTCCACCAACAAAGTACCTGAGTGACGATGAAAATTCAAAGTACTGTGGGAGAAGAAACATACGTTTATATTGACAAATACATCCACCTACCTACATCTCACACTGTTCAAATAAATGGATTCTCTGTATAAGCCAGATTCATGCCTGACTATGCATCAGAAGTAGTTTCTCTTTCTTACTATTCTCATTCTTGCTGCAGTAGTATTTAGAGATTGCAGAAAACTGAAGGCACCAAATAGGACAAAATCTTCAAAGTATATGAAAAATGACAACACACAAACCAAGGAGATCACATTTCTCAGATGATGAGGAGCCACTCTTAAGGTAAGAGAAAAAATAATCAGTAGAGCATAAAACATTGCAAAAACACATTAAGAAGTGCTTTATCCTTTAATTTTCCTGATGGAATAGTTCTCATACATAATCCCCATGATGGTAACCAGTGCTATTAGAAAATCTAATTCGCTATTAATGGCTGTATTTACAAAGAAATAATTTAGTCAAGTAGAAATATTTGTAAACACTTAATGTGAATTATCAATTTTTTTACGTGAAAACTTAGGATTTTTGAGGTGATTATTTATATAATAAAGCTGGATAATGGGGGATAAAATATAATGCATCAAAGAATATCTTAATGGAGAAATACGCATCTTTCTGTAGAAAATCATTAGTTTCATTCATTATAAAGAATGAATCTTCTACAGTCAAAGCTGAATAAGACAGATGAGCAAAGTGCATTTATGGAAAACATTCTTATAGCAGATAGATACTGCTGCTGCTGTTACTTGTCTCCAACTTCATGCTTCAAAGGACATATTTTCTTCATCACCTCCAGCTGCTGTTTCAGGGACAATCCAAGCCTAAACTTGGAATCTTTTACTTCTCAGACTAACAAGGTCTATTTGCATCTAAATATGTTTCTAATGAAAAAACAAAGAATCCTGGGAAAACAACAAATACAAAAAAAAAAGAAAAGAAAAAAAAGGACAAAGCATCTTATTTTCAATTAAACTGTGAATTTCTAAATACTAAAGAAGCACCCAAATATTCAGAAGTGCAAAAATCTCTTTTTTTTGCTCCATTTTCTAAAGCACATCTCTGCATGTAACCACACTGAGTTATTACACTTTATAGCTAAAAGAAGAAGAAGAAGTAATAAAAAAAAACAGTAATAAGAATATTCACTGTATCTGCAAATGTTCTTTTTTCATTCTGTTTCCAGAATTTCTCTGATTGTCAACCCAAACAATGACAGTATTCGGTGTCCAAAATCACAAGGTGGAGTGTTAATTTCACTGTTAAATAGGAAGGAACAAAGATGGGATCTTTTTTCAAACCAAAAATGTAAAATATAAAATGCAATTGTGTGCCCTTTGGTTCAAAGGCCCATCTCTAAGTTAACATTCATCCTTTTTTTTTTTTTTTTTCTTGCATTCTCAGAGGAAATGCTCAACTGCTGGCATATGTCAACAAAAAAAATGATAGCCTTTCTTGAATCCTGCCAATGACCAGTAGCAGTAGAAATTTCCACCCTACTTAATCTTCCTATACACTTGCACCTTGCCTTCTTTACTGATTCCTATAGGGAATGGGTATTTGGGATAACTAGGAAGCCTAAGCAAAACCATGTTGCTGATATGACAATGCTGTGTTTTTTTTCCACAGGCATATGTACAGTTCAGGCTGAGACTTATCCTTAGATAAAAATGTATTCTGAAAATTGATTTGGAACAAAATTTCCATTTGGATTTGACAGGACTGGTTATGCATATCTGTTTGTTTGCATGGATTTTTTTTTTCTTCTCATTTGTGCCTTGCAAGATCAAGATAGGTACAAAAAGGGGACACTATCTTGTTTGTACATTGTAAAAAGTGCTGTTAATTTCTAACTATATTGCCACATGCTGTCCTGTATTAATGTAACTCTCTGAAATTACCTAGATGAACACAAGGCTACAACCTGGTCCACAGAAAATTGTCTTTCTTGGTGAAGATACACAAGCCATAAAGAAATTTAGATAAGCATTCTTTCACTTAGAGATGTAAGTAGAGATGTGTTTTATTTGGAGTAACAGAGATAACAGCATGTTGGGAGTCATAAACGGGGAGTAGAGCTAATGGGGCGTAATGGGGCGTGCGCACCGGGAGCGGGGGGAGCGCACCGGCGGGGGTGGTCCCGGTGGCCCCTGACTGATCAGTGCCTGGGTCTTTCCAGAAGCTGCTAGAATGCCGGTGGAGGGGGCCAGGCGCAGTCTGCCCTGGAGGGCTGCCCGCCCACCAACAGGGTTTGACCAGTCCGGAGAGACCACCACATTAACATAGCACCTATCATGCCCCCGCTTCTCCCTGTTTCCTCCCTTTTCTCCTCCCTCTCCTAAAGTTATAAAAGTTTGTGTTACTTCCGAATAAATTGGCGTCGACCGGAACTCGTATCGAGTGTGTTACTGTCGGCGTCGGAGGTACGCACCCCACGGGTACCCACCTATCGCGGAACCCTAGAATCTGAGGATCAGGAAGGAGATCATCAGTAGCTGCAGCCCCCTCCGAGCTACTCCTCCGAGAGCTACAAGAGGGAGCCTCGCCCCTTGGGCGTGGAAAGGGAATCCGGCGCCACAGTGCGGAGGACGGAAAAAGAGCACGCAGCCCGCGGACGCTTCGCTGGGACAGCCAGCGACGGGCGTCTTCAACAGCAGGAATCCAACAATTACATTTTTAAAGATAAATATTTGCATTATTCAACTGCTTCATCTGTTGAACTCTTTAGTTTCCAAATATTGGTGTTTCTGGTCAATCTTTTTATAAAAATCATTTTAAAAATGCTTGTGTTTCTCTAAAATGACAGCTCATTTCCACCTGCTCTGTCAAGCAAGTGTAAAATATTTAAAATTCAAAGAATTGCAACAGTAATATTTAAACAAGCAAAAGGTAAAACAACAACAACAAAAACAAAACAAAACAACAGCAAAAACAACAAAAACAAACCCAGCAATTTCATCACAATGAAGAAAAAGTGCCAGAAATTCTCTGGGATTCATGCTAGATTTCTATTCCAAAATTTTCATGGGAAATGGTCAAAAATAATCTAGCTTGGCAAAATAATTAGGAGTTGACCTGCTGGAAAGCAGCTCCACAGAGAGGGATTTGGGAGTCCTGGTTGACAACAGGTTAACCATGAGTCAGCAATGTGCCCTTGTGGCCAAGAAGGCCAATGGGATCCTGGCTGCATCAGGCGGAGCGTTGCCAGCAGGTGGAGAGAAGGATCCGGCCCCTCTCCTCAGCTCTGGTGAGGCCGCACCTGGAGTACTGGGGGCAGTTCTGGGCTCCCCAGTACAAGAAGGACATTGAGCTTCTAGAAAGGGTCCAGTGCAGAGCCACAAAGATGATTAAGGGACTGGAATATTTGTCATATGAGGAAATAGCGAGCTGGGCCTGTTTAGCCTGGAGAAGAGTGAGGGGAGATTTGATCAATATGTATAAGTACCTGAGAAGTGAATGTAGGGAAGATGGTGTAAAACTCTTCTTGATAGTGGCCAGGGATAGGACAAGGGGTAATGGGTACAAGTTGAAACACAGAAAGTTCCATTTCCATGTGAGGAAGAACTTTTTTACTGTTGCAAGAGACTGTTATGGATTGTGTTTGTCTCGACATTGTTGACACACCATTTACCTGAACAATGCCCTGGTATCTTGTCTCTAGGAAGACTATAATATCAGCTGTCTACTTGGCCTCGGCATGCTGTTTCTGGAAAGATCAGCTCGAGACCTGACTCAGCAGTGCCCACTAGAGCAGCTCGCATTCCAGCCGGGTGAAGAGGCACATCAAAGCACACTGCATGTATGACACAAACAACAGTTACCAGAAAACTTCAAGAAAGTGGGAGAACTCTTTGAGAAGGGGACGTAAAAGGAGCAGGTATTCCCCTCCTCCAGGTGTCAGCCATCACCTACACTGAAATGCACAGTTTCTTTCCCTGAACATCACTTGCACTAAGAAACTTCACATCACTGGCACCGAGGCACCGAGGCACCGAGGCACCTGTACCTGCACTGAAGTGGATTCAACAACGCTTAGCCGAACTGGACGTGGTGGTAACTATAATCTTGTTGCATCTCTCCCACTTGCTTGCTTATCTTTCCTTCTTTTTCCCTTCTACTTCTCTCTGCCCTATTGTGCTTATGAGAATAAAGCATTTCACCCCGTTTGTGTCTTAATCTTGCGCTTGGGATCGCATCGAAACCTCCCCCAACACTGGATCAGGACGAGTGTGAGGGTAACAGAGTCCTGGAACAGACTGCCCAGAGAGGTTGTGGAGTTCTCTGGAGATCTTCAAAACCTGCCTGGATGCGACCTTGTGCCACGTGTTCTAGATGTCCGTGCTTGAGCAGGGGTTTGGATCGGATGATCTCTAGAGGTCCCTTCCAACCTTAACCATTTTGTGATTCTGTGAAAATAATCTAGATTGCCAAAATAATCCATATTGTAGTATTCTATACTGTAGTATATAATCTAGATTATTTTGTCAATCTAGATATTTTTAACTGTATTTTTACTATAGTATTCTATACAGTAAACTGGTGTGACTATTAACCTTTACCAAGTAAGTAACTGGGTCATTGCATGACCTTCTGCACATTTTATTGATGCTGATTTAAAATAAAACAAAATGTAATAAAATAGTCTGACTATCCACTACAATTAGTAGTGTTTGTGCTTTTACAGACTATCTGATCTGCAGATCATTTCTTCAGTGCACCTATTTCAGTAACATACAATATGCTGTTATTTGCTACAACTTGCACTTTCACAAAGTCCTGCTTTCAAAAATCCATGAAATATGCAACACAGACAAATGAGAGAATTAGGATTGGGACAAAATGGTATAAATAGTAAAAGATTGCATTATATAAAACCTCTATGATTTGGATTACTTTGTAGAGTATGGTTTACATCAAAATATTTTAGTCTGAATTTATGATAGAGAGCATATTAGGTAGATTGTTTATGATTTATGAAATGAATATTTTTGCTGCCTCCAATGTTATTTCAGATTATTGCCTATTTCTCTGATACATGTTTGAATTAATCCCACTAACCTATAATACATTTTTAAAAAGCTGGATATTATGAAGCATCTGAGCCACTGGATGTTTTTATAAACTCATGTAGGAAAACCTACCATATTTTGTTCATCAGTGACACATGGAGCAAATTAAAATGAAACATTTTTATATTGTTTTACTTAGTGCAAATTGAATAGCTAGATCATATCTCAATGCAAATGTTTTTGGTTTCCTAGAACTGCCTGCCCTATTCACTGCATGAAGGCATTTTCAACCCTACCATTTCTTTAAACTTTAGATCAGTCCTATGACTATAACATATGGCATACACCTATGAAAGAGATTGCATAAAATATAATGCTCACATGAGCTCTTGAATCTAGAAGTGGCCACAGGCTAGCAGGGAGTCACTAATTGTTGTGTGTCTCTTCACTATACAGTCATAATGTAATGGCATATTTGGGCATGCTGATATGAAATACATTCCATCCAGAAGTTACTCCAGGTTCACAAAAGGAAGCAAGAGTGAGGAACAGAGAACAAGAGTTAGTCAGAAGGAGAGAAAATGTTGTACCATAGCTCCTCTATACCATAGGCAATGCAACTGGGACAAGAATACATGTTTATAAACCCAAACTATCTTTATGTTTGTTTTTGTCTGGTATTTCAGCAGATAAACTACTCCTTTGAGCATAGCCTATGCCTAGGGAAAAAGCCTTCACTTCACTCACAGAGGTGTCCATTTACATCTTACCGTGTATAGAGGTCTTGGATCAATTTTTTTGCCAGACATGGTCTGCATTTAACTTTTGCAAATGTCTATATATGGTCTGTAAGCATTTTTGCAACTATTGTATCTCATTCTGACTGTCTAATCCAGAACAGGTGTCCTATGAATGTCTTTGCAAGAGTAACTGAGAGGGCACAGCCTTATGGACTATTTTAGTAACTACGAGCAGAATTAAGAAGCAAATCTTCTTCCATATTTATGGTGTGAAAGAATCACATTTCAGCACATGTGCTGTTACCCCACACAAGAAAGAGGATGGGGTGTGGGGTCAGACAGAAGTTTCAAGGCTAAGCTGGGGATGGAAGTATCAGTGTGCCACAGCATAGGAGGAGGAGGCAGCAGACAGCAGCAAAAAACACAGTGATCTCCAGCTTCATAAATTCTCTCTTTAACATACCTCAGTAAAACTCCATGTGGAGCACAGAGGCCAAATGTCAATAATCAAGAAATGTCAGCCATTGCACAGACTCTATATGAGTTGTTTCCATTTCCTGTCCCTGATAGGATTTTTCTTCCAAAAAAGTAATACTCGAATAATCTTGTAATGTAAATAAGAATAAACAATCACTGAACAAAGTTCTTAAAACTCTTAATAAAAAAACAAAGAAAAAAAAGGTGATTTTAGACAAATACATTAACCAATTTCTTAATTTAAAAATCTTCCAGGTTTTAATCAGGAAGAAATCACCTTTCAAATATCTGATATAATTAACAAGAAAGTAATAAGAAGAATAGTTACTACAGTATTACTCACACAATTAAAATGAATGATAACTATTTTTTCATGTATGTTTTTATTATGACTATTTTTTCCTTCACAAGTTATTCAGCAGTTTTAGGCAACAAATAGCTATTTCTGCACACACGTATTCCCTGGAGACATAACCTAAATGTTTAATATACTTAAACTTCATTTTGAAGAGCACAGAACATTTTCAAAACGCTCATATCAGATTGTGGCCACAGTCAGTTCTCATGGGAACTAGAGACTGCCATAAAACCCTCAGTCTTCTTTCCCAGTGCCAGCTGCAGTTCTTTAACTTTCCCTTTTCCAACATAAATGTATGATCACATATAAATGAGTATCTGTTAAATAATAGTGTCATTTATATATCATTTCAAATGAAAAACCTATGCTAATGTGGTAGTCTTTTCTAAGAATTGTCATATTAAACTGCAACATTTCTAGAGAATGTTGCATAGTCCGGAACAGTTGGTGTTACATCTGTAACTCTAATTTAGCTGAAAAATGTAAAACTTCCTGTAGTCAGGCATTTTTCTCTCTACTAGGTACACTTATAATGAGGTTGAAGAGCACAGTTACCTAACTCAATCAAGGTCAACTTTATCTTACACATTATAATTTGATAGAAGTCTAGAACATTCATCTCTTGCAAATGGCAAAGTATGACTAAGTAACACTTTTAAGAAATGGCAATTCTTCTTTTGAATTAACTAGAAAGGCACTTGAAATTTTGTTGTGATGCACTTACACACAGGCAAAAGTAAAGATATGGCCCAAGGTGCTATAGATTAGACAAAATTTATCCACCATTAACCCAAATGAACGTCAGTGCTGGATGGATGGTCCTTCTGTTACAAGTACTATGAGAAAAGAGAAAACAAAGGAGAAGGTGATGACTGAGATGAATGAAGAACTTCTCTCTTTCCAGTCCTGCCTCATTATTTAGAGAACCTTATTGTCTACATCTTGGATAACATAGGGTAGTTAGAAACAGAACTTTCTTCAAGACCTCAAATATATATATTTTTTTCTTCTGCTGGCTGTATAGCTACAGATCATTTAACTGTGAGGACAGATGCATCAGCCTTCTCCAACAGGTAAGGAAGCTTTAAGTCAATTTACTGTACTCTTCATTTCTTTAAAGTTAGATGTTGAATTACTAAATTTTATTGTAACATTTAAAATACAGTCCCCCCGTTTTGATCAGAGTTTTTGGCGTTGCAGAAGGTAAATATACAAAATGCATAAAAGGAAGTTTTAAGAATTGAATATTTTCTTAAACCAAATTAAAGAGAAAATTAGATTAATTTAGTCTACTTGATCAGATCCTACAGTAGCTCCTCAGTATCATACCAATCATATCTTCAGTCATAAAATAGGAATATAGGAACAGTTAGTGGTGACCCTAAACAATAACCAGGTAAAATCAATGAAGAAGGCAAGTCCCGGGTTTGGGGCTTCTTAAACTGAATGTGGTTTCAGGTATTCATCAACCCTTAGTGGATTTCTTTTGCATGAGCATGTCTCCTTGAATCCAGCGAAACCCACAGTATCCTTTGACAACGATGGTAAAAAGCTGCATCAGGAACAGCTTTTTAAACTTGGATTCTGTGTCTCTATTTGATGCTTTCTAGTTCTTATGATAGAAACAATAAAACGCTAAACCTCTCTGTGGGTTTGTGGATCTCTCTTCTATAATTTCATAGTTGTCTGCTCTGCATAATGAAAAATTCTGGCTTAAATAATTGTTCATCTAGCAAAAGTTGTTCCATACTTTTCATATTTCTGATGCCCTTCTCTGAATTCTTTCCAGAGGTGGCTATTTTGACACAAGGAGATCAGAACTGCATATAGCTGTCCTGATACAGACGAACCATGGATTTATGCAGTGGAATAATCCTGTGATCTCTCTTGTTTTCTCTTTCTCTCATAAAAGTTTCCAGTCTTTGCTATACACTAGTGAGTAATAAGCTACTGTCTTCAAAGATCTTCCTCGAAGTTTGGAGCAAATATTAACAGTCTATCCACCATTTCGCATGTGAAATCTTTTTTTTTTTTTTTTTTTTTCCCACTTAGATGAAAATAAATCACTTTACACTTAACAGTAAAAAATGCATTCTGACTTTTTACTTCCCAGGCCCTCAGGTTTTATGATCTTCTTCACTTGTCTTTACAAAATAATTCACAAGATACTGTCTTGAAAAGCTTACTGTGATCAACAAACTTTTATCAGCTTACTGCTAAACACTTTTCACTTTTTTTTTTTTTTTTTCAGGCAACTAGTACAAAGTAGTTATTTATTAAAAAAAGTTAAGTTATTCTCTATAGTCCAGTAGCCACAATCCCTAAATATCATAGCCCATACTTTTTGTCTCTCAGCCATGGTCCTTTTGCCAGTAGCAAGAAGGAAATACCATTCAAACAAACAACTCTGAATGATCAGTGTGACAGAAAAAAATAAAATATGACATGCTTTCTTTTTTTCCTAATAATCTCAATTACTGGCTGCAACATGTGCTTAAAATAGAGAAGAGATATGGATCATATAGTCAACATTAAAAAAAAGTGGTTTAAAATGTATTTAAAGGTTAGAGACAGATGATATCGTAATCAGTATACTTGGGTGCCATGGACATGTCACTTTACCTGTTAAAGTGACATGTTAAAATGTCACTTTGAGAAAAATAAATATCTTTACAGAAACTTATTTCACAATTAATTTATAATCAGCATAGCTATTATAAAATGTTATTTTGTCTTGATTATTTCAAGAACTTTCTTTTAAAGTATATACTTGGGAATGGTCATTTTATTATTGCACAGTATCAGTTTAATCCTGACTTTCTGATATCTTCCATGAACAGGTTTAGCAATCAGTTAAACCATTGTACTGGAATGGGATGAGAAGTATTTATCACATTTTTTAATTATGCTGATGATCTTTTTTTTCAGATATTCATTTACAGTTTATGTTTAGCAACCGTATCTCTTCAGAACAGATTATAAAAAGCACAAAAGAAAAAGCAGAAATCATCATAGCAAACAAAACACTGTCACGGGAGAGAAAAGCTCAAAACAACTCTCATTTTCCCTGTCATATTTGAATATGACATTTTGATATACCCTTACATGTTTTGATATTGCTTTCTCCACTTTATCATGCTGGACCAATGTTTGTGACAAATAGAGTGGATTACCAGCAATCAATTTGAAAATAGAAACTCTAATAACAATATTCTGGTAAAGGAATAAAGGAAAATGGATGATGCAGTAAATCCACAGCTGCAACTTCTAGTGTTAATGACATAAGGGACTATTAAACACAAAAGTTAAGGAGACAGATAACTGTAAGCCTGAAAGTATAAAGGAAGCTTGCCTTCCTGTCGTACTGCTCTGTAGGCACCTACTTTCGACCACTATTCTTGGCTTTTCCCCTTAGTGGATGGGCAGGTAGCCAGGGACTAGAATTAGAAACCACTCCCCCTCACCACAAACACACAAAATTTTCTTATTTTAGTTAATTAATGTTGTGTGCCTATGTCCATCAGCCTAAGAATAACTCCAGTGTATATCTTCAGTTGGTTGTTAGCTCATGAGCTACCCTAGAGGACTTGGACTTGTCTTCTGCTGCTGCAACGTCCCACTGTTTTGCACTACAGCAAGACAGAATAATGATAACATGGAACAAATTTAACATGGGTGTGTTTCCAAACATGTTCCCGAAATGGAGATGGACCAGCTAGATATTTTAAAGCCAACAGAAGTGGTGTGCAGGATTTGTCTGGCAATGTCAGTGGCCTGGAAAGAGATCTGTAGATAAGCTATGAGAGATTTATTTATGATTTTTGTTATTTATTCAGATAGATCAGGGTTACCATTCCACCAGACATATCTGGGGCTATAGATACCTGAAATGAGGCTTGTCAGCAGGGTCTGTGCAAGTTTGTTCCTTGCAGGAGCATGGGGAACCTTTCTCATGCTACCCAAAGGAGCTGATTTTCTTGGAGACTCACCCCCAAGCTCCTTGTAAATAAGATGTTTCACTGGGGTGCTTGATATCATTGTTGATGGAGTTGAGCCAGTGCTGCCACTCATTCCAGCAATACTGAACAATAAAACTATTCATTTGCAAGATGATGAGCAAGACAGAAGCAGCTCTGGTCTTGCTAATGCAAAGATTTGTTCCAGTCATTGAGATTTGTGGAAAAAGACTTCAGTGAACTGGAGGCATAACTGGAGTCGTGATGCTCCTTATCTGTAAGGTCTGATGTACCCTTCCAGGCCATGAACTTATCCTAGCAAACAACACTAATTATCCTTGGGCAAGAACCAGTCTTTACATATCAATGTGAAAAGTCTGATAGGAGATAGATGAATGAAGGAGGAGAACAGCCCTGGTGAAGAAGTTTGATGTTAACAATTATTGTACTCCCGAGACCCCAAATCTGCAAGAGAGATTGCCCACTCTTGATGCCCTTTGGAAAGGCGCCACCCTGAGCAATGAAGAAAAGTAGAGTCAAGGTCATGATGTTGTATGGAGCAAATGTTAGTTATGATATTTTAAATGGCATGTATAAATTGGTAGCAGAAAGTGACTACTTAGTTAAATGTCTCCATTTATCTGACTTCTAAAAAGTCTTTCATAAAACTTTCTGTGACAAGTTCATGCTAGGAGCTATAGTGATCTGTAGAAGGATATGACAACAATTTATACTTCTCAGTTATTTATATTTCATCTTTGGTTCTTTGGAACCATAATTTCAGCAATGCATGGGATTTAGAAGACTGGGATTTAGATAATGACTCCATTTGGCAAAACAATGAAAGGTCTTATCAACGTGTATAACTTACCTGATGGGGTTGGGTAAAGAACACTAAAGAGACAGACTTTCTCCTCAGTGGTGGCCAACAACAGAATCAAAGGCAATAGGAACAAACTGAAATACAGAAAATTTGACTTGAAAATAAGAAAAAAATCATTACTGTGAGAGTGATCATACACTAGAAAGACTGCCCAAATGTTGCAGTTTGGGACTCAAAAAGGAAGCAAACTCACATTCTATATGCTGTCATTATTGCCACCTAGGCTTAATTTATGCCAGCTGCTACATCAGAGACGTTTTGGAGTTTCCTTCCTTGGAGATGTTCCAAACAAAGTCCAGCATGGACCCTGAGTCTGGGCCTGTTTTATTTGACTTTAGTCTGAGCTGGAGGGTTGGACTAGGTGATCTCTAGAGGTCTCTCCAGCTTCCACTGTTCTGTGATTTTGTAAATGATTTTACTACATTAGAGAAAAGAAATCTCATCTATAATCATACATTATATGATTATATTTTATATTATATTATAAAGTAATCATTATATCATAAAGTAATCATAATTGTGAGGAATGTAAAGACACTTAAGGTTGCTGAAACAGAGTGGATGGAAAATATGATTGACAACCTTGTGTGCTATTTTCTCATTCAGTTTATACAGATATATACAGGGAATAATACTGTAATCATTTTGTTTGCAGGACCAATATAAAAATGAGATGTGTATCTCAAGCTAATGCTGCAGAGGGAACTTACTTGGTAATGGCTCACAATGTATTGATTTTTGGTGTATTGATATCAATCTTGGGTAATCAATAGTGCTGTTGGTTGCAGGAAATGAATGACTAATACTAAGACCTAAAATAATTTCAGCCTAATAAGGGCAAGCTATATCCACAGTGTCTGGGACACTGTTATGCTCTTTATCAAAGATAAATTATAAAGATTGGTGAAGAAATCAGAATGACAATAACATGGAAAAAAAAAAAAAGAAAAGAAAGAGATGAGGTCTTTATATGGAAGAAAACCATCTTCAGGAGCACAGCTGAGTATGGCATAAGTGTCTACACTGCCTGCTGAGGACAATCTTGTAATAGGTGCTTATTCTAGTGTGCCCAGACTATGTTTTCAGGGGCAGATGCAATAATAAGGAGGAAGACTGGTCTACTGCCAAGCCACTACTGACAGCTTGCTTAGAAGCAATCTTCAGGTTGTCCAAAAGGCAAGCCACGTGGCAGACAGGCAGGAGGAGAATAGGGAGGGGAAGGTGACATGTTTCATGCTTTGATTGCTACATATCTATCTTCCACGGTGGCAGAAGGCAGCTGTTAAAGGAACTGTATGCTCATTTCTAGTAGCCATATTTTAAAATGTTTATAACAAATGGAAAAAGATAGATAAAAACCTCTGAGAATGATTTAGAAAGTTAAAAAAAAATGCATTATACTGAGAGATTAATGAAGTTCCGTCCATTTTGTTTGTTCAGGCAGATGCTATGGAGATGAAGCATAGCCTTACTGATTTCTTTTTATAGTCATTTGTTTTTAAAACTCATAACAAAAGCATGGTAATAACAAGAAGCTTGAAAGCACACCTCAAAGGAGGCAGAAGAAAGTCATTTTTAATGTGAATGTAATGAGCATATAATGGTAGAAACAGTAGAATAATTGATCTGAAAATATGATGAATTCTGTGTCACTTGGACATCTAATTATACATCTAGTCCAAGAAAGTAGTGCAGGATCTTTAGTGATATGGGGAGAAATAGCTATTTTCACATGGCAATTTATCTCATTCTAAGATATATATCAGAGCAAATAACGAGGAGGCCAGAATCCTTTCACAGGTTACAGCTTAAACATAAGCATATATGGTTGAATTAAGAGTTAAATAAAATAAATATGTTAAATAAAATAAATAAATAAAATAAATATGGTTGAATTAAGAGTTAAATTGGATCTAGTTATCTTGAAAGTTCACCATGATATCAAGATACTGGTTCACAAATTTCTAAATAAATTCTATGGTCTGTATGAAACAGGAAGCTGTGCTGGAATACCCTTATAATGAGTGTCAGGCCTGTTAAAATCTTCAAGGAAACTGTGCATGCCCCTGACCTCTTCCCTAAAGCTGCTTTTGAAGGCAATTTCAGGAAGATGGGTTATCATTGCTGCTTCCATGGGGGGATGAATGCAATAGTATTCTCAAGTCTGGGAGACAACGTGCTTTTAACAAATGACAATCTTAATGGATTACCTCAGTAAATATATTCATGACACTCCTGATTATGTATTATTATTATTATCATTATTATTATACCTTTGAGGGTGGAACATCAGCCTAAGATATTGGACTCAAAAAAAAAAATAGGTTTTAGTATCTTCTACACGAGAATCTTCAAAATCCCCTTTGGTTTTTTTTTTTTTTTTTTTTTCACTCATGATTGTGGGCTACAGAAAGGGCTACATGGACCAGCCTTGTTTAAGACTCCTTCCTCCCTGTGTGTGACTATTCCCTATAATGTGAATAATGTGGAGTACTAGAAATCTCCAGAGGACAGTTGTAAAGAAGGAAAAACAGAAATCTTTTGCTTCCTTCACGCTATCATTTTAACGCAATGTAGACATGTTGGAGCAAGAGTCAGGGTCCTAAAATGGAGCTCCTGTTTGAGAGATAAGACTTTATGCCCAACGGCAAGCAAACTTGCGTATGCTGAATTTCCTAGCATGGGACAGAACATTTAAATGAGGAAATAAAAGTTTAAATGCTTTCCAAGCATACAAAATAGTGAAAATTGTTAGGTGACATTTTAGGCAGCCAGTATCATAAAGTGTCCTTCTAACACTGGGTGCTGCTTTTGCTCTCCTAATCTGTGCCACAGGTCATGGGGATGACTTTCAGTTTGAGATGTGCGGCATCAAAGGGTTTACCCCTTCACCTTCAGCTCTTTCTTCCACTGCAATGTGTACATTTTGCTATTCCAACCTAAAAAAAATCAATTCTAACTGCTGAAAAATGCTTTTAACTTAAGGCAGAACTCCCCAAAGTGCTTCAAATGAAGTTTTTTTTTTCTCTATCCTCTCATTAAAACAGTAGAAAGGCAAAGCTTCTGTTTAGTTTATACCTATATAACTTTACCTGCCTCTCCACCTCCAGCTTTACTATCCCACCCTAGGAAGTAAAGCAGAATTAAAGTGCATTTTCTGTCCATAAAACTAAATATATCCATAAAGGAAAAAGAAAACCATTATATTATCTATGAAACTGTCTGAACTTCCTCTTAAAAGTCTGTTATTAAGTCCTACTAAAATATGACAAATAGACTATGATACTAAGTAATGGATGTTCTATCATTAAATTAAACTGTACAAATAAAAAGGTCTAGTTTATTCAAATAATGGGAATTCAGAGCACAGAATATGAATTTCAGCATGAGTATGGTACAAAGCAGAAAATGTGAACTACATTGGTAAATGCAGACCTGACCTATATTGTCTTTAAGAAAATGCTCTAGAGAATCATTTCAATTAGGTGTTAGTAATGAAAAACCCCTTTTTATTAATATTAGTCTTTTTTTTCCCATTGTAATAGGAAATTCAGAAAGATGCAATCATTCAAATTTTCCCATTCTTTCTGAAGGCATGCACCTGGCCTAAATATGAGGGAGAGTGAGTAGGATAGTGAGAAAGTGGCCAACAGATACAAGACTGTGGAGGAGGAAGGGCATTCAGTAGATAGGGTAGGCGAGAATCCCTCTCCTCCAGAAATAGGAACACAATCATAAAGACAAACCCCGTATATTGTCACCGCAAGTATGAGGGAGAAAAGTTGGGTTATAGTTGTGGGCAATTCCTCAATTCAGGGCATGGAGGGTCCGACACGTAGGCGCGACTCTCCCCTAAGAGAGCTCTGCTGCCTTCCCGGGGGGGCCCGGGTTAAGGATGTCATGCCTATACTTCCCAGCCTGGTTAGACCCACTGACTATTATCCATTGATAGTCCTATATGTGGGATGAGAAGAAGCGGCAACAAGCAACCTGAGAGCGATCAAAAGGGACTTTAGGGAATTGGGGCAGATGATTAGGAACTCAGGTCATATTCTCTTCCATTCTTCCCAGTGATGACATCAAAATAGAAAGAAATAGGAGGACGTGCTCTATTAACATGTGGCTCTATGACTGGTGTCATCGCCCCAACTTGGTTTCTTTGGTAACAGGAAGCCTTACACAGTAGCAGGCATGATGGAATCTAATGGGATCCATCTTTCTCAGAGGGGGAAGACAACCCTGGGACATGAGCTAGCAGGGCTCATCGAGAGGGCTTTAAACTAGATTCGAGGTGGGGTATCATTGAGGAAGCAGGTTGTGGGGTAGGCGATGGCCTGCCATGCCACTTGCAGTCACCTAACTCCATAGCCTGTGGAGGGTGTCATAAGCCTGGAGGTGAGATGGGAAAACAGGAGAACTTCTGAAGACCCACATGATCAAGTTCCAGCTGCTCCAGCTAGAAAAAGAGGCACATTGGGTGCCCAACTCAAATGCTTCTCTGTAAATGCACGCAGCATGGGGAATAAACAAGGAGAACTGGAGATGTTTGTGTGATTGCAGAACCATGATCTCATTGCAATTAATGAGACATGGTGGGACAACTTTCATGACTGAAACGTGGCCATGGATGACTAAAGCCTAAAGGCTATAGGCAAGAAAGGTGAGGTGGCAGAATTGCTCTTTACGTGAGAGAACGTAACTGGAATGTAGGGAGCTCTCCGTAGGGGAGGACAAAAAGCGGATCAAGAGCCTGGGGGTGACGATTAAAGGGCAGGTCAACAAGGGCGACAAGGTCGTGGAAGTTTACTACAGGCTCCTGACCTGTAGGAAGGAAGAGGAAGTGGATGAGGCCTTCTACAGGCAGGTGCAAGAAGCCTCATGATCCCAGGCCCTGGTCCTTATGGGGGACTTCAAGCACCCTGATGTTTGCTGGGATAATCACACAGCTAAGAGCAGGCAGTCCAGGAGGTTCCTGCAGAACATTGCAGATAACTTCTTGATGCAGGTGGCTGATGAGCCAACAAGGGGAGACACACTGCTAGACCTGATGCTAACAAACAGAGATGGTCTAGTGGCAAATGTGAAGGTTTCGGGCAGTCTTGACTGCAGTGACCAGGAGATGATGGAATTCACGATCCTGCAAGGAGGAAACTAGACAAGAAGGAGGATTGTAACCCTGGAATTTAAGAGATACTTTGACTTCTTCAGGGAGCTCTGTGGAGGAATCCCCTGGGCAAGAGTCCTAGAGGGAAAGAGGGTCCAGGAGAGTTGGCACCACTTTCTCCAAGGTCAGGATTGGTACATTCCTATAAGAAAGAAGTCGAGCAAGGTGGGCAGGAGACCTGTGTAGATGAGCAAGGAGCTGTTGGGTAAACTCAAGAGCACATATGTAACGTGTAAGAAGGGCCAGACTTATCTAAAAAGATTGTGAAAGTATTCCAAAATATTTTTGGGGAAACACACTTAATTTATTTCTGAGAGGAATTTTATGAAAAAAAAATCTTGGGAAAAATAATAATGTATTTTGGATTGCAATCCATCTGTAGAATAAGTTATATTGCATTCACTCATTCTAAAATATTAGATTGCTGTCTAATTAGAACATATTTATTTATTTAATTAAGAAATAAAAGTAACTTTTTATCCCCTTTCTTTGGAGTGCTTAATTAAAGAGAAAGCTATTGTGTAGCATGAATATACTATAATGAGTAAGGTTCCTCTATGCTTTATAGATTTTGCTGCATTAAGCATTTTTGTGTTACTTTCACAGATTTTAAGAATAAGTGATGCATGAAACCAGAGAAAATTGGGCCCTAAGTGTGTGGGTGGGTGAAATGGAGGATTTTAAAAAATTAACACTTACCGAAGTACCTCATATAAAAGACTTGCCTGAGTAATAATGCAAATCAAGGAAAAAGAACAGGTGCAGAGGCACATTACAAGTGGGATATGCAGTTTGGATATTAAAAAAAAAAAAAAGTTAGAAGCTCAGCCATAAACTCAAAACCATAAAATCTTTCTGTAAATTACATAGCATTGGCTTACTTTTCCTGATGGCATTTAAATATTATATTCAAAGTTGCTTAGAGTTAATCCATGCAGCTCAGCTGGATGTGCTTAGATTTATCCAAAATTCCTGCATTCCTGCATTATTTAACATTTATTAAAATAATAACTATGTAGTGACAAAAGCTATCCGGTTACACAGACCAAAGAGCTCTTTTCCCATGGTGCTTGCCGAAGCTGCACTAATATCTAACTAACTAAGGAATTTGCAGGATACGTTCATCAGTACATCAACCGTAGAAAGATATGAAAAAGGCAGAGGTAATCCAGAGAGCAGCCTTTGCTCTCCTCCTGTTTCCTGTAGCACACTCCAAAGGATGGTGTGGAATTGTGGGGCTCTAGGATATCTCCGTATTCATCCAGCCATGTAGAAAAAGTCCTCTTGAACTCCTAATGTGCAGAAGAAATGTAGACACAGCAAAACATTTTATGAGGAAAACCCTGTCATGATTTAATTTTACTCTTGAATTCGGTGGGATAAAGTTATATTTGTTACATATTTTACATTTGTTCTGCTACTTTAAAGGCATCAGGGCAATACGGAGTTTATAATTTCTGTTAGGAAAATATGTGTATTACTAGGGAAGTGAGCCTCACTACTTTCCAAGCTTCTTTCCATAACATCACACTAAGGAATCTGTTCCCTATTACTTGGTACGTAGGACAGTGTTAATAAGAAAAGATTAACCAAAATAAATATATACATACTTTTTCTCTCTCTCCTTTCCATATAGCCTTAAATGCACTTTAGGATAGATTTATAACACTTTTATCTAGGCATAAGAGAGAAATCAGAGGACAATAGTTACAGTTAGTGTCTGAAAGTATTTATGATAATAGTTACGTGGTGTATCTTCCATCTAAAAATATCAAATTAATTAACAATAATTCAATTAATTATTAGTAAAAGTAGGAAAATAAATTTGTGATGCAATACTCTCATTTGGAAAGAACACAGAAAGGGACGTGAAGGATATTCAAAGCAATGAATAAAGCACTTTCAGAAAGAAACAGATAAGAGCAAATCAGAAAGATACTGAAAGGGGCAAATGCACTGGATATTTTAAAGGCATTCTTCATACAATGTATAATATGCATCAAAATATAGCAGAAACCTTGTTCTTCCAATTATTGCCATTTTTATTGCATATTCACAGCTTTTTAATCGGCCTTAGCAGTTCCTCTTAGGAAGACTAGTTAAAAAAGTGACAAAACTATATATATTGGCATTTTTAACCTCAATCTAAATTATTGATTGCATTATAGAAGCCTCAGAAAGTGTCAGAATTCATCTTGGAAGCTTAGACCGTATGCAGAAAGCAACAATCAGATCACTAGATGTGGATTAAAGAAAAGAACAGAGCTGTAAATGAAATGGAGGGGCAGAGAGATAAAAAAGTTGCCTAAATTCACACAGCAGGTCAGCAGCAGATATGGATTCGCTATATGTGGTAGCATGCACACAACTCATGCCGAGAGTCCTCGGATGTCTTTTTTTTTTTTTTTTTTTCCCTTTTTCCTTTGTCTTTACTACAAAGTTGCATGCACGAATATACTCTATCACCTGAACTGGATGCATAACCACATACAAATGTTTGAAAGGCAGACCTATTTATTGCTTTACGTTTGCGTAAGCACTATAATGCAATGCAAAGGGGTCATAAATGCCATGGTAAAAGGTAAAATGAACTTTAATCAGTGATAACTAAAAAATTTCTATCATCACTTTCATTTCAATTGCTTTTCTTCAATAACTATCCAATAGATGATATCTCTGACTACCAAGAAGATTTTCATGGCATGAAGCTTAAATTTTCATTTTAAAAGTTCATTTTACCTTTTCCGCAACTTAAAATTTCATGCAAATGGAATACTAGAGGAAAAGGTATTTAAAAGTATCATGAATGACCTGACCAAGAATACATAGTTCTAAGAGAGACAAAAAGACACACGATTAGCTCATGCCTATTTTTAGCACCCTCTATAGATCTCTTCTCATTAAAGACGTGAACTGTACATTTATAGTGAAAAATATAGCAGATATACTAAAATGAAGTCAAATAAAATGTTGTACCAGGAAGTAGATAACAAATGTCACACTAGACATAAAAACAAAACAAATTCTCTCAAGATTTATATAAAAAAGCTTTTTTTAATTACAGCTGCAGTGAAGCTTTTCACCATTGTTATGAAGTCTGATAAACAATCCCCTCCTCATAAATTCTGTATTTTAGATAGCATCATGAGACTCTGCTGCAAACCTGAATGTACTCCCTTAAGCTCACAGAGAGAACTGAGCATAAAGCATTCTGACAATTGCACCAAGACAGTGAGAAATTTATCCTGTTTTTGGATGTTCAAATCAACTGAGCTCCTGAACTGACTGGCAGCATTCAAAGCAAGGGCCCTGTGTTAGGAGCTCATTCTACGTGTACTTTTTATATTGTTTTGGTATTTGCAAAGCAGGCCAGAGGTTGAACTTTATAGTGTTGATGGAACAGCAGAAATAAAATTGGGGAGGGTAAGTGTGACTTTGGGATAATAAAGAAAGCTTAAGAAATAAGAGGCATACAAGAAAAAGTAATGTATTGGAATGAGAAAAGAAAAAGAGCACTCCAATTTAATGTTAAAAAGCTTGCTATATAGCTCTATGTCTAACTAAGTGAGCCAATTGCAAGGGAAAAGATAGAGAATACCTTGCTTAAATTTCCAAGCCTATTTTAAAACCAATAGACTTCTTAAAACAATATTTTAAGGCTTAAATGAAATTATGGTGGAGAAGGTAAAGGAAGAGAAATAAAAAGCAGCAAGAGAAGACAGGGAGAATAAAATTATTAAACAATAAAGATTTAAATTGCTTCCTTTTTATCTACGTCTAATAAACCTAAGATATCATGATTAAGTTATTTATTACGAGGTAGCCTTAAAGTTATTTATTATAAGAATAGCCTTAGTTGCAATGTCCACTCACTTTTAATTTAATTTCATAAAAGTTCAGTAATAGATGGAGATTCATGTGTTTGTTTATTTTGGTATCCCCACCCCTTTCAGTTATTTCTGAATTTTTTGAAGTATTGTGTAAATACTTGTGAAGCAAGAATTGCCATTTTAAAAGTCATATACTTGTGGACAGAACTTCCCCTCCTATTTCCCACAGAGATATTTGATTTATATGTAATAGGAAACTGAAATGAAGTATTCAAATTTTCTTCTTTAAGTTTGGTGTATTAGCAGAAACTCTGAAGTCTGGAAATAGATAAAAGAGTAACAATAAAGAAGCAGTGAGAAGGAATGAAGCTTTTTTTCCTTGATATTTGATAGATTCTGCCTTCATCTGAGGATTTTCATCCACAGACATTCTCCTGAAATGATATTTTTGTTAAAAAAAAAAAAAAAAAAAGATGTTTGTAGAAGAAGTTTAAAATTTTATTATTTAGGAAGTGAAAGACTCAAGGATATGTTTGGGTTGCACTAGAAAATAATGCATTTGTTATACCTGTCACTTTTTTATCACTTGTAGCTTTTGTCTTAGTTGCTCATTTTTCTTTGCTGCTTTCTACTTTCTACTACACTAAATTCCTTAAGAATGCCTACTGGGGTCTTCTTTTATTATTATTTTTTTCTTCTTTCTTCTACTTTGTCCATATAAAACTTATCAACCAATGTCGTCAGATGGTATTTTTGCTTTTTTATCATAAATTTGTCATCAATCTACTTTTCATCTCTGTCTATAAAACAACAATATTGCACTCAATTGTCCACTACTGCTAAATCTCTCTGCTTCTTGAATACATGGACTTTCAGAAACATGGGTCTACACTGAAAAGAGCATTAACTTCCTATTTCTTATTTCTGCCACGTATTCACAAATTTCTGATGCATAGGAATCCTGGAGTCATATTGCAGGCAGAGTGTTTGTACTTCTTACTTACCACTGCATGCTCAGAAGTGAAACAATAAATGTGTGAATTTCCTATATTTCTTTCTCCTGACAGCTAGATATTTGGACAAGTTTAAGATATTGTATATATGATTTTGCTGGGTTGCTTGTAACTCACAAAACTTAAGTGAAAGTTAATTGCAATAATAGCTCACTTTCCAAATTTTAAATTGTTTACAGTTCACACACAATACTTCAGCCAATACTCACTGATTAAAATGATTTTCAGTTTGTTTAGGATGAAAAAAAGTTGGGGTTTTATTTGTGAAATATAGTAATATACTTCATTATAGATATGTGTATATATGCAGACATGAATATAATTCAGGCCCACATTATCCAGTTTTTACAATTAATCTCAGATTAGCATTAGGATTAGGATTTGGATAAGGATCAATAACTGTGTCACTTATCCATCGATTTAGACTAGCTTGCATAGTTTGTCAGAAAACCTCCATCCACTTTACGCATTCTTTTGCAACAACATTATATTGTTATTCTTCATTACTTAAAGACAAAGTATATCGAAATTAAGTAGTTTCTTTTGGCAGAAATGTTTTTTTGACCTACAGGAAGAACAATCCTCACTCTAAAATGTCCAACCACATTACTTCCGTAATTTAGATTGAACTGAATTGGAAAATATACCTTAACTGTATATAGAGAAAGGAATATAAATAAATAATAAAAAAATGCAAATGCACACAGAAACATTCACACATATATACATACATGCTGTTATGTATATAGTTAAAGATTCTGAAAAGAACTTGGGCAGATTCTGACTACTGAAAGTGATCATTAATGGGAAGATTAATGGCAACCTGAAGTTGCATTTCCAGCAATGGATTTTACACTATTACATTGATTCAGGGAAGTTGTTAAAGGTTTTCCTTTCCTCAGTGAATCGACCTATGAAATGGCTACATTCCATTACTGAAAAGTGTGCCACGAGTTTGGACAAAAGAATCTCAATAGCTTTTACACATGGACAAATACTGAAAGTGACAAATACTGTCTGTGTTCGAAATTATGCATGTGTTTTCACAGCTGTGGACATAGCATGTCATATTTGTGACTGCTGAGAACATTTATGCTTTATTACAAAATGTATGTGAAAGCTAAGGTTATATATGTTCAGCAATTTCAAAGCCACTTGTTGTAGGGAAAAATGTAACTACCAAGCTGACCTGCGGTCAGAGATGATAAGGTATAGCTTGAAATGCAGCAGGCAAAAATAGGCCATCTCTGCTGAGGGTAAATTACCACTAAGGTAAACCAGCCATGAGGCGCCCAGCTGGAAGCGACTAACAGAAGGTTCAAGGTGAAACAGCTTCCCCCACTCTTCCTGAGCTGCTACTTGTATTGGTGGAGGCTTCCACAAACGTCCAGCAGAGTTTGTAAGAGAAAGAACCTCATGAGAAATTCATGTAGAGGACAAAAGAGCAGTTTGCTATTTAAAGAATAATTTATAAATGATTTAATGGTGTACTTTGATGGAGGATTTTGAGTTTGATTTAATTAGGACATTAAGTGTAAAATACACATAGTTTTATGCAAATGACTTTGAAATATTGAGTGATATTTAGTCATATTTGAATTGTTTAAATGCAATTATTATTTTATTCCTGATAATATGTTAAATAAATGATATGGTATGATAAAATATGCTGTAACAGATTCCCACTAATGAACACAGAGTCTTAAAGTTCTTAGATATATGTTTCTTCTGATAGGACTTTTGGCAAATGTTTCTGTCTTTCTGGCTTGTTTCTTATGGGTTCTGTTAGTACTTGCCTCAGGATATGTCTGAGGCTTAATGGACATGAATTTGAATTTATGACCAAAATGTTTTAACTTATATATTTAGGTATTTCTGGTGTTTCTTCCATTTTTTTTTCATGTTATAATGAAAGCTACTTGAAAATGAAAGCTTCCCAGAGCAGAGATGTAATTCATTTCTCTTTAATGTGGTAGATTTACAGGAGACTCTCTCACCTCGCATTCATGTCGCTCATGTTGTTTTAATTGTTATTTCAAATAACAGCACCCAGAATAGCAGATGAAAGCATTTTTATGTTGTTATAAATCACAATAAAAATGTTGGGTCCCTTGCACAAATGCTGCATTTATGGTCATTACAAAGCCCATATAAAAATAAAGCTGTACTGAAGAGCGCATTCTCTTTATAGGTGCACTTTCTAAACATGACTCTCTGACAGATTACTTCTTATTTAATGTATCTAATTTCTAAAGATATTCAACTAAGTTCTCTGTTAAACAGGATATAGGGCAGAGGGGTTTTATTTTTGTACACACACTTTTAATCTTGCTTATTCATGAAAGTTTTTAAAGTGTGTACATTGCAAGTGGATTTTAAAGTATCTGAACTGTAATTACTGTCATTAGTGCTGTGCCATCTGCATCTTTCAGGAACCAACAGATTGAACTAATCACCAATAATTGTTTTCAAGATGTTTAGCACATCTTAAATTTAAACATCAAAACAAAAAACTTATATTTGGCACTGATTTCTGCCAAAGTCTTCTGTCTCCAACACACTATGCTTCTACTCGTTTGATGTGCTAGATTAAGCTCTACATGAACTTCTTAGCTGATGACTGATACATAGCTTTTGGAAAAGTGTTTGATGGTTTCTGATTTGTATTTTCTCTTCAGTAGCCCATATTACAGAGCCATCATACATCAAGCAAGCAGTTCAGAATCCATATTGGGGACCATAAGATGGAAAATGAATTAGTTTCCAATACAAACACAATAATTCCTTCCTAAATCAACTCTTGTAGTCACTAAAGAAATGACTGGGGAAAACTTCATCTTTGTCAATCCATCACACTTGACACAAAAGGGAACGGATCACTTCTGATGTAACAGAAGCTAACTCACTGGTCCTACTAACATAAAAATGCATTTAACAAACATATAGGTATATACTTTTGCTAATTTTACTCCTTTTTCTAAGGCCCTCCTTAATTTATCAGGTTCCTGAAAAGGTAGAATGAGAATGATCAGAACATTTTTTTTTCAAATGCCGGAGTGATTCTTCAATATATCTGCATTTTCTATTTTGTTAATGATATCTTTATTTATTAGTTTATTAATAATTTAAGTAATTTCCTTCAATTATTTCATGCAACAAATGGTGTTGTTTATAGTGATATGCTCATTTCATTACAAAAATTTCTTTTGTTCTTAATATATCAAAATGTTGTTTTTTAAAAAATAACCATGAAAATCAGTAACCTTCTGATTCCTGTTCCAGTACACATTTAAAGCCTACTCACCTTGAAATATTTTCTTATTTTCTATTTCATATTGTTTTATTTCTGAAAAGCTGTGCAGCATTCGGGTAGAGAATGAAGTTCCACAATATTTCAAACTGAACATAGCCCATTTGCTCAGGTGTAACCAATGCATTTTATTTATTATGGGACCATATACCGAGTAACAATTAACTGTATTACTAATAATTTTGAACATTTCTTGGAGAACCAGAGAAGAATCATATTATCTTCTTTCAAACAGAGAAGGAAATCAAAGAAATATTTCAAAATCTTCTGAAGCAAATTACTTCATCATCTCCACTAGTTGCTCATTGATTTGCACCATGGGATGTTTTTGGAGAATATGAAATTTATTTTAGAAAAAATGAACTGAGATGCAAAGTAGGAGAGTGGTCCTAATATCTGTAACCATGAACATGAATTTAATCTATATAATAAGCTAGAATGAGAAAAAACGAAGTCCCATAGCATATATGAATTTTGACTTTTGGTTCTTAGTGCCAATTATTTTGCTTTCTATGATTCACTTTTTGTTGTACTGAACTACAGATAATTCCACAATTACATGCTAGGCAAGGACTTTTATTTTCTGTGTTATCACACAAGAAGATCTTTTGAAATCTATTATTTTAAGCTGATGTGGACTCTTAGTTCAGCAGGGTAAAAGGAATATTTCAACGGTTCAAAAGTTCCTACAGAAACTCTTGCGTTAGGCTAAATCACTTATCATTGATAAAAGTATGTTGTTTTGCGTGTATCTGCATAGTGGTATATTGGTTTCATTTTAATATTAATTTAGCTTAACAGAATTTTCTAATTTCTTTTGGACTTAAGGCCAATTAATTAAAAGGAACTTGAGTGAGTTTTTTTAAAATACATTTTGTTATTCAACCATGAAAATGAAACATTGGATTACCTATTTTTTTTTACTTCATTTGATTTTAAAGCTTTTATCATGTCTCTCATGTTTGTCAGGACTCATATTTTTCCAACAGAACTCTCGTGATGGTGCAAGGGATGCAAGTGTTACCCTCCAAGAGCAGAGCATGAAAAGAGTCAAAATCACAGACTGCTGTCTTCCAGCTTCACCCTGGTACCTTTATTTCTAAAGTGCATAATACTGTGTACTGAGTGGTGGTCTTAAATATATATAGGAATATATAGGAATATATAGGAATTCACACACAAACTATTCTGTGAATGGTGGAAAAAATATGCAGATAAACTTTGTACATAACCAGAGGTAAACCTAGTTTTCAGTTNTAATACTGTGTACTGAGTGGTGGTCTTAAATATATATAGGAATTCACAGCAATATTTTATTCATATTCACACACAAACTATTCTGTGAATGGTGGAAAAAATATGCAGATAAACTTTGTACATAACCAGAGGTAAACCTAGTTTTCAGTTTTTAATTGGTAATGCAAAATTGGAATCCTAGATTAGATTTGTGTTTTGTAAAACTGCCACACAACCTCAAACCTAAACTCTGTATTCTTAAAATTAGTTTTGAGAAAAGCAATAAATGTTTGTATTTAGTGGTCAGAGAGATTATATACATCAGTCAAGGCATTTTACCTAATACATATTTTGAGACAGCTGTCAAGTTTCCATATCAATAAATATAATTAGGATATTGTTTGATCATAAAATTTAAATAAATTATTAATAATGATAACTTATTTAAATTAATGATAAAAATAATAAAATACATGAATAATGATGAATAGTTTGATAAGAATTTTTATTCTTGACTCTGTATTATCCTTCTATGGCTATATTTTTAAAAAATATAAATTTCCTTTTATTTCGCTTCAAAACACTAGGCACTGGTTTCTATAGTATACTGGGGACCTCAATAAGGAATACAAGTTTATTCTATCTGTATGAATTCTCTCTAGCAGTTACAGATAAAACTTTTTAAATGGGTACATATAGTACAAAGAAAAATGATTCATTTTAATGATCATCTAAATGGAAAGATGAAATTTCTTCACAACATTTTCAAACAATGGAATGCTACTGTGGTAAAGGCATCCCTAACCTGAAGCGCTAATGTAGCTAAAAATCTGGGGGTAAAAGTTCGTAATTGCAATAGGCAAATAGAAATATATGTCCTCCCGTAAGATGCCTCTTGAGCTCCTGAATGATTTACAATTTTGCGTTTGCTTCAAAACAAAGAGTTCCCTAAGGTCTTCAATGTGGTAATTACTATGTGGCAGTGTCTTTAATATATTTAGAGTTTCTAGTTTCTGTAGTTGGGGAAGTCATAGTAAATTACTGACTTAATCTGAGCAGTTGGACTGATTTTCTAGGCCAATTCTCCAAGACAGCATGCTATTAAGGAAAACTCAGAAGGGATATTAATGGCATCTTGCTGTTTACAGGTACTGATGAAGGATTTAAGACAAAAACTTTAAGCACAAGCTGATTCATAGGGACATCTGTTATACCTGAAAAGCTTTAGAGGGAGAAATAGTATAATGAAATCCTAAGATTTTTTAATTCCAGATTAACTGCATATTACATGAATACATTAAAATCTGTAATCCCCGAATTTTAGAGAGAAAGCTTTAGAACTTCGGAGTTTATGTATTTGTTCCAATACGGAAAACAGATTAACATATGACAAACACAGCCTAGATGTGGTGATTACAAATACAATTAAGCTATATAACTAGAGAAAAGCATACTACTAAACAATTCCCCCAGGCTAATATTTCAGATGGTATTGTGCTTTACTTCCCAACTTAAACGAACTGTGACTGCAACTAATCTCTAGTACTTGGATTGCAAAATAAACCTTGATTAGCTACATAGATATGATCTCTACAGCAATCTTTTCCCTTTTAGAAGAAAGTAAGATCCATTTAATAAAAGTATGTATCTCAAATACATTCAAAATAAATGGAAATAAAACTGTCAAAAATGGAATACATGAAATAAGCACTGAATACACAGGTTGCTCTGATAACTGTAAAAGACTATCAGAAAAGTAAATAAATGTGCTATTTATTTTAACAAAGATGGTACTGTCTTTAACATAGAGAAAATTAAGTTCATTATATTTTATACGTTCATTACAGAAAATATTTCTGAAAGATGGAAGTGTTACCAATACCCATGCAAATTCAACTACGAAAGAAGATTTCAGTAGTCATTTTGACAACTTGATTTTGGCAGTCATCTAATGCGCAAGCAGCAATATATGGTTTTGGTGATTAGGCACAACACATATATTAAATTAAGAACAGTAAAATCCCAGAACATTAATTAAAGGAGATGATGGTGGAAAGTCTTTGCACATGCCCTTTATCACCCGCCTTTGCATGACAGTGTGAAAGAGATTGGTGGTTTTCTGAATCAATTTTATGACTAAAATCTACATTTTTATACTGAATAAAATACTACACCAATTTTTTTAGCAATTTGACCAACTTCATTGTAAGTTTGTGGATGGAAAATAAACCAGAGATTCAGGTTCTAGTATTACCTGAAACATATTTTCTCAGAAAAGCCTCTGATTATTTGGAACTGTAGGAGAATCTAGATAGATGAATATAATCTCCTAACTGAAGACAAACTACCTTTTAGAATTATATATTATAAAACACAAACACTCCATTGTTTGATGTATTGTCCGCATTCTGCAGACGAAAATTATGATTGATGTAATTATTTTGTATCGCATGCAGTCTCAATGGAATAAAACAGAAAGATAGTTATCTTTTCTGAGGTCATTCTTGTGGTTAAGAATCTGCAGACAGCATCAGGCTTGCTTTATAACGTGTTGGTATCTTGTGTTTGTTTTGCATTGACAGATCAGATGAGAAGTAGAAAAAAATGAGGCTTGTGATCATTTGCATCGTTTGTAGAATCCAATGCCCCTTGCAAAGTCATTGTTCAAGCCTGTTATCAAGTATCAACTTGTCCTAACAAAAAAAGAAAAAAATCACTATTAGTGATAACTCTACTACAAGATCCATTTTACGTAGGAGAGTTAGTGGCAGATGATCCTCTCTTCAGTTGTTAGCATCAGGATAAAGCATAGGGTGTTTCAATAAATAGATATTGTGAGCCAGAGGAAATTACAATTTACTAGCAGGATTAGTTAGATTTCCTAATCTTAAATTAAATAAGCCTAGCGTGTGTGCAACCCAGTAACTAAAATGATCTAACTCATATCAATGAGAGACTGTAAATCCTAAATAAAATAATACACTTTTTTTTTGCTACCTGTCTTTGTAAAAAAGAAAGATCAGTAATCAGTAATTGATCAGTATCAATTTATTTTCTTTTAATAAAGTAATCTGATTGGCCTCGGGCCAGAGTGAGTGTCATACATTTCAGCACTGGAACCTTAAGCAGCATATTAAGAGCAGTGCTTCACACATCTGAAGTTCCTTCATTTTGTATTCTAAAAACATCTGTAAAACTATTACTTATTAAAGTTTTATGTTTGATAAAATTTTTATTTAGCACCATTTCATGTCTTCTATATTTGGCTTGTATTTTCATTTGCAAATTTCTATAAAAAGAAACAGGCAATATAAGCTTACAGAAACACTGAAAATGTTTTGGAATTCATGGCTTGTTGGCATGATAGGCCCTAATGGAGCTGTTACTGTTGCTCATGTCAATGCCTGCTTAGAATGTAATCCATGGATTACAAGCACAATGGACCATAGCAGATCCCGCTCTATGAATAGGTGCTGATATGCATAAAAATCTATCATTCTTCAGATAATTATTTTGTCTAAATTTAGGATATAAACTTCTGACACTATCAAAGGTATTTTGGATGAGGTATCAGAGTAGAGAGATGTTAGAGTTTAGCAGGTGTTATCACTGACGGACTATTATTTCCGTCGAGCAAATAAAACCCCACATAATTGAATTAAACATAGCACTAGAGTGGGAACTGACTTGAATACAAACGTAAGAAAATGTAGCTGGAAAATGGGTATTTATTAAAAGACTTTTCAATAAACTGTATTTATAAAGAACTTTTGTATCGGATGCTACTTCAATGTATTTATTCTTAAAAGAATTATTGAATGCTTTTTGTGTAGTAATATTATGTAAAAGAACTTATGAAAAAATATTTTCCCCCTAGAAGTGTTTAAATGACTCTATATTACTCTTTTATTATTGAAGAGTTTTTTTTAACAATGGCAAACTGAATTGCTAGAGGAGTATTTCATTGTATGTAAAAGGTTGTTACGGTTGCCATAGTTTATTTGTGTATTAATGTGTCTATAGAACTACCTAAACATAGACTATTTAAAAATAAAAAAAAATCAAAAAGATCGTCAACATCTATTATGCCAGCTAGATATTTTGAGGGTAAGATTACTTTTTATATAAAAGAAAGAAAGAAAGAAAGAAAGAAAGAAAGAAAGAAAGAAAGAAAGAAAGAAAGAAAGAAAGAAAGAAAGAAAGAAAGAAAGAAAGAAAGAAAATGAAATGAAACAAAACTTATAACTGTACTGCTGCAGTGTAGAAACCTAATTATTGACTTTAGTGTCTGCTTCAGCAATAAAACTTTTGTCAACTGGGCCAATAGAGAAAGTTTCAGAGACTATCATCTGACTCCCTACTCTAAAACTCAGCATGTAACACTAAATTCCAATAATAGTGATTGCTACTGCTCCCTGAAAAGGCAGAAAAATATGCTGTGTGAAGGGGACCTTGAGGAGTAAGGATGCTGGTGGCTTAACAAATGAAAACTTGTGGAGGAAATCATCAGAAAGATCAAAATAGGTAGATCTCAGTACAGTGTCAGAGGACCTTTGCTACTTTCACAGACAAGTATTTTCTATTTCATCCTTCTTATAATAAAACATGGAGCTATGAAACTCATTGAGAATAAATTTCTTTTTAGATAGTATATAATCCTTGGAGTCCTAAGCTGGAGAGTGTTAAAGAAAAGCAGTGAGCCTAATGAAATGAATATGAAAGTGAACATGATACAAAATGCTTATTTAATTACACTTCACTAGTAAAAGTCTTTGTATTTGGATCCAACTATTACAAAAACAAAACAAAAAAACACATCATTTTTCTACTCAGTTAAGGTAGCAAGTTAGAAGTGGAAAACTTTATGGCCATTATATAAATTTTATGCAAACAGATCTATCATTTTTAGTTGTTAATGGTGATATGCATTTAACAGCTTTGACATTAAACTATTAAGAAAGTAAAAACAAACAAACAAACAAAAAAGCAAAAGCAAACAAACAAAACAACAACAACAAAAATACACAAAAAAAGTAATTCTCTCAACACTTATTATCTAGACTTCAAAACCTGAAGATGTTTTACCGAGGACCAAAATCATCCTTAAGCTGAAAATGCCTGGAGGAAGAAAGACAAGTTTCTAAGAAATCTGTGTAGCACTGCTCATTTACAGAAGCAGTGGATTTGAAACACTGTGTTTAAGGAAGCTGAGAATCGATTTGTTATGAGAGCTTTTCATTAACTGCATAATGGCTCAACTTTGAACAGGTTGCTGGAGCAAAAGTCTGGATGAACATTCTGAGAACTGCACTGTGACATTAGCACATCCAGACTGGACACCTCAGAGCATTACTCCATCTCATTAATGTCGTGCCTACCTGCCCTTTCAGACTTTGCAAGAGTACCTGAGGAGTACTTCCATGTTGTTCTTACTGCATGTTTGGATCCCAAAAATATGCCACTGGGTGGGTTAGGATATTGACAGCTACAGTCAGTTTGTCGTGGGGCACGTGGGTTTTTATAAGTGCTAGAGATGCAGGATTTGATTTGCCAATTTTAATGCTTCCTGCCATTAATTATGCATATGCAAAAAAAAAACAAAAAAACAAACCAAAACGAAACAAAAAAACAGTATAAGGCATAGCATATTTTATATATATTTGATTAAACAGACATATTCACTCATAAGGATGCTTGGGCCTTTACTTCTTAAAGGCTGACTAGAGAAGCTGGAAAGCAAAGGAGCAGCATCTGCCACAAGTATTCATAAGTAATGCAAACAGCTGGAAGAAACAAGACATACATCTCTTCATCAAGGTGAATTTGCAGTGTCAGTCTGAAAAAAAAATTCTTATGTGAGTTCTCATTGTTTTTTATCAGGATCTATTTTTCCCTTAAATTTTCAATATAAAATCTACATTGTGTGCTATAACAGCAGATGTAGTTATTTACAATCTTAAAACAAACATATGCATTATAATAACAGCAAAATTTTAGAACCTGAAGTCCCCGTACTCTTATACAGGTGCATTGATATGAATATCTGAAATAAGCAAAAACCCTATTAATAAATACATATATTTTTTAAGTTTCAGATTTGAATCACACATACATAAAAAAGCAATTCTTTCAACATTTGCATTTTGTCTGTGGGAGGGGAATTTAGTCTATATTAAGAAGCGAGATATATAACAATTATTATTTAAATTGGATCCAGAAATGTAAAAAAGTTTCCCCCTGTTGAGAAGCTTCAGGAAAGGTAGACTATTCAGACACACCATGTTTTGGGCTTTGATTCTGCCAATTGGTGGATTACACTGTTTGTTCCTAGATTTGGAGTGGCTACTGGAATAGCCTTATGTTATTAAACTGACTTAATGGCTCCATTCTCACCATTATTTGCCACAAAATTTAGCTAGTTATTTAAAATAAAATTGTCTTGGCTGTATGCATCCTTATGTAAAAAAAATGTTAAATTCAAATGACTTGAATTACTTCGTGGTAAACTGACAGAATATATCAAGGAGCTCCCATGAGAGAAGTACATTGTGAAGTAGACTGTCCTCAAGCCCAAGGAAGATAGTGTTCATAGGATCTTTCAAAGTGTGGCTAGAGTTTAGAAAATGTCACATTAGTTCACAAATAAGAATTATTGAATAAGCCTTTCTGAAATTATTAACTTTTTCTATAATAAAATAATTTCCTACATAACTACAAGTCAACAGTGTCTGGTTTATACAACATGTCAGTGTGTCTCAATGAAGGCATACAAAAGAGGATATCTACTCTCAGAATAATCAAAATTTGGTCTCAGATAAGGCTGATGCATGAATAAAAATAAATAAATAAAAAAAGCAAAACTGATGCAAATTTTATTAACATAATTTTATGCCTTAAAGTCACAGAGGGTGGGGTAAGAAATAATCTGAAAAATGTAATATTTTATGTCAATAAGTACTAGACATATCAAATATATTTCTATCTATTTGAGTTTATATATAGTGTTATAGCATTAGTACTATATATATATATATATATAAATCCTCAGTATACTTTTTAACTGAAAAAATTGTTCCAGCCAAAAATGTCCAGAAATCTATAAACTGACCTTTACTTTTCCCTCCCAATTTAGAATTAAAATGTGATAGGTATCTGTACAGGTACAAAGATGGTAAGGAAATAAGGGAGTTTCAGGCAAAACAATTGACATGACTTGAACCTGAGGCATAAAAAAAGGAGTCATATACTACGAATCAGAGCTGCACCAGCTTGGAATAAAATCATAGCAACGCTCACACCTTCACTGACATTGTATGCCAGAGTGATTCCTATGAGACTTTTCATTACATTCATGGATGACCCCTATTACTGTGTTCTTTCTCAACGATTCTGCTGGGAAAGGACATTCCAGAAAGCTATGAAATTGCAGGCAGAATAATAATAAAAAATAAAAAATAAAAAAGTCAAGCTAAAAGTTATACTCACAGCTCACAGTTACGTGGATCAGTGGTCAAATGGTCAATTACCTGTCAGCAAAGTGCTTTTGGAAATATCTCATCTGGCAGCACAGACCATCTGCAAAAAAAATCTGTGTTGCTAGTAAGAAAAAATAAGCCACATTATAACATTATTTTTAAAGTATTATGATAGAGATTGCGTGGAATGATTTTTAATGCTACTTTAGCATGTGCTTAGATCCCATGTTTTTCAAATCATAGTTTTCTTGAAAAGATAGTGTCAATAAAAGCGCATGTTCGATATTTTTAAAGATGAAATCACTTTTGTATGGTTGAGATTGTGTTTAGAGTAGATTAAATGAACTCTCCTGTAAGCCATACTGTAGCAGTGCACATTTATTGTAAAAAAATATGTAGGATCAGCAAGAAATACCCATTCTAGTAAGTTCAAAACAGAAACAAAACAAAATAACACAAAACAAATCCTATCAATCCGTACCAGCTTATATATGAAGAGAAACTTTTACATTCTGATGTGTCAGCTAACAAATAATGCAGAATCATGACACTGAATACATTTAGAGATGTCTCAATTTTATCACAAAACAAAGATGACTAAAGTTATTAAGCATCTTGGATGAAATGTCCTTTTTATCTTAAAAATGAATTCTTTCAACTCACATTTCATCCTTACCAAGGAATCTAAGACAGGAGACAGGACAGGCAAAACTGCCCACTGTTCCTCTCCAGCCTTGTCTATGCTCTCCAATGAGAATCAGATGCCCCCTTGTTCCCTTTTTTTGCAAATCCCTCTGCAAGTGCATTTGACCTACTTTCTCTTCCTGAAAAAGAAAGGGCTGTGATAAAATTTTCTTTGTGGCAATGATCAGAAGTGTAGAAAACAGAATTCTTATTGTTACAATATAAGAATCATTATTGGAAAATATTCATATTATCTAAATTCAGGCTGCTGTAATGCAAGGTTACTCTTGCTAGACTCCTTTTTAATTTATTACACTATATTCAATGCAGAAATCACCCAGAAAGCAATTCAGAGCAGCAGTGTGCTAGTGAAAAAAAAGACCACCTCTGATCGAAAGAAAGTAATTTTACAGAAAAATGTTGTTCTGTTGACCTTATGTTTTACAGCAAGTCTGTTAATCAGGGATGATAAGAACTGAAAGCTTGATGATTGAGGCATCACGTTCCTATGAAGAAATAATGCTGACCACTTTGCACAGTGCATCATGGCAGTGGGAAACAAAGGAAAACAAGAGAAAAAGTGTCTTATAGAAAAACAACTGCCCCTGTGCAGATCACTAGCTGTGCTAATATAACCACATAGCCATTGACCAAAGTCATTTTAATCCTCTTTTATGCTTGATCTGCATAAGTAAAAATTGCCTACTGACAGATCCGGGCTCTTTAGTTCAAGCTCAGGAGACTCGAATGTGGAGTTTTCCATTCAGCACTTATGTTTGGTCAGGATAATGCATACAGTGGAGAATGGTGCTGAGAGTACAATTTCTACATACATTTCTGTATTCCTAATTAGCACTCCAAGCCCCATATGCTCTTTCACACAGTGACAGCAAGGAAAAGAAAACCATCAGGCCATTCTGTTTTCCTTAGATTCCTGCTAGGTAAGATGTCAGTGACAGAAGGGCTTCTCCTGAAGGTGCCATTTTTCACAGCTGTGAATTCAAGTAGTTTATGGATTAAGTTTGAGCCCATAAACAAAACAAAAAACAAAACAAAAAAGCAAAGCAAAACAAGAACAAAAAAAGACATTTACTTTTGAACTTGTCTTTTTATGACACACTTAGAATTCTTTAGTTGGTTAGATATTCTCCTTTTTTTTTTTTTTCCTTACTACTGGTGAACCACCCTCAAGGGCAAGCTGCCTGGAATATGAAAGAAATTCTAAATTGACAGACATAGTACAAATCTGCAACTCAGCTGGTGAAAATAGAGAGTATGAACTGAAACTCACCCTGGGAAGAAAATCTCAACCCAACACTGTGGGAAAAAGAGCAAGGCAAGCAATTTCAAAATTAAGGGATCAAGGTGAACTTGATCATTTGATCATTTTCCTTGAAGCAATGCCAAATATTTGAAGGCAAATTGGATTTGCAGCAAGGAACTTCAACACATCAGGTAGAATATGAGCCCGGTTTGAAGAAAAAAAGAAAATCTATGAAGAGAAGGAAAAATATCAGATGAGATCCTCACCCTTGATAACATTTCTTTGAACAGCTCAGGTTCCTCAGAGGAACTGCTAAATTATTCTGACTAGGCATCTGAATAACTTTTCAGTGTGGGAGAGGCAATGTAGCTGCTTTGTGGCATGGATATGTTAGCTGACTTAAAAGTCTGTACAATACACATGCAGGGTTTATTGAGTAGCAGGTACAGGACATCACTAGTGTTCTCCACTGTTTTTCTGATCCTATCATCTACAGTAATTAAAATAACATTTGGTCAGCCATGGAGTCCTTTAAACTTTAGAGCATAGAGACGGAGGCTATATAATGCCCTTCAGCACCTTGGCTAGGGATTGTTCACTAGGTAAGATCCCAATAAATAAGAAGAATTTGTATGAAACCTTTAAAATGAGAATCACGAATAAATGAAAAAATATAGATAGTTCTGTGACTATACCCGTAAAGAATCAGTCATTCACTCATCTGGATGGCACCAAGCTGTCTGTGTGATTAATAAAATATTCAAGCAAATTTCAGTTTCCAATATATTTTACGCCTTGCTTCTATCAGCAAAATCACGTTATCATCATGTCTGTTTTAGGCTAAGACAGGCAGACATAGTTTTCTGCAATGAAAATAGCAACACGATGCACTTAGAACTCCCATTGTCTAATGTAATTTTTAGTTGTTAAGGAACTTTGCACATCTGAGGTTCCCTATAATGAGCATGACAATTTCAAGCACTGAAGAAAAGGATATGGAAAATCTGGAAAGTCATCTAAATTGTTCCAGAAAAAGACAGGATGCTCTGTGCTGTAAACTAGCAATTAATGCTAGGTCCCTCTCTGTCTTGCCAGCTCAGACCTCAATATTTGTTGGAGGCACATCTACTAGAAATTATTTTCCCTTAGAAATTATTTTACCTTATTTCTATATGTGAACTTTTAAAAGGTACTAGTAAAAAATCTAAATTAGCAGAGGAGGGTTAGGCATCTCTGGGTAGTTTCTATAAACTGTCTCACACTTCAGGAATAATGTACTTAGCTAAACGGGCATCAGACTATTAGGCCTCTCATCTCTTTCTGGAGGAATTCTGTGCCCTTTCACAACATTTCCTGCTTGATACTTCTTTCAGGCTTTCATCACATTTCTCTCAGCACATGGATTTAATATGTGTTGTGCAGCTCCACTCTGTCATTAATACCTGTGAGATAGGTGGGAATATAGCAAAAAAAAAAAAAAAGGAAAGAAAAGGAAAATCTTCTTTTTTCTTTCTTTTTTTTTTTTTAGGAGGAATAATAAAACCTGTTTTTAAAGCTCCTTAGGTTATTTAGTATTTATCACTGAAATCAGTAATAGGAACAAAGGACCACATACAGGTGAACACTATCATTACTGTAAAACTCATCAAAAGGATAATCTCACAGTGAATAATTGTTATGCTGTAAATTGGAAAAAAATATTCCTTTTCAATAAGGAATTCATGTAGTAAGAAAATAGAAAATACTACCAAGAAAAAGGGAGAAAGACCTGAGCCAAAGAATGAAAGTTAAAGTCAATGTAAATAATCAGTTTATTTAGAATTAGTTAAAAAAAAAAAAAAAAAAAACTTACATAACCTAAGAGTGAAAGATAACACATGATGATAGATAACATACGCAGGCCATGATTCCTCCCATTTATTTCCTAACCTTTATGATGAACTGTCATTTTGAAGCATCTGTGACAAGATTAAGTTAGCTGAAATATATCCGACTTCAAACTGAAGGGAAACCTGCGTGATCCCTGTGAATGAGATCTAACCTGCACAGACTGTTAGACTTTATTATACCAAGTACTATTCTTTAGGACAGTTTAAATACATATTTTTAAATCCCCTGTAAAAGAGACACTAGCAAAGTAAAGCTTAGTACAAACAGCTGCAAATTTACCCAGCTGCACCAGAACTAAATTTCTCCATGTGTGTGTTTCTCTTGGTGACAATGACACATGGATGTCTGATGATACTTATTTGGACCTCCTAGCTGCTCTATCTCAAATGATTGGTCTGTAATTTAGTAGCAAATCTTTTGTTAAAATCAGAAATCCCAGACAAGTTTTCATCTCTTGAGAAAATATATAGCACAAAGAATGAAGGGATTTGAGAGCATAAATTCATTCCTGTCTGCTGATTTCCCCTTTGAAAACCTTGGAAGATAAACTATCTAAAGGAATCTTTCTGACAACATAAAATGTCTTGAATCTCAGGAACAAAATGTAGTTATGGACTTGGAGTCTACAAAATTGTGGCAAATTAGTGATATTTGACATTACTGTGAATATGAAGTTATTCTTTCTATCACCAGAAGATCAGGCCTGGGAAAGATCCTGGGAGAGGAAGAGAGATTTATGTAACAGTTTATGGTTGTAGTATGGCTAGAAAGGAGGATTAACTGAACTGTTGACAAAAGGCTGAGTCCAAATGAATTATTTCCAAATATATATTAGGCATAAAAGAACAAAAGATATAAGATGAATCATTTCCCAAGCTTTCTGATAACTCACTGAGAAGCTAAACACTAATACAAGGGCTGCCTGATGGTTATAATGGCTCCTTTGTAAAATGAAACATATAAAGAGAGATATATACCTTAACACAGAAGGGCAGATGTATTATGGTGATTCATTCTACTCTCAGAAGCAAATAATGCCCAGCAAAATGCATGTGACTGCAATGGATTTCTTTGGGAGCTGAACCTCATATTGAAACTGAAAAAAGGAATTTAAGCTCAAGAAAATATCTTAGAAAGTCTAATAAACACATCTCTCTGCTATTGATTGATTTTGAAAACAATCACAAAATATTAGACAAAAAACATCAGTTCTACATAAATATATACTCTGTGCCAAAAAAAAGAGTTGATATATATAATTACAAATCTTATTTACAGGAAACTATTTGAATATACCGAATTTCTTAGATAAAAAGATCAGCAAGAGAGTGTGTTATAAAGATAGAAGCACGTTCAGAATTTTAGAACTCTATGAAGGTTATTTGTCTTTACGTTGAATATAAATATCAGAAATGGGAGAATGTGCACTGTGCATGGAGAAATAGAACTATGAGAACTAGTGACTTCTTTTCTCCACTCTGGTTTGTTTTGTGAACTTTCCTGAAACACTTAACCTTCCTGAATCTCAGTTTCCATTCAGTAAGAATAGACTATCTGATCCCCATGAGTATTGAGAGATTTAACTCAATTTTGTCAAATCCTTTTAAATCCTTGGATGAAAAACACTACTTGTGCGTATGTCCAACTTTCTTCCCCCGCCCCTCCCCCACCCCTTTTTTATTTCTATTAATGATGAGTGTTTTTTCTTAAACTTCTGGGCTCTGGAGTCATGGGAGGAGAGGAGCGGAGAGGAGGGGGGGGGAGGGGGGAGGGGAG
>VWPW01001297.1:179619-234278 GCA_013389825.1 Crypturellus undulatus | reverse complement strand
GAGAGGAGAGGAGAGGAGAGGAGAGGAGAGGAGAGGAGAGGAGAAAGGAAAAAAATAAGAACACTGAATGCAGAGAGGAAATGTTAGAATTTTCAGAAAGAAGGGAAGCAAAATGCTTAATATACCAGAGAAGATGGTGATAGATAAAAGAGGGTATGTACTAGAAAAGTGACTGGCTACGATGAACCCTCTTATATTTTAAGCAAAATAAAATTATATTAGGTTTACAGTAGCTGTCATTAGACAACAGAAAGATGCCTGGCTTTCAATCCCTCAAGCTCTAATAGCTGATACCACCATGTTACAGCAAGACCGTCTTGAAATTCATACATGAAGTTTTTTTTTCCAAGTCAGAAATGTTAACTTGAATATAGAAGAAAACTCCTACACACTGCAGTTCAAGTCACAAGCTACACTGAATACTCCTACTTCCCCCCAGAAGAAAATCATAAAAGACCAGGATCTTATATTCAAATTGTACTGTATAAAAATGTGTGTGCACACAGAGTAATAAAAAGGTAAGATTTCATAGATCACAGTAGAAGAATAACATTTCAGGTCTGGAAAGCTTTCCATTCACTTGATTCAGACAGTGGGGTCACTTTCATGACACAAAAACCATAGACATGATTATGAGAGGAATATCTATTAAACAAATCTACTTTAAAAAGTTTTTTGGAATCTTAGCAGTCTGTACTTTACTCCTTGTGATTTAGCTGTGAAACTTGGCATTCTATTGCTTTAGATCTTTGAAATTTATTTTAATCATTATATCCCTTTTATAATGTGTCAACAAACATGAAGCTGCTTGAATTGCTTTATACTTATGTTTAGAAATTTACGATAGTTACCAAATAACTGAGATATAATTTCATAAAATCATATTGCTTTTTGATATTATTTATTGTCATGCTTTTGGGGGGGGGGGTTGAGAGCTTTATTCTTTTATAATGGAAAAATGTAAGGAATTTGGATATAACAAAAGGCATGAATGACCATATTATTTAGAATACAACAAAAATTCATAACTAAAATTGCAAACCTTTTATCTAGTACAGGGGAACCTTAGTCAAAATCCATGCTTCCTTTTCCAGAAGTCAATCCTCTCTGGACAGTACTTAATTTTTCCTGTCAAAGGTTTTATTTCCTTGGACTCTTTCAACAATATTTCAAACAACAATGAATTAATTTACAGAATAGCTATGGTTGCTTTTTATTGTTTTCATCCTTGCTAACATATAAAAGCTTTCAAAGAAAAGAAAACAAACAAAAAAACCCAACAACAACAACAACAAAAAAACCACAACTGAATTCCACCAAACCTTTTAACACCACAGATAAGGGCAGGTAGCTGACAACAGGAGAGTTCATATTGCAAGATGTTTGCTTTCAACAATAGAGGGATTGACCACTGGAGCTTACCAAGTTTAATGAGACAATAAATTCAAGATGAGAAATCTCTCTTTGTCAAATTAAGGATGGTTTACTAGTTATTGTAATCGGTCTAGATATATTCAGTTTTACTACTGCTTGAAGAAATTCTCTTCTTTTCCTTCTCTCTCTTCATTGAATTCTCACTTTAGTGTTGCCACAGGAATATTTGATCTGGCATTCAATATAATTGATTGAGCCAGAATTAATGTCAAAAAGAGGACTGCTCCCAAAGCAGAAAACAAGAACTTTCTCCATAGGGCAGATCCACTTCTGGAAGCTTCTTTCTTTCTCTTTTCTTCCATCTCCTTCTTAGTAAAGATTTTCATTCTCCATTTGTGCACAATGACAAATCAATCATGGTGGTATTAAAATTGGATAACCTCTGGCAGAAGGGATATAGAGCTTAGAATCAATAACTGTTTTTATCATATTTTTACATTGTTTCCCCCCCCAAATTAACTATCAATTTATACATTCAAAGTTAACAACTCTAATTAAAATTACAGTGTAGTTCAATCAGAGGGAATAGGCATGCCACAGCAATTATTGAATGTAATTTGATGGCAAGGAGGATATATTAGATCATCATGATGGTCCCTCCTGACTGCAGAAACAAGGCTTCATAGCAGATAGTATAAAAGATACTCCCTAGGCTATGCTGATGCTATTGGTGTCTGTCTTTCCATGATACAGTGCATCAGTATCAATGTTTAAAGTTCCTTTGTTTCTTCTTGTTTCCCCAAGGATCTACTGTCTGCAGCACTCCACTCTGATGTTTATACATTCTTCCCTCCTTGGATACCTTGCATCGCTTTTAGTGTAATGGAGCTCTTGAAATCTGCTGCCTTCTGACCACCCAGGCAGCTTGTTCTCCTCAAATTTGCATCCTCCTAATAGTCTGTTATCAAGTTGGTTAGAACACCCCAACTTTTGTTTTGTGAGATGAACCCTTGTACTTTCAATTTATTTTTAACTATGACACAGATGAACACTATCCTATCATTCTAATTTGTTAAAGAATTATGCTGTAATTTAAATTAAATTCACTTAAATAATAATTTGTGCATTTGTAGCTAATTTACCTTTTATTTCTATATTTTTCCTTCATGAGATATCTTGAGAAAGCAATACCGCATTCAAGGCTGTTTCTTACTCTATATTTATCTCACAACAGGCAAAGATTTGTGAAAAAGAAATGAGCTACAATGGAAATTTTTCTTGATTTGATTGATGTAATTGTATTTTCATGAGAAGCTGAGGTAAACTTAGTGCAGTTCTAAGGCATTTACAGGTTGCATATGTGTTCCAAAAGATTTTCTTGTTTTGCTATTCTTACAAGCTTGCCTGAAACTCAATCTTTGCATGAAATATTTATAAAAATATTTCATTAATTCACATGTTTTTCAACCTCCAATTTTTAACTATTTTGCTAATGGACTAATCTCTAATTATAACACATGGTCTGCATTCACTTGCAAAGCTTATCAAAATGATGATGTAAATTTTCTTTTTTTATAGTGTTTAAAATTGTGCCGAAGTGAACCAAAATCAATCCTAAAATGTGGACTTCTGTTATCTAAAATTTTCCTATGGGGAAAATCAAACAGACAAAAAGCCTTTACCATGTATCTCTCTCAGTCCTCAAATATGTGTAAACAAGCAGTAAATGTCTATAACATACTTTGGACTAATGCCAGTGATTCATATCAAGAATCCTAGGTATTCTGTCCCTCTTTAAATTCTATTCAATCAAAAATTTAAAAAATAAAATCAGAATGTTTGTTCTAGCTCTGTATCTTAGAAATATCACAACTATTTATTATTATGTGTCTATCTAAAAAAAAGAACACAAAGCTGTTGGGTTTTTTGCAAGGGAGGAGCTACATTTATTTAAGAAATAAAATACTGAATATACTGTTGCAGGCAGAGAATTCATTTTCCTGAAGTAAGAAAAAACGAAAAATATGTAACTGTGCATTGTGTTCAATTGTGATGTTTTCAGTATATATTATAGTAAAGTATTTTCCATATAATATAGGTAATTTATTTTCAATATATTATGTTACATAAACTGCTGTGAAAGACTATTGGGTAGGAATTCGTATATAAAAAGTAATTAGAAGTTAAAATATAAATAAAAATAGAATATGAAAACAGAAATAAAATACTAAGACAAAGATGAGAGAAATCAGCAAGGATGACAAGTTTATGATGCTGCTAAAGGTTATAAAAATTTAAAGGTATATATTTTCTACATGCAAAACAAAACAATCTTGTTTCAGACACCATAATAAATAGATTAAGCGGTCATTGAAGAGGTGTGTGACTCAGTGGGCAGATTTTAAGCATGTAGGGAAACTCTATAGATCATTAATCAGTCAGTAATGGAATAAACTGAAATATCTTCATTTTAACAGATGCTAGGATAGATGAAGGAAGAAGTCTTCTCTGATGACTCAGCTAAGTATCATTGCTTTGATCCCTCTGAGTGCATCTTATATCCTTCAAGGCTTATTAACTGCCTCATCATGAGCTGAAACAATTTCTAATACTCTAGCATGATTTGTGCTTCCTGAAACACAATTCTCAATCGTGGCGTCCTTTCGAAATGTGCCTTATAATGGAACTCAAACCCAATGAACCCCAGGAGAGTCTTTCTGTTGATTCCAGTGTACTTTAGACTGGATCCTCACTTATGTCTGCATATGAACAAGGAATATGCTTTTACAATAGCATCATTATCATAAAGGAAGAATGCTCCAGAAGTCAGACAATAAGGTTAGGCTTCAGTTGTCACAACTTTTATTCCTTATTTCTTTTCATTACCTTTCTGTGCTGCTCAGGGCTTTTTTCCTGTGAAGGTGACGGTGACTCACTCCATCACGGTAACGCTCCACAGTTGCTCCAGGGGTGCATTGGGCTTGCTCAGTGGCAAAGTGAAGCCAGTCCGTGTACTGACGGCTGCACTACTCAGGCTAAAACCCAGCTGGGAGAAGAGACAGAAACAGCTCAAATGTCATGATCACACAACCGTTAGTGCATTTATCAGGCTATCAAAATGTAAGGTCTGCTTGTAACATAACCAGAATGAGGGAACTTCTGTCAAGTGAGAAATGCATTTGTATGTTAAGTTAATTAGTCAATAGGATATGATATAGCACAGTAGCAGCACATTAGTCAATAGAATATGAATTTGCATGTACACTGTATCCTATTAGCTAATGTGCCTGTAACTGAAGAGGTGACTGTATTTGAATTATGTTGAGGCTGTACTCCCCAATCATCTTTGTGAGCATATTAGGAATAAAGAGGAAGCTGAAGCTCATTTTTGTGACATGCTGCCTCTTGTTGGCATGTTGATTTAAGCCTCTAGATAATTGTCCACTTTTGCAGGCTCTTGTGACTCCCTATCACAGAATCACAAAATACAGAACCACAGAATGCTTAAGGCCCGAAGGAACCTCTAGAGATAATCTAGGCCAACATCCCTGCTCAAACAGGGACACCTAGAGCACGTGGCACAGGGTCTCATCCAGGCAGGTTTTGAAGATCTCCAGAGAAGGAGACTCCACAGCCTCTCTGGGCAGCCTGTTCCAGGGCGCTGTCACCCTCACAAGAAGGAAATTCTTCCACACATGGATGTGGAACTTCCTGTGTTTCAACTTACATCCGTTACCCCTTGTCCTGTCACTGGCCACCACAGAGAAGAGTTTGGCTCCATCCTCCCTACAATCACCTCTCAGGTACATGAACATGTTAATTAAATCTCCTCTCAACCTTCTCTTTTCCAGGCTCAACGGACACAGCTCGCTAAGTCTTTCCTTATACGACAAATACTCCAGTCCCTTAATCATCCTCCTGGCCCTACACTGGATCCTCTCTAGAAGCTCCACGTCCCTCTTGTACTGGGAAGCCCAGAACTGCACCCAATACTCCAGGTGCGGCCTCACCAGAGCTAAGGGGCAGGATCCCTTCCCTCGACCTGCTGGCAACGCTCCTCCTGATGCAGGCCAGGGCCTTCTTGGCCACGATGGCACATTGTTGACTCATGGTTAACCTGTTGTCAACCAGGACTCCCAAATCCCTCTCCGTGGAGCTGCTTTCCAGCAGGCCAAAACCTAATCTGCACTAGTGCCTGGAGTTCTTCCTCCCCAGGTGCAGGACCCTGCACTTGGCCTTGTTGAACCTCATGAGGTTCCTCTCTGCCCAACTCTCCATCCTGTCTAGGTCCCTCTGAATGGCAGCACAGCTCTCCGGAGTGTCGGCCACTCCATCCAGTTTGGTGTCATCTGCAAACTTGCTGAGGGTGCACTCTGTGCCCTTTTCCAAGTCACTGATGAACAAGTTGAACAGCAACGGGCCCAGTACTGACCCCTGCGGGACACCACTGGCCGCAGGCCTCCAATCAGACTCGGTCCTATTTATCATCACCCTCTGGGCTCTGCCATCAAGCCAGTCCCCAATCCACTTCACTGTCCACTCATCCAGTCCACACTTCCTGAGCTCTCCTATGTGGAAGTTACGGGAGACTGTGTCAAAAGCTTTGCTGAAGTCAAGGTAGAGAACATCCACAGCTCTCCCATCGTCCATCCAGCTGGTCACCTCATCGTAGAAGGCTATCAGATTTGTCAGACACGACCTCCCCTTGGTGAATCCATGCTGACTACTCCTGACCACCTTCTTTTCCTTGACATACCTAGAGGTGGTCTCTAGGATGAGCTACTCCATCACCTTCCCAGGAACAGAGGTGAGGCTGACCGGCCTGTAGTTTCCCAGCTCCTCTCTCTTGGCTTTTTTGAAGACTGGAGTGACGCTAGCTTTTTTCCAGTCCTCCAGTACCTCCTCCGCTCTCCATGACCTCTCGAAGATGATGGAGAGCAGCTGAGCAAGGACCCCTGCCAGTTCCATCAGCANAGATGATGGAGAGCAGCTGAGCAAGGACCCCTGCCAGTTCCATTAGCACTCTTGGGTGCATCCCATCCAGGCCCGTAGATTTATGGGTGTCCAGCTTGCCTAAGTAATCCCTAACCCAATCCTCCTTGACCAGGAGAAAGTGCTCCTCTCTCTTGGTTCTCTCTTTTGTCTCCAGGCTCAGGTTATGGGGACTGGCCTTAGCAGTAAAGATTGAGGCAAAGAAGGTATTTAGTAACTCTGCCTTCTCTGCATCCTCCATCACCAAGGCACCCTCCCCATTCAGCAGCAGACTAACATTTTTCCTAGTCTTCCTCTTGTTGTTGATGTATTTGTAGAAGCCCTTCCTGTTCCCCCTGACATCTCTCCCTAACTCTAATTCCAAACGGACCTTGGCCTTCCTCATTGCATTCCTGAATTCTCTGACAATGTTCCTATATTTCCCATAAAATATTCTTTCCATAAAATTTAGATTCCCTAAATCTGCTTATGCTCCGAACAGGAAACTGCAACTTGCCCAGCACCCTAGCTTGATGAGGCGACTCTTATATTAGTGAGGTGATATTTTTAGTAGCTTCTTGCTTTGCAGGTGTTCACTTGGGCAATATTTGTAAGTTTGAGGTGGTAAAGTGCAAGTCATATAAATGCATCTGACATAATCTTTTATTCCTAAGATTTAAGTGTTGACCCCCATACAGTGAGGAAATGAGAGCTATAGGTGCAAATAGGTACAATTTCCCTTAGTCTATTTTTCTTTTTGTGTCTCCTTGATTTTTGTATGAAATAAAGGTGAACTGAGCACCTTAGAGATTCTTTCTCAAAGCACTGTATGGGTAGTTTAAACACAAAAATTAGTTAAGACTAAGGGATTTGTACCTATTTGCACCTATAGCTCTCATTTGAATACTCACTCCTATTTTTTCTTACTGTATGGGAGCCAACTATCTTTTTTCAGTGCAAACTGTCAGTCAAGTCAAAGCTTGATAGTGAAATATAAGCCCACAAAAAAAGAAAAATGAAGAGGATTTTGTGTGTATAATGTATAAACAAGTCACCAAGTTACAACAACTAAATTGATATATTTAAGCTCATGGTGCTGGGTATGTCCTTATCACAGCTGCCATTTCATAATGCAATGAAGAAACCCAGTTTCAATCTCTTTGACAGAAAAACAGATTTATTATAAAAGAGTAATTGGAGAATAAGCCTTTTTTTTCAAATATGGCTCTGAAAAAAGGTTATATTTTAGCTGATCTGTCAATAATTATAAAATTATGCTTTCGTATAAGATGGGGGCTGCATTGCTTTGTTGCCTGCATACACGTTAAAAAAAAAAAAAGTTACACTCTTTTTCATATCCATCACACTTTTGACAGTCTAGCTGGAGATTAATGAAAGTTTTGCACAGAAATAGCTGTTTATGATTACAGGCAGCAAAATGCAGAGCAGCAGTTATGGAATAGATTGATTAACCCATGTAATAGCAACATGCTTCCTGAAGCTCTCCCTTGGTTGCTACTTAAAGACCCATGACAATTTATAAAACAAGGAGTGCCCTACATATAAAGCTGGCACTTTTTTAATATTAAAATGTTATATCCTAACCTTGTCTCCTTTAAAATCACTGGATTATTTTTATTAATTTCAATAGGAATTAAACAATCCCTCTAATGGAAAAGATGACTAATGTAATCATATTCATGGTCCCTTATTTGAATTCATCCTCAGTTGGTAGTGACCAATATTTTTATAGTTAAATAGAGATGAATGTGGAAGGAAAAATAAAAGTCTAACAAGACTAAGAAATTTTTTCAAGTTTCTTTCTTGCAACAGCTTCTGCCTCTCTTTTCCCTGTTTCCAAGTCTTCCTTTTCCTCTCTATTCTTTTCCTCCACTTACACATAAACTCATGCCAGATCTTAGGTGAGCATTGAGTCAAAGTGGCACAGGCCTGAAAGGTAAGACATGAGTCTTGTTTGTGAACTTTGTTTTCATGGATACTCTGACCTCAAGGTTGCCAGTTGCATGGGAGATCAGCACAGCTATCTTATTCAAATCAAAGTTTCTGGCTTAGCCTGCTGACTGCAGTGAAACCCAATAAGAGTCTCAGGGTTCTCCAGGGACAGTATACTGAGAATGAGGATTTCTGCATTCCAATTTAGGGAGTTATTACCAAACTCTGCTGCTGTTTTCCTTTTTCAGTGTCAGATCAATATTCCTACTTTTTATTGGGAAAAATATTAAATATTTTGTCTTTTTTTTTTTTTTAGCTCATGTGCTTAATATCTTCTTGAAAAACCTCCTGATTTACTTCTCTCAGTGCTTTCTTTCTTTCTTTTGTTCTACACTTCAATAGTTCTAATATGGCCTTATCAAAGAATTACAGAAAAGGAGGGTTTTTTTGCACTATTGATGATAATATACAAGTCCAGAAAGACAAAGTTATCCATAATTTTAGTTTGAACTTTGTAAATGATTTTACTGAGTAAATATAATTGTTGCTGCTGATTTTTTAAAAACTTTCTTTCATTTTTTTCTTAAAAATCTTAATAAAAATCCACAACTATAAAAATAATTCCATAATAAAGTCTATTGTTTCATTTGTAGAGTTTATAATATTTCCATACTGTTATTTATCAAATCAAAACAAAACAATACACTTCAATCTCCAAATAATTCTGCTTCTTTCAATGGAAGCTCTTTCCTGAACAGATTAATATTTCGTGCTTTATATTTTCCCCTTTGTCTTCCACTCATTCATTCATTCATTCACACCCTCCCTCCCAGCATTACAAGACCCTCTGTATTTACACAACAACCGAATGTTGCAGCTTGTCACTCTTTGGGTGCCATTGAAACACTGACCAGAAAATCTAAATATCTCACTCTAAATGCAGATGACAGTATCAACTTGAATCTCACCTCATTGACTTGCACATAGATCTTTAACGCTGCTTGAATTGCTATTTGAGAGGACACAACAGACAATCTTCAAGGCTAGCAAATATGACACAAAAATCCTTGGAGACAGTTTCCACCTGGCAGTGCCTGGAGGTTATGGGTTTAACCACCAAGAACATTAACAGCCATTGGACATCTCTGTGCAGAGCTGAACCAAGTACATCGTCAACACAATCACTTGGGTCAATTCAGTGGACTGAACACATGCCTCCAATCTTTTAAAATGGCCTGGAGAGACCAACACAGGAAAGCACGTATATTGATAGGCATCCTATCTTCTTTATCCTTCCAGCTGAGAAGCAATTTATTACTCTGGCATGTGGCAAAGTAAACCATTCACCTTCGGAAAACTGAATGATAGGAGGTAGCACTACAGAATCCATTTTGCTGGGAGTGTTGAATAGGTTATACAATAAAAATAAAACTCCTCCTGAAGGATCAGAGCAGCCTCAGCTTCGTTGCTTAAAGAGTCGGATACTACACTGTACACTACATTGATCTTGAGAGCTCAGAGTCCCATGTTGTGGTTATTACCTGAAATGTCTTTGTTTGGGGCTGATTCAGACTACGTCTAATGTGTCATTTTCAGATCCCCACCTATGCCATTAATTTATGTTTCCTGTGAAATGATTTGAATTTATATCCAGGGGAGATAAGTAAAACTACAAAGTGTTGTCTTGCACAGAGGGGAGTAAGGCACTTTTTTAGACAGCATAGATGTTTCCATTAGAATTCATTAACTCCTGCAAAGAAGATTTTCATCTGCAAAGGGACTATACATTCTGCCTGCTGAGGCAAGATTTAATCTGTGTACCCACAAGCATCTAATGCCTGCAAGTATGTATGTGTCTACTTACATATTCATGTCTCTGAGCTCATATACAGACATAGATTTGGATCTTTAAAAAAATAAAAAATGACTTAGAATGGTTGTAGAAATGGTTATAAATGCATACACAAAAACAAAATGTTTTTTGATCATGAAATACTTAAAACTTTGGCAAACACCATTAGCGACTGCCTGAAACCTCAGTTTTTACTTCAGTGAGTAAAATTCTGCTTCTCAAAATCTTCAAAACATCCACCCAATGTTTCAGATGCCAGCATATAAGGGAAAATAAATTCCTAAGCATTTCTAATGTTACCATTATTGTAAACTAATGATATGACTAAGTGAGAGAAGGAAAAGTAGATGACTCATGATTTTTAAGCCTTGGAATTAATACTAGTGATCACTGCAGAAGAAATGATGTGAGCCACTGCATGGCCTAATTGCAATAAAGCTGTGAGGCAACTAAGCATTAATAATAGACTAAATTTTATTTTCCATTGATGTGAAATAAAATAGTAATACCTAAGAAAAATACTTACACTGTGTTGGGATGGTGGGGTGCTAAATTCCATGAGACAGTGGATAAAAGATTTTTTAGAGAAATACGTATATATTAATGTATATATATGCAATATTTAATGTTAAAATAACCAGTATCACCAACTTTTAATAACTGATAATTTTCTGTAGCATCACACATTTGTGAACAAATATAAAAATATAGAAAAAAAAAAGGTTAAAAGTGTTGCCTTTTTTTATATAATTCAAATGTTACAGAGTTTTACCGTGTTCTATTCAGCATCCCATGCTACATTAGGACTAGCATAAATGAGCACTACCAACATTTTAATGTTGTAAGTAAAGGCTTCTCTTATAAATTATGGTTAGTGTTTCTAGTCAAATGAAAGAGAATTATCAAATGCAAAAAAATCAGTGATTCACATTTTCTACTGTGTGAGTGTTCAATGCAGCGGCACAGCATACTACATGTTATTGATTTCTTTTCTTTCCATTTTTAGAACTAATTATCACCAAATCAGTAAAACAAGATTTATTATTCTATTAGTTGTTTTTGTCTTTCACCTATAATTATAGTACACAATTACAGAAGATCTATAAGAATAACTATTGTAAAGAAAATATTATATCAAAGTTACTTATTATGTAACAAACAAATGCAGAGGTTACTTTTAAATTTTCAGATTTTGTCCTGTTTCACTTGCAAATGTCATCTAAGTCACGTTTTAATGCAGTAGCACTATACTTAATTATTAAAAATTGCATCAGAAACACAGGAAAAAATCACATAATTAGCACATATTTAGCACATAAAGTGCTGTTATGAGTGCTTACATTTTATTTAAATGATTTTATAATGAAACGAAAGTGCAAAGCTTTGGAGCATATGCTTCAGTCCTCACAATAAAAACCTTTAGAAATCCACTAGGATTTCAGCTTACTAATTACATTTAAAATACTAGCACAGAAGTTATTGCTATTTGTTTGTCCCTTTCTAACATTTAGCTTCTATAGGTTCAAGTACAAGGGAACCTTTTAATTGTTGTAGATTCAGTTCCTTTCTATATAATTTATAACATAACTTGCTATACTTAGAAGCACATTAGGCCCAACTGTAACAGTTACTATAACTGAATATAAAGACACCTAACTTATACCAACTTCCTAATCATTTTAGTTCTTAAACTTGGCCTTGGTGTCTTCTCACTATCACTGATAAATATCCTGAGATGTGGTTTTTTGAAAATAAAAGTTTCTTAATAAATTGGTACAGACGGCTCTATCAGAACCTAATTATGACTGTGGAGACGGAAAATAGATTGCATTTCCCATACATTATTAATGCTCTTCAAATCCTCGTTTGTCATGTTCAAGGTTATGTAAAGATGACATTCAAGGAACCCAAACTCCTTGCTAAACTAATTTCCACAATCTCTGTGTTTCATAGAACTATTTTCTTAAGCTTGTGGATAATATCAAAATTATAGCACTATTCTCGATAAAACTGTACAGAAAACATAAAATTGGAAGGAAATTCTTTGATGAGAAAAATTAAGATCAGTAACATAAGAAAAAATTAAATTAAAGCTTTCTTTAATTAAGGCATTCAGGCTTTCATTTAGATATTTGTTAAACACATGTGTAAAAATAATTTTGTAGAATTAAAAGATGTTTATTACATGCACATGGTAGCATTATGGCCTAAATCTGACACAAATAAAGACATATAACTAGGGGGCAATATGAAATAATATTAATAAATGCACACTCATTCTGAGTATTTTAACCAGAATAAGTCAGAGCTTAAGTGGCTACCATAAAGGATTTTATTTTTATTTATTTATTTATTTTTGCTGATGGAAGTACAATAAACATTTTATAAAGACTTAAAACCAGATTGTGCTCACCGGGCTATGCTGAGTATATCGAAAGAAAGAAGATAGGAAACAGAAGGAACTGGAGATCTGTGTGCGGTCTCTGCATCATGATCTCATTGGAATTACAGAGACATGGTGAGACAGCTTGTAAGACTCGAGTGCTGTCATGGATGGCTTAGTACTTTTTAGGAAGGGCAGGCTGGGAAGCCGAGGTGGTGGACTTGCTCTTTATGTTAGAGAGTAACTGGAATGCATGGAGCTCAACCTGGGGGTGGATGATGAGTAAGTTGAGAGCTTGTGGGTAAGGATTAGAGGGCAGGCTAATGTGGGAGACACTGTGGGAGGCGTTTGCTACAGGCCACTTAATCAGGACGAGGAAGTTGATGAGGCCTTCTACAGATAGCTGGAAGTAGCCTCACATTCTCAGGCCCTGGTTCTCGTGGGAGACTTCAAAGACCATGACATCACCTGGAAAGACAGCACAGCCAGGCACAAACAGTCCTGTAAGTTTCTGCAGAGCATTGATGACAACTTTTTAATATATATTGTGCAGGAGCCAATGAGGAGAGGTAGGTTAATGGACCTCATGCTAACAAATAGAGAGGGACTTGTTGGAGATGTGAGGGTGGGGGATAGCCTTGGCTGCAGTGACCATGAGCTAGATAAGTTTAGGATCCAGCGAGGAGGAAGCAGGGAAGGAAGAGGGACACAAGAGAACTGGTCAGTATTCAAGCAGCACTTCCTCCACACTGAGGAGCGGTACATCCTTTTGAATAAGAAGTCAGGCAGGGCGGGGGAAGCAAGAGGCCTGTGTGGATAAGCAAGGAGCTGCTGGCAAAACTCAAACAGAAAAAGGCACTATACGTTGAGAGAACTAGAGGTAAATGGCCACAAACTGAAACACCAAGGATTCCACAGGAACTTAAGGAAAAATTGTCTAACTGTGAGGGTGATGGAGCACTGGAACAGGCTGCCCAGAGACGTTGTGAAATCTCCTTCTCTGGAGATCTTCAAAACCTGCTTGGATGCAATCCTGTGCCATGTGCTCTAGATGACCCTGCATGTGCAAAGTAATTGGACTAGATGACCTCTAGAGGTCCTTTCCAACCTCAAGGAGTCTATGATTCTATGATTCTACGAAGATAAGCTCTGAAGGAATAAAATCCGAGATATGTTTAGCTCTCACTATAACATAACATTTAAGTATGATATTTCATATTTTATATTGTATTCTTGTATTTCAAAACAAAAAGGTATTCACCTTTATTTCAGGTTATGTTAATATCAATTGTTAATGAAAAAAAAAAAAAGTAGGCATTCACAGCTATCTAGGACAAAAAATGAGAAAAAATGTATTATGCAGGCAGCAGATATCTAAAACATATGAAAAGTATAAAGCTTCTCTCATTCTATTCACTAATGTTTATACTTGCTTAATCTATAAACTGCTTGCTAGGAGAAAAACTGTACAGCGAATTAGATACTGGCACGTAGCTGGTGGTCACTTACCACAGAGTTACGCTGAGAACAGCCACTTAAACTTTTATAGTACTTTATCGTGCCGAGCTATCTCATGGTACTTTACAATATTACATTAAAACTGAAGGATAATCCATTTTGCAGATTTACTGCTCAGATAAAATGAGATAAAATCCAATGGAAAAAATTCACCATGTGCACAACTTTTATCATCTCTGTAGACTTACACAGATGATAACTTAGCTCCACTGAAAACCAGTATGTCTTATATTTAGATCTAAAAAGGGACTTTCAGGCTAAAGCAAATTAAAAAAACAAAAAAGTAATTTACTGGCTTGTCTTTTTCAGTAATCCCTTTGCTATTTGCTATTATTTCAGATATTTGGATTTGAGTACAGCTTATTTTTATTATTCCTTCACAATTCTCCATCTTCCTGATCTTCCTCAGAAATTGTTACTCTGCCAATATGTATGTGTATTTGAAAGAGACCTTATGTCATCATTTCATGCTGAACTGAATATGATGTGGGAATAAACAACATTACAACTTCTACATAATATTAAGAAGAGAGTGTTAGGAATAATTAAACCTCTGTTTAAACAAAACAACTTGGAAAATTGAAAACCATATGAATCTGAATCAACACTTTTTTTTTCTATGTCTATTTTTTTCCTTCAAATGGCCATTTTAGAACATTACCCCTTACTTCTTAGTTGTTATTAGTAACATAGTGGAACTGATCACTTCTTATCACTTGCTTCATATGATATCTTTTCTTTCACTGCATGATCTCCATCAATTTATAAATATACTTATTCTCTTCTCTTTGCTAAAAAGAAAGATTCTTAATTTTTCCAGGAACCACTTCATGGATAATTAAAAATTACCGTGCAAAAGTTCTCACATTTTTTTTTTCTCGCAAATATTTTCAGAAATTTTTGATAACAAATATCTTCTAACCAGAAAAGATTAAATAGAAATACAATCTGAATTATATTTAAGGAGATCTTATTCAAAATATATTTTACAAGTAGTTTAATGGCCATATTTGCACTATCAACTGAATATCTAAAAGTTTTAGTTGTCATTTAACTGTAGAGAACTCCTCTCATGTGTTTTTAAGTCTTCCCATAAATTATTCTCTTCAGATACTTAAACATTGTCCTTCCTTGAATCCCCTCCAATTTCTGATGTCATCTTGATAATGAGATGCCCAGAACTGCCTAAGTATTCAAGATATGTGGTTACACATAGCCATATGGGAAGGGAATTTTATTCTTTTGTTTTCTTATTTGTTTTGTATACCGAAGAAAAAGAAATTGTCTTTTCGTCAGTCACATTCTTCTATAAACTCAAAGTCACATTGTTTCTAATTTACTGTACATTTCCAATCCAATGCCCCACCCAGTGTTATTATATTACAAGTATTTCACACGTATGGAATATTTGTCTTTTGGTTTGTTAATCTCTAGAAGTATTGGTATGAATTATTTCAGCTCATCTAAAAAAAATGGAGCAGTAAAGTGCAAGCAGGAAGCCCTACTCCATTTTTTTAGATCTTGTATAGATCTATATACATTGTTTATAGTTTTTTCAGGTCATTAATAAAAATACTTAATGATTTTTTATCTCACTGAGGTATATAGAATTTAAATGATCAACATTGAAATTATATTAAAGAATACGCTTTGCATTTGAAGCAATAAATGTTTGAAATGAAAAAAAATATATAAATGATTAAACAGTTGACATGAAATACAAAAATATGTGATGGGTGACATAACTTTTTAAAGGATATATAGCTGTTACTGTTAAGTTCATATCTGTGTTAAATGTCCAGGGATTAAAACTCGTACACTGCTATATCTCTTCATATACCTGTGCAGTTTGCTAGTATGCTTAGATCAATTCTGAGTGGAAGGAGCACAAGATGAGAATATAAATTAGTTTCCAGCCTTTGCCAGTTATAACCAAGATGGTATGTAATTTGAAGTTCTTTAATGCTCTATTTCTGATTAACCTAGAAAACCAGTCATGGTGACATTCCAGTCTTTCTAGCACTTCATATAAATGGCTAAACATAGACCTTTAATTGACTTGTCAATGATCTCCTTCTCACAGAGTCAGAATAGATCTTATTTTCCTAACAGTCTGGTACTTCACCTCAGCTACTCAGAGATATTAGAGATCTTCTGATTTCCAGAAGTAACTTCTTTTTGACATCATCTATTCTTATTGTGCCAAACTTTTCATTTAGCTGAGATGATACCCTCGTTTGTTCTGCATTGAGTAACAAGTGGTTATGGTTTTCCAAATCAGCCTTTAATTTTGTGAAGCTAAATGAAGGAAGTTCTTCTAGCATCTGCTCAGGAGGAGAAAGAGTTGTCCTTCGAGTTCCCTTGATGCACCTGTTTGCATTTGAATTTATATTTCCTAAATATCAGAAATGTTCTATATATGAGATATTAGCAGCATCTTGAACTCATGCCTGAATTTGACTTTATTGAAAATATTTTAAAAGATGTAACTTTTGTCTTTTTAAGCACCTATACCACAATTATAGCATGCTAGAAACAGATAATAGTAATACTGACTCTTTTTTTTTTTGTGTGTGGTCTTTTAGTGAATTAGAGTACCATTTCTACCAACTCTGTATACAGGTGCAAAGAAATCAAGCATTCAAGTGAGATACAGTTATTTATCTTTGATATAGTGATATCTAGTCTTAGGATACTGTCTTCATTGTGTGGTACCCTGATGAAAGGAAACATATCCATATATCTCCAAAAGTGATAAAGACGTGCAATTTATTTTCTGAAAGCTTTAAGTTCTACAGGAATTCCTCTTTTTTCTTTATTCAAGTTCTGTGTGAGTATTGCTCTGAGAACATATTCCTAAAGGATTACCTCTTTTATTATTATTTATTATTGATACTACAAAAAATATTATTTTTAAAATTATAATTATCAAAAATGTCCTTTTTCATGAAAAAGCGCACACAGCATGACACCAAAGTATCATCTGATCCACCACTACATCTCAGTCAAAATCTTCAGTGGCTTTTGCATATGAGAATGAGAACTGGATAACTTTATAATTCTTCTAATATGCTCTCCAACTACTTTCTTAGCAGGAAATTACTGCAACAGATATGGTACCTGCATTATTTACAATTTTGCAATATATATTTTGTGATTGCAGGGCCATGATCTCGTTGCAATTAATGAGGCTTGGTGGGACAGCTCTCATGACTGAAATATGGCCATGGATGGCTTTAGGCTTTTCAGGAAGGATAGGCAAGAAAGGTGAGGTGGTGGAGTTGCTCCTTACATGAGAGAGCAACTGGAATGTATGGATTTCTCGCTAGGGGAGGACAAAGAGCGGATTGAGAGCCTGTGGGTGAGGATTAAAGGGCAGGCCAACAAGGGCGACAAGGTCGTGGAAGTTTTCTACAGGCCTCCTGACCAGGGAGAGGAAGTGGACGAGGCCTTCTACAGGCACCTGCAAGAAGCCTCATGATCCCAGACCCTGGTCCTTATGGGGGATGTCAACCACACTGATGTCTGCTGGGATAATCAAACAACTAAGAGCAGGCAGTTCAGGAGGTTCCTGCAGAACATTGCAGATAACTTCTTGATGCAGATGGTTGATGAGCCAACAAGGGGAGACACACTGCTAGACCTGATGCTAACAAACAGAGATGGTCTAGTGGCAAATGTGAAGGTTTCGGGCAGTCTTGACTGCAGTGACCAGGAGATGATGGAACTCACAATCCTGTGAGAAGGAAGCTGGACAAGAAGGAGGTAACCCTGGAATTTAAGAGAGCTAACTTTGACATCTTCAGGGAGCTCTGTGGAGGAATCCCTTGGGCAAGAGTCCTAGAAGGAAAGGGAGTCCAGAGGAGTTGACTACTATTCAAGCACCACTTTCTCCAAGGTCAAGATTGATGCATTCCTGTAAGAAAGAAGTCGAGCAAGACGAGGAGAAGACCTGCGTGGATGGGCAGGGAGCTGTTGGGTAAACTCAATGAGAAAAAGAGCACACACATAATGTGGAAGAAGAGCCAGGCCACATGGGAAAAATATAGGAACATTGTCTGAGAATGCAAGGATGTAACAAGGAAGACCAAGGCCCGTCTGCCATTAGAGTTAGCGAGAGATGTCAGGGGCAACAGGAAGAACTTCTACGTCAACAGCAAGAGGAAGACTGGTCGAGGAGATTTGAGTTAGGAATTTTTTAGGCAAACTGGACACCCATAAATCTATGGACCCAGATAGGATGCACCCAAGAGTGCTGAAGAAACTGCTGGGGTTATTGCTCAGACGCTCTCCATCATCTTTGAGAGGTCATGGAGGAGTGTTACTAGGAGGTTGAAGGAGGTGATGATCCCCCTCTACTCAGCTCTGGTGAGGCTGCACCTGGAGTACTGGGTGCAGTTGTGGGCTCCCCAGTACAAGAGAGACATGGAGCTTCTAGAGAGTGTCCATTGTTGGGCCACGAAGATGATTAAGGGACTCGAACATCTGGAGAAAAGAAGGCTGAGAGCAGATTTGATTAACATGTTCAAGTACCTGAGAGGTGATTGTAGGGAGGATGGAGCCAAACTCTTCTCCGTGGTGGCTAGTGACAGGTCATGCATTCTATTGCAAATGTTTAAGAAAGTTAACATTTTTTTTTTCGGTGATAGAAGGAAAAGATCTAATATAGATTTCAAAACCTATTTTAAGTAAAAGAAAAAAAATAAACAAGCAAAACTCATTTGGAGTTAAAATTAATAAACTGAACTGAAATTAATTTTTCTTAGGTATTGTAATCTCCTTACCTTTTTTACAATGATCCACATACTTTCCTTCTGCGATACTGAGGCAAATCCTATCTTCAGGGAAAGGTGCAATGTCACACAACTCTTTGTATGTTATGAATTTTTGTCATTTTATCATCAATTAATGTCATTAACAGACTTCTAAATGTATGGGTTTAGGTCTTTTCAGGCTTGAAAAGACTGAAAAAAAAATCAAGAATCTTGTCTATTTCATTTGGTAACATACTTTCCAGATATATCCTACTAACTAGACAATTCTAGTACTAAGCCTGTGACATTGTATCGGTTTCTTTATAGCTATATTAAACTGCATTCCTCTTGTCAGGTAAATAATTATCAAATGAAAGATAGATAGGAATAAAAGTATAAAGCTAAGAATGTGAGTAATTGATATAACTGTATGAAATTTATGATGTATTATATCCTTCCTACGAACACAACTTTTCTTCTTTGCTTCTCTCTTTTCCTTCCTCTTTCACATTTCCTCTTGCAGCCTTCTCCACTTCTTTGGATTTCTCTCCCCTCCCCTACCTTTCCCTTTCTCCTTTTTTCCCCTCTTTTCTCTCCACTCTGCTTTCCCTTCCCTTCCTACTTTCCTTGTAGTAGACTCTCACAAAAATAGGGTATAGTTGCCCACATCACATTTTCTTCTTTTCTAAATACAAGCATACATTCATTTTTTTCCCATCATTGGTAACACTGTCCATTTAATAATTTATTTAAAAAATAGTTCTTAAATATATCATGTGCCAATTCTTTCAGAATTCTGGGATAGAGATTACTTAGTATTTCTGATTTACCACATTAAGGTCATTAAATTTTGCTTTCCCTTTGGACTTTATGATTTGATCATTGATGTATTCTGTTATACCTAGGACATTGCCCTACTGCTATATGCCATCATCCTACTGAAAAAGGTTTTGGCTCCTTCATGGTCATTTCCTCATTGCTTACAATCTCAGCTTTGTTCTCAATATCTCAATATCTGATATACAATCTCTTCTCTCCTCTCCTTCCCTGCCACCCCCCCTTTTTTTTTTTAATGTGCATAGCTAAATAAGCTGCAGTATTCTAACCTGTTTTCAGGAATGTAGCAAATTAATAAGGTAAAAAATTCCACATAATATAAAAATAAATAATCTGCTTCCATAGTTATGAGTGTAAAATGTCTGTAAGAACTGACAATCAAAAGAAGTATGGCATTTTGGCACCTAATTGTTATCTAGTTATCTACCTGTGCTGATAGTATAAGAGAATGTCAAAATATAACATCATTTTGACATACATTTCCTGTAAGTTTCCTTAACAGTTTCAAAAAAGCATAAAGCAGGTTAACATAAAATATAATTACATCCTATAATGATTTAAGGACATAACCATGAATGATAACACACAAATGGTCTAATTTTAGAAATTTTAAAAAGTAGTCCATGTCCCAGCTGTCACTTGGATTACAAAAACACTGTGTCATAAGCACAAATATGCCCAGTGAGCGAAAAGTCGGGCACAAACTAAAGCAACTTTACTACCCACAGGTATCAAAATAGCTTGAGAAAGCAGGGGAAAAAAAAAGAGCAGGAGCATAAAAATACTCTGAATAAAATTTTATTCTCTATTTAAGAAAGCAAGGAAGATTTCCTGAAGTCTCCATAAGAATTTGTGTGTTATATGAAACCTTTGAAATAAGGCACTGTGAGTTAAATAATGTAGAAGACATCTCAGTTCCTAAGTCCAGCATCTTAGCTTGTGGATTAGGATGGAGCCAAACCTGCTGGGTATAGATGCCTGCTGGGTATATTCTCATGTCAGTCTCTAGGATGCTTACCAAATATCAGCCGTCACATGATGGATGTGTTTTAGGGGTAGGACAGTGAAGAGAATGCATCCCCTATTTGAGGCCTCTATAACAGAGAAACATGCACTCCAGGAGTGATCATATGCTAAAGATTTTCTCTGTGCCTGATCCACAGAAAAGATAATCACAAAGTAAATAATAAAAACTGAGTGAGATCAGGTTTTATCATAAGATGCAGACATTTGACTAGTTCCAAAAAGGAAGTGTGGTAACAACTTTCATGGAGTGAATCTGCTGAGGCATAATTTGAAACATTAAGCATTTGATGACTCCTTTAACATGTATAATTATGTTATGTTTTTGTTTGTTTTTCTCTATACCATATTTTAATATATTAAATATTGGACAATAACTGTAATAAATAATGTATAGAGTACTGAGTTAATAAATAGTGCAGTAGATTTGCAAAGAGCATGCTCTGTTTAGAAATAGTTAATATTCATAAATAAACCAGTTTGCTAAGCTATTTGTTCTTTTTAAGATATATTTTCAAGACATGTTCTCCAAAGTTCTGAAACTTTTTCAATAGCATTTCTATCCTATCCTAGACTACAGGACGTATTTTTGTAGTCTAGTCTATAACTCACATCAATCTCCAAGTGAAAAACATTTTGTACATCCTGGCTAAAGCTCACCTTTCTCAATTTTAGGTGACATTCCCAAGTCTCAGTATTATTCTGTAATGGAAACAAATCTATCTCTATTTGGATGCTGCTGATGAATTTTGGCGACCAAATTTTAGTGACAAATTACCCTTTTCCCTTCATTGTTCTTGGTGATAAATCGTTGCTGCTGAATTATTCTGTCATGCTTTGTTTGGTACAAACTAATATTGTTCATACAGACACGTCCTCATCATTTGAAAAGCGGGAATCACAGGTTTCTTTGAAGTTGTACCTTTTTCATTTTCTTCTAAAAATCATTTTTCCCTATGGCCATAATGTTTAATATTAACTTAATTTAGTGTGATATGTTGCCATGTAATGTTTAGCCTGTGTGAATATTGATGAAACACAGGAAGACTAAGAGTGTCTTTGGAACAACTGGCAAAACAAAGCAAACAGTCAATAAATTGGTTTTCTATTATGGTTATTTTAAAACCTAGCTGCTTCTTAAGGCAATGGGTGGTGAGTGGAAAGATGGCAGGTGCATAAGACTGTCATCTGTGTGTGAGAAAAACAGTTTTATAGTAAAATAAGAGATAGAGTGGAAGTATTCCAATAACCAATAATCTAAATGAATGAGTCAGTCTTTTCTAAAAAGTATTACTGGTCCTACTGCTTCTAATGTTGTTCTATTTATTGGTAAAATTGTTCCTCATTTACCTAAGTGCAAGGGAGGCACCACACCCATCCATCTAAATAAGGTCTCTGCAAGATTTTCATACTGTCTGTCACTTTATAAAATCTTGCTGTAGAATCTATTTCAATAACAGTATTGCTTTTATTACTTGGCTATACTGTGACTCCTTTTTTATTGAATGTTAGTGAAATTAAGTGTTTTTTATTTAATATCTTATAGGCATGAGATTCTTTGCTTCTAGTGAGTTTTATGACTTCTATATTTTGTCATTCTGTAATACACATTAAACGTGATTGAAAAGATAGGAGTGGTTTTAATGATTCAATCATTTTTTCTCAGTAATTTCTATTTGTTCTTAAGAATATTTTCAAAAAAATGAATAATTTGAATAATATTGCTAAGCATAAAGAAAGGTTAATCGCACAAGGTTTTTGACATTTTTTTTTCCAGCTGGATTACTGTAGTATTTGCATTAGCTTTTCTTGCCACATATCACTGCTATTTATTGATATGAACCTATATATGACAATAGGTAAAGAAGATTCTCTTGGAGAAACTTAAACCTTGAGAAATATCTTTCTTTCTCTGAAAGACATGTTCTGGGAGAATTTCAAACATGTTCTATTCCATCTTCTTTAGCAAGATCAAGGCACGTGAGAAGAGTTTCACATAAACAATTCTGTTCCTTTGTCATCCACAGTAGCGTCAAAATGTCACCTTAACGCCCACTTCATGAAATCGATGCACTTATTTTCCCAGCTAAACAAGTATAGACCTCAATTTAGTGCCCTAGAATAAACACAGTATAAGTCATTTTAATATAGTGCTATCATAACAAATGCATTATTACTAGAGCTCATGAAAAGTGTTATTTTAAAAGGAGAAGAATTTTCATCTCATCCAGGAAATTTAAATATGCTAATCCAGTCAAAGACAGACATAAGAGTCTGTCATTCTTTCTTGTCCCCTAATGTCCTCAGCATGATTCTACTAAATGTCAGGTGCACTAAAATCCCTAGAACACTGATTCTGCTAGGCAAAAAGAATAATATCAGCTTATCTGCAAGACTGAGTGACATCTTCTGGACTATATAATGAGCCCTATTAAATGCTGATTTTGCTGTATTTGAGTAATTTTAGCACCCATGCATTTTTTTCCTACCCACAAACAAAATTAGTTTGTGATTTCAGTCTTGATATGTGTTTTTCTGAGACATTAATAGACTACCTAGGAGCTCATTCGCTTGCATTCTAGCTTCCTTTCTTAATTTATGGTGAACTCTTAAAAATGTTTCTTAAATAATCAAGAACTTGAGTAAATACTTTGTGTCTAAAACCAATCACCTACATCATACATACGTCTGATTTCCTAAATTATTGAATGCCTACAGGTCCCAGGTAATCAATGTGAATGTTTTAATATTTTTTTTCTAAAGGTAAAAATTAGCATCCTTTGTGGTGAATGGGACTGAGAGCCCTTAGTTTTCTATATAACTGTAATATTCTACAGCCTCTGCCATGCATATCTTTTTCTGACTGTCTCTGAAAGTGTAAAAACCTACCACTCCAATCCATAAACCTCCCATCCACATCCTAATACTCTCCATTTTTTGAGTCAGACCCTACTAACCACCCCAGTCCGCATCACCTATAGTATGACATCTCTCTCACACATGCTTAGTTTAGTATTCATTATTCAATGGTGCTGATTCTTGTATATCCTCCACCTTTTCCAGTTTTTAGATTTTCTTCTCTCTTGTGAGTTTTTCTTTTGTTCATTATTGTTTCTCTACACAATAAAACCAGAGATTGGAACTCTTTACATTCTTTATTTAAGTATAATTTCAGTGCACCTAATTTTTCTTTAAAATATATGAAGCAGAGTTTAGTGTCTGGAATATTTAGGAGAGCAATTTGTAGTTAAAATATACTCAGAAGATTTCTGTTTAGATGACAAGATAACTACCTCTTATATGATGAATCTATTTTAAGATCAGAGGATTACTGACTTTTTTTAAGCTGGAAACTTAAACCAATAGTTTCCTTTCATGATTCTGACATTTGTTTTTCTTATTGAATCACTAATATGACAATAGCAACTGCTCCTGGATAAAAACCTCACCACTGCTTTTGTGAAAATTTTATTTCTTCACTCAAGTAGTATCCCCGACCTTCTTTCTATTCCATTTTTTATTTATATAAAATAAGATATTTGTTATTTCTCAATTTAAATTGCTTTTTACCCATGCAGGACAAATTAAAATTGAAGTCTTAAGGAAATCATATCATCTTGATTACCATACTAAAATAGAGGCAGGTTCTACATTATTGCTCAGTGACCTGTGTCCAGGAGTTCTTATTTCACATTCCAGCTCTGACTTTGGGCAGTTTAGTTAACCTCCGTGTACTGGAATTTCTTCTTGTAAAAAATATTTATAATCTAGAAGGCTTTCCAAAAGTATATAATATATATATATATGTAAATATGTATATTTTTTTTTCGGGGGGGGGTTGGGGATGACAGGAAAGAGGGGAAGAAGTTTACACAAAACGACTTCAAACTACACTTATGATTAGAATTACAAATTCTGGAGATTCCTCGATTTAATAACATTTAATAACAATATTTTTCCATAAAATAAAGAATGCATGAAAGAGCTAAATAACTCTAAGAGGCTATAGGTTCAGAAAGGCTGGGAAGGCTACTGTGAGCATTGAGGTACTGCTAGTATCTTTCTCATCCATGGCATCATGGCCCATGACAACCACTCTGTGTCACTGAGCAAAGAGCTCTGAGCAAGGAGAAATAGTGGAAAAAAATAAGCAAGAACACAAGAAACCCAATCCACCCAGGACACTGGTTCAAAGAACATCCTTGTCCACTCACAGTTTCTCTTGTAGGCTGTTCGTAAGTTTCTTTTCTTCTGCTTTCACTCTCCCAGCATTTGATTCTAGGGACTGTAAATGTCATAAATGAGCATCATTTACTGATAGACAGGGCATGTTCCTGTCTTTGAATATAAAATATACATAGTTGTTTGATCCATAGTCTTCTAGACAGCTCTGCCTATGTGTGAGTCACAAAGAGCTGATTGGGATGGCGGAGAGGGAATTGGGATGGTCCTTAGAAAAAGAGGCTCACGAGCACCAAGGAACTTTCCTGTGGCTACAAATAGGCAAGTACAGAATTACTTGCAATGCTTTATTATTTTAATTACCTACTGCATGCTGTTGCATCCCATTACAGAAATTTGGATAGGGTAGTTTTTTATGTGCCAGATCTTTACATCACTAATAGGGAAAGAGAGCAATAGAAAGGGAATGGTAGATGGTTATTTGGTAGAGAAGCCTTATGGAGGGAGTTGAACACACAGGATAACTGAACAAAATCAACAGTGCACATCTGTGGAACAGGAGAAATCTTTCTCCTCATTTGTCTTTTCATACTATCTTCCCTGGCTATCTGCTGTAGGTTTCCTGTACTTTGCTTCCCCATTTACCTTTCTAACTCTCCATCCTGTCACCCTCACATATAAACGATACTGACTTCAATTCTGACTAAAGATCTCTCCAGCCTGATCCTCTCAACCTCAGCAGCTACAGACTATCAAGGACTTTTTCAATCAACATGGACTATATGGCATCTGTTCTGTGGTAGTGTACACTCACAGCTAATTTGGGACATAAATGCAAAGACTAGCAGTTTTGTCTACATAGTGATGATGATTAATAACATGTAAAATTTGACCATCAGCACAAAATGTGCTGCTAATGAATGAATTTAAGAAGGTATTGTTTTAAAGTTAAAGGCTGGCTTGATGTGTCAGTTTTCTAAGCACTCCCATCACAGCAATCTGTAATTGCCTGGTATATATGTATATGTTTATATATATTTGTGTGTATACATGTACATATATATGTATATACATAAATACACAGTTGCAGTCTCTTCTTTGGGATTTCGGTTTCTTTTACATTTTTCCTTTGCTTACTAAATTATTTTAATGCAGTAAAACAGAAACTATCTCTTTTTCAACCTTAACTGTGTGAGCCGTTAGAGCGAGGACTGGTTGAATGTCACACAAGATGTACAACTATCGATTGTGTATGTGCGTGTGTGCTTATTTTTCTAAAAATATCAGCATCAAGGGAATTGTGAACAACTTGGATATCTTTTATCTCTTTGTTTATTTGTTATATTTGAAGATATGTATGTGTTCTTTGGTCATTAAGCCTTCATTCCATTCTTTAATACAGCCGAGGATAGAACTCATTAATCATATGCCATACTGGAGAACTATAGTTATAACTCTTAAGTTTCAGAGTAATAACAGAAAATGTTATCTCTAATGTAGAAACAGATTTATTCAGTCAGTGAAAAGTTATCCTCATTGTTTTCTATTAGATATCACTCTCTTGATTGAACAATTAATCTGATATTCTATGTTTCTATGTAAATCTACAATACTATAATTGTTACAATATTCAGTATTCAAACATCTATTCAGTAGCTAATATGTGTATTATGCAAATAAAAATGCTTTTTTATTGAGAATTAAGTATCTTGTATTAGAAACTAGAAAGAAAATAATCTTATGTAAACAGTTCATATATAAGATCATACATAAGTGGTCTTATCTTTTTTATATTTTTAGCATGCTAAAAATAATGCTGAAATAATGACTATGTGAAATCGAATCTGGTTGAATACAGAAGCCAGAGAATGATGAAATATTTCTAAACAAGATAAGGTCTCATTAAAAGTGGATTTGTATTTCTCTAAAGGTTGGCAAGTACTCATCTTGTGGTCAGATTGGCATGACAGTATCAATACTTTTGAAGAAGAGAGTGAGGTAAAGAATTACTCATAGAAAAATGTACCTGTGCTGCTATCTTTTGTGCTTTCCTTTGCCTCACCTCCACCTTTGAACACTAATATTCATCTTTTCCTTCTCTTCTTTCAAGAGAGCACAGACATACATCATTTCTGAGTAGATCATTCTTGAACTCTCTAGAATTAGAATATCTCAGGAAAAAATAAAATATTTGCTCACACTGATGAGAAAGTATTTTGTTTCACTTTTAACACAGTGAAATAAAGAAGGAAGTCTATAATGTATGGTTATACAATCAAGCAGTAAAAGACCAATTACTTTATAGATAACCAGAGTTTGGTGGTGCACAAGAAAACCCCACAGTAACCATAATTAATTTCTTTGCTAAAAGTAATTTACGTAAGTAATAACCTCCTTGCATAAATAATTTGAAGTCTCTGACCAGCTCAATATAATCATTATATTTAAAGACTCCCACAATAAAAATCTCCTATTCGTTGCATGTATGCTGCCAGGCTTTTGACCATTTTTTTTTTTACTATGTCCTATTTTAATTATTTAGTAACTATACCCTCTAAAGACAAATTGCAAGTCAGACTGGAAATCATTTTGAGCTGAATTTTCTAATATATATCCTGGAGTGCTGGCATGCTAAATACAATCTTACCAGACAATAAAACAAAACAAAAACAACAACAATTAAAACAAACAAACAAAAACCCTTACACTTTACTGCAGTTATACTAGCTAAGAATTAAAGTAAATCTGAATTTTACAAGACTACTCAATAGCTAAACTGCTGAAATTCTTTTTTAAAAAATGCCATTGTTAGTTCTATTAAAAGGATTAAGAAATTTTCCTGATTAAGAAATTTGCCTGAAACTTGCTTTAAAAAACATTAAGAAATATATTCTTCTTTAACTGAAAAAGCTCAAAGTCAGAAGTCTGATACATATTAATAATTTATACGGTAGAGGCAAAAATGATAGAGCAGGAAGAATGTAAAAAATCCTGCCAATTTTATCATGCCAAGAATTTCAGAGAAGTTATTTTAAAGGTAGCACTTTAAGAGTGTGAAAAAATCCATTTCTTTTTTTAGCAAAGCATCTAGTGATACGCTTAGCTCTCCAGTTACAGAGTTCCTATGGACATAAAAACTAAATTTCTGTTATTTTTAGACTTAAATATATATATATGAATAAAGATTATTGTGAACCAGGGACTGTCATGGCGATCACAGCAAAATAAGATTGCTGCTTTAAATAGGTGCTTAAAACAACAATTCTTTTTCCTTGAATATAATTCCTTTAAAAATGTATTCCGGGGTGATTGAAACCAGAGTAGATGAAATCAAATAAGTTTTATTGGTCATATAAAAGATTAAGAAAATTAAAACTAGTGGGTTTTTTTCAAAATTAAGCATTTTACTGTTTCTCCTTTTCCTCTCCCTTTTGAAAATTAAATGTAATTATAAGACTAAACATAGTCCTATAATAATAGAAAGAATGAATACCACACTGAAGGAGTTTATATGAATTCTAAGCTGTATTGTTCTGCTTGCAATTTAATTTTTGGCTTTGGCCAAAACTAAAGAAAAAGTCCTTTTCCAGTCAATTGAATTTTTTTTTTTGCTTTTATTTTTGTTTGTTCATTTAAACACAACCATACCTCTTGCCAGACATCCAGTCCTGTGAGGTAGTCATTGTTTTTTCAAAGGTTTCATAATGTTTGGGTTTTGGCCCATCTGTTTTACTACAATAGATGTCTCTCTACTATAACTCATGTTAGTAGGATTCTCACGTATAATTCATGTTTGCATTAGGCACAAAAACAACATTAAAATAAAGTTAAGGTTGCCAAATCAAGCATTCAAATATCAGCGCTCAAGTTTGGTATGTAAATTTTATTCATTCCCTTCATGTATATACATTTTGCATGAGTTTTAATTGCACAATTACCTATTATCCTTCCCGTGATGCTTCGTTCTGTGCTCAGTATGAAGGGTTCTTACAGAGTCAGCAGGCAATATTTGGTTTAGTCACTATTTTCAATGTAAAACCTTTAGCCTTATTATCTGCCTTCTCTTTAAGCATTCCTTTGAAAACAGATCTGTCAGCTCTTGTAGTTTTTTCTCTGGCAGCCTGATCTACAAAACAGAAACACAAATGGATTGATCATAACTCTGGTGAAGCCAAGTGATAAAAACATTCATTTTTTATAGGGGCAACCGAAATACAGCAATAAATAGTGAAGTATTTTTCAATTTTGCTTCCCTAATCTGGAATTATATCTTGACTTATTTAAAAATGTGCAGCTCATTAACTTCCACTGTGGTTCCAAGTGCTCAATACTCTCTCAAACTGGACACTAGAGGACTCATATCAAGTGTGTGATGACATAAAGGGCTCATCATAGATATTTTATGTTGGAAAATTGCTTTAGGTGATTTTATCAATATGCCAAAGTAGGTAGACCAGAACCCAGCTCTTTATACTAACATTCAGCTCCCTCAATGTTCTTTCCCTGAAGTCAAGGTCCAGCTTCTGTGGCAACTGATTTTCTGTATACTAGAAAAAAAAGAACCTGTGGGCTAGCTTACATCCTCAGCTTCAGCTTTGATACAGTTGCTACTCTATGACTCCTCCAATGTCTCTCTACTATTTATTAATAAGATCACTTCCGGGGCTTGTTAATGAAATCTTGTCTTTTCCTGTATATCCAAAAGGTTATTTCCAAGGAGTGTTCTCCCGAGCCTGCCATAATTCTCACACTCCATTTCCCATTCCAGGGGATAGAAACTAATTGTTTCCTTTGTCAAGGGTTAGCATGCCCTATTTCCCCTTGACTTCTTAATTTTCTTTGACTTTAAAAGTTAAGTCCCACATGTGATTTTTCTCAGATGGGGAAATCTCAGTGCTTTCAGATTCCAATACACTTTCTTACATAGAGAATTCAATATGCTTTTCTCCAGAGAGAGAGATATCTACCCTCTACTTATCATGTACAGTGATCAAGCATTTGCAGAAAATCTACTTTATATGAGATAGTAGGAATGGTGTGTTTTGTTCTTCATGATGCCTTTGCTACATTCAGCATGCTGATGATGTTGAAATTAAGGTACAGTTAAAATGGGAACACTAAATAGTTCTGTTTCTGCTGGTGTTTGGTGGAAAGAAAAAAAAAACAAAGAAAACAGCTGGAGCACCCTGAGGTTACACTTCTATAGCAAAAAGTTAATGAAGCAGGGGCAATCTATTTATAATCTTTTCATGTAAGTTTTTCATGTAAAGAAAATTAAGTACAGACAAGGCTATAGGGTTGTTGGCTGAAATATGAAAGTGTCTGTGAAAAATCATTTCTTTCATAATTCCCACTTACTGTGGAAACTCTTAACCCAGCGATTTTATAATAGATCATTAACCTTAGTACCAGTGTTACTGGATAGCAAATAGCCACTGTGGTAATAATCTGCTTCCCTCTGTGACAAGCAGAAAGATACTTAATCTTATCACAGATAGATCCTGCATGTTGTGGTAATCCTCACACTGACTGATGACCTCTAGGTTGGAAATAAAAAGACATCTTGAAAATGCTGTTCATGGTAAAGGATGCAGCAGATAATACTCTTAAGCTTTACAGGTTGCTTCTGACAAACCCTATGCATGTTTTACTCTCTATTTCAGCTTTTTGTCGCATGGAGAGGATACTATTTCAGTGGGATTGACCTTGGTTACTTCAGAAATTCCTATATGAGGATTATTCAGGCAGCTGCATTCTGAAAGTAATGAAAAATAAAAAAGCATGTTCATCAGCAAACAAGTCAAAGCTCCTTTGCTTTGACAAGATTTAGGCTCTTGAGAGTAGGAATATGTCCTCCACAGTCAAGAATAACTTCTGAATACTCAACTTTTGAATCTGCTTTTTATACTTTTTTGGTGGGATGGGGTTTACCAAGGAAGGTGCATATACTTAATACATGCAAAAGATTGCGTCTTCCTATCCTATGAAAGAAAAGAGGTATATTTATATTGCAGTTTTGTAGAGGAACATAACATAACAGTGTCATGAACCAAAGTAGATAAGCTGGAGAATAAATACAATAGTGAAAAACAAAGTAAGCAATGGGTTGAAAAGTTTTTTTCAGGAAATAATAACCTTGGGAGATCAGAGGCACTCTAGGGAAAACAGACTTTGTACTACTTTGTATACCATATAGAGACATCTATATTCCTTTTTTATATCCAAATCACAGTCTTGTTTTGAAGGACAGTGATGAGTTATAAGTCAAATCAAATCTATTATTCTTTGACAACAGGATGACCAACGTGGTGTGGACAGCTCTAAATGAGGAGTGACAGAACAGCTTATAGGGAAAGCTCTCATAGCTTTTCTGGGAAAAGAGCGCAAACGGATGCCTCTGTGTATACTTGTACACTACCACATGCATCATGGGGAGCAAATAGGATAAAGTAGAGGTGTGCACGCTCTTGTAGGGTGAGGATCCATTGGGCTCACAGAGATATGGTGGTAAGGCAGGAGTGCTGCAGTGGATAAATATAGGTTATTTAGGAAGGACAGGTAGGAACTGTGGAAGGGGATACTTTGCATAGTTAGGGATGATAAGACAGCTGAAAGCTTATGAGCAAGAGTTAGGGGGCAGGCTAACATCGGAAATACTGTTTTGAATGCCGATTACAGACCATCTGTTTGGAAAGAAGGCAATAAGGCTTCCTTCAGACAACTGGTTAGACAACCCCATGTTCATAGGTCTTGATCCTCATAGGGTCCTTAACCACTACATAATCTTACATTGTGTGTGTTACGTTGTGTGTGTTACAGCACAACAGGGCATAAGAAATCTGGGAGATTTCTGTCTTGCATTGATGACAACTTCCTGAGTTTGAATATTGAGGAGCTGGCGAAGGGAGAAACTGTGCTAGAATTATACTTTCTGCAACATTTGGAAGGTCTTGTAGAAAGACTTGGAAGCAGAGAGTTGCTGATGAAGGAATGTTAAATCTGTATATCTTTTATTGTCACTGGAATCAGGCTCTGCTTACTTTGGAACAAAATGTGTCATTTGAAAAGATGTATCTTTTTTAATGATTTGTATTTTTAAGAAATAGACATTAATTCTGTGGAAGAATGATTCCATCTCCAATTTACAATTAGCAAAAACTGCAAGAAATAGAGTAAGAAATCCTGCAAATTGTAGGCTGCTAATCTCATTTTAGAAGGACCTATGTTACCATAAGGAAGATCAAATCTCCAGAGATCTGAAACAAAGGGAACAGGTGGATTTAAAAGCATCAGTAATGGTAAATAAAAAGATTGATTCAAAAGAATCTTCCCAAGGGGAGAAAATATAAACTAATTGTCATAAAGCAAATGAGAGTGTAATCAGAGACATCTGCTAGTTGGAATTTTCCTTTTCTTCCTGAATTGCAGAGAATTTTCACTGACTTGAGATTGATATTCTTGCTCCCCAAGTTCCTCCTGGTTCACATCTTCTAATTAGAGAAAATTAACGAAGTCTTTGTTTTCCTTATCATTTCTTTGTTCCCTCTTAAAAAAAAGTTTCCTTCTCTGCTGTCCATCTCCTTGTTAATAAAGACAGGTTGATGCTCTGTTTCGAAAAATGTGCTAACTAATATTTCAATAATATATGTTAATTTTCATTGCCTATAGAAACTCCAAACTGTAAATTCCAGTCTTTGACAATCCCAAAGAGCAATATGGCACACACTAAAAATAGTTAAAAATGGCTCAAGAGCAGCTTAAAGTTATGCTAAGCAAACACATAGCAATCTTTGTCTTATCACTTCAGCCTAGTCTATGTACTCTTTTGTTTTGCCCTTTTTGAAAGTTTGCTCATCTCTTTGGTAAACAGTTCCATCTGAATCACATGTAGGTTATTCACCTTCTAAACTTTAATTCATTCCTTTTTATTTTCCGATAGTGTGAATACTACTGTCCTGCGTGGTTAATTTATAAGTTCATTTCTTTCATTTCCTAACTGTAATAGTCATTGTTTTCCTGGTAAGAGTCTCAGCACTTCCACACCACCATCATATTTACTTATAAGAAGGGACAGGTTTCCTGGGCTGTCTTAAATCATAACGCAACAATCCTGAGGTTTGATCTACAAAAGAACCTAAGCTTCAGGAGGTTAACACTCTTTGTTTAATACACTGTATCACACTATGAAATCTACCTTTCAAATATATGCATAAAGGCTGGACAACATTTAGGAAAAAATATGGACCTGGAAAAATGATATGTGCAGAGTACATTTGCTATATAAAAAAATGTAGCAAGGAAAGGAAGTGCTGTCTGACTTTCTCAGATAATTAAGCATCCAGTTCCAGGCTATTTCTGTTTTGAACTCACAGATATGACTCCTCTTCTGGAGCTGGAAATGACAGATCTTCTTATTTTCCATTCATGCCCTTAATATCCTAGTAACCAACACAGTCAGAGAAACTCTGAGGCAGAAGTTCAAGCATCCCTATTTCTGACTTGACACACCATCTTTAACTTAGATGATTGTTCCCTATTTTGTGGGCGTATGTCTAAGCACATTTTAAGTTGTGCGTTTCAACCTCTGACATAAAAATACTACCCTGTTTTATATATAAAAAAGGACAGGGTTGTGTGCTTTCCATATAAATAGGTTAGCTATCCAGTTTTAGTAATATGTTTAACCAAAAATACTTTGCCCTGATGGTTAAACCGTTTTCACAATGTGAGGGAACATAAAGAACTTTAGAGTCTCTGTTTATCCCCCTTGCCATTTCCTCATAAACCACAGTGACTGGGATTGCAACTAGGAAAGAAAATCTCTCAGAGGTCCTAGCCCTAAATTGTGCAGCTATTTGAGCATTACAGTGTTTATAAAAATCTAACATCTTCTCAGAACTACATAGTTAAAGCCTATGTATGGAATTTAAAACCTTTTCTTTAGAGTTAGTGTTTACCATTAGTTATCATCTATTAATTTATTACCATTTAAAAATTTTACAGTGTTTTTTTTCTGTTAATTTGGCCACTGCAAATTCAGTTTTCTCAATGACTCTGCAGTGTAGTTAATCTCTACATAAAAATAATGTATTTAGGTTTTTAAAATGCTTAAAATAGTGGCTGCATATCAAGAAAATGGGCTTTAGCTACTTTTCTAATAATGATTTCCAGAATATCCTAAGCAAAGACAGTGTGGCCTAGTTTTTCCATTTGTTAATTAGTATTCATTGCTTCTTTCTTAAAAGAAAAATTACCTACTCTTTTTTGAAAATAATTTTCAAAACTTGTATAAAGGTTTAAAATAGTTAATATTAGTACTAACAACCCTTAATGACATAATAATTTGTGACCAAGAAATTTCTCTTCACTTTTACCAAGCTAGAGTGCTTGGATTTATGTTATTAAGTAGTATCTCTATCAAATATTATTCTCTGCATTATGTATTACCATGTTATGTACCATTACATTACATTACACTTGGAAACACAGAATGTTTGAAGCCTTTTTTTGAATAAAAAATATTTAATTGTAAAAATAAATTCATAAACATAAAGCCTAAACATAGATTTCAAGGATAATTCTGGCTTACATCTTTGTCACCATATTTTTAATTACATTATTCTATGGTCCACCTGAATCCCTGTTTGCTTCTTTTTTTTTTTTTTTTTTCACTTCCACAGACTTAACTGATGCTAATCATACCAAACAATTTAAGGACCTTATTTGCCTCACTAATCTAATAGTTGTAAGTCCCTCTGATGATTTTATCCTTTCAACCTATAAATTTCTGTAGTGGTGATACTTCTAGCATGTTCTGTCATCAAACCTCATGTGTAGCCTTTCATCCCAGTTTCCTCAGTTAACATTTAAGCTACTGCTTTAGGCTGCCTGCAAGGTTTGTGTTATCACGCCTAAATATAGTAAACACTGTGATGTGAACACCATTTGTTTTAATTATCCACATCAAATAATTCTATCTAGATTTTTCAGAAGAAAGCATTTTAAGAAGCTTTTACCTCTTTTTTTCTACATTTCCCTGTTGAAAGTTGTCGGAGCTACAGTTGATTCATATTTTAGCTATGTCCTTGGGGTTATAATATGTGAGGTAGCAGAATTAAATAGTGTTCTGATTCCCTTGTTCTATTGTCATTAAATAGGAATTTTCAGGAATCTCTTCATGTTAACAGCTCAGAATTCTCAGTCGTAAAAAAGATACTAAAAATCTTCCTGTTGGGAAGAAGGCTTCTTTAGCCATGTTTGCATGAGAGATGTTAGATTCCTGTTTAAATATACCTTGTCATCTGCTAGACTTGACATAAGTTCATTATTTCCCATTCTGCATGAGTTACAATTTATTCAATGATTGTTGAAGCTTTAATATCTATGATATATTTAGGCAGAATCACTTATTTCCCTATTTCAAATAAGTAAGGAATTGATTTAGACACCTGTAGTAGGACTTCAGTGGATTTTAGGACCTCAAATGCAAATCTGCAATCCTGAAAATTCCCACTTAGTTGCCTTCAAACACTGAGATATCAGATCTCCTGTGGTTTTCCAGCCTTTCCTTAGTCGTAAGTCCAAAGACCTTCCATTCTGATAAGCCTAAACTGTTTGAGAAACCTAACTGGTAAACTGGAAGACAGGATCAAGGCATTCTCTTTTTTTAAATCACTTGAAGTCTAGAAAATTCCTAGACTTCCTAGATCACTTGATCTAGGAAATGTTGTTATGTGTTAGGGATCAGACTTCCCATAGACCATGTTGATCAGAAAATAGGTCCTGCTCCTTTTTATTTATTTTTTTGTTTGTTTATTTTCTATCAACTGAAACTGCTTTGGCTTAAGAATGAGTCACAATTTCTCCGGCTTCTGCTAAAGAATTGAATAGACTGGATTCTGTGAGAAGCTTAATTTACAGATTTCTTTTGTCTCTAAAGAGAGACAGGAACTTCACTCCTCTGTGTGTAACATAATTGACATAACATTATTGAACATAATTTGAGAACATTCTGTGCCTATTTGAATTATCCTTCAGATGTATTGACTTCTTTCCACAGACTCGTTATAGTGGGCATGGTTCCTAATTTAGTTTTTTTGGAGACTTATAGGTATATATGAGTGTGGGTGAAGAGATTTATATCTGAATTAGCAATTCCCATTTATCTAACCAAAATGCCTGTAAGCAAAGAAAATGTCCTCATCTTCTTCCTTACTACACTCAAAAACAATCAAAAAAAATACAATATGATAGAAGATCTCCAACCTGACAAAAGAATCTATGAAGATATTTGTCTGCCAATGCTTCCTTTTGTGTAACACAAATCTGCAATTCTTTAGATTGCAGGTGCCACTAAAATGAAAGAATTTCCTAGGCTAGGAAGAACTCACCAAGTCAATACACCAGCAGATACCATTAACAGCAGAAATAACTTCTCAGCTTAATATTTTAACTTTCTTACTATATATAATATCTGTAGAGCCCTACAAATGTTGAAACTCTTTCTTCGAAGAAACAGGAATGCTACAGAAGATTACATTTTAATATTTTTCTGCATGCAGTGTTCTGATCGTGAATCAAATACGTACAAGGCAGACCTTTAAAAGTTTGAAGTAGTTTCTATGCATTTTAAGGCACAAATGACATAAAATAGTCCAACTCTAGGAATCAGGTCCACTCCCTTCATAAACAGAGAGTATTTTATTCAAGTCATATAGAATTGTTGTTTTCTACTTCCTATTATTTATTTCTCCTCCTGGTCATTTCTCATTACAGCTATCTGTTTCTTTACATTTCCTTTTCTTTAGAAATTAAACAAGCAAGCAAACACACAAAGAAAAAACAGTTCAGTATGCACACGTTATCCTCAATTCACCTCTTTAGTTAGATTGATACAAAGTAAAAGCAGTTGAACCTTGATGCAATGCAAAATCTCTGTGTGTGAGCTTTCTCATTTGCACACCTAAAAGACTAACTCTTCTTAATTTTCCAGATGTTTTGTAAGGTTTTTCTTTTTGGGCTTTCAGGCTAAGGGAAGGAGATATGTTCCCTTCACCTTTTGATTCGGGATGTTCTGATAGTTCTTCTTCAGGAAGAAACACACATTATCAGCAGCATATGCAATCACTGTTTGCTTAGAACTGTGGTTATAAATGGCAAGGTAAGCTGGTTTAATAATCTTTTTTCATTCTTAATTATCACATATCTCTACAGCATGCTACTGAGCTAACTATCCAGATCTCTTTTGTATAGTCAATGGAGGTTTGTTAACACCTCCAGGCAGTTCTTCTTCTTATAAACATTGACAAAGATAAGATGAAACATGTCCAGATAAAAAGCTCCCTTTTCTCTCTCTTGCCTTTAAAGGTATTTATGAGAATCTGTGTATATATAGGTATATGTATGATGAACTTGTAAAATCCAATAAGATTAATTCCACCATTAGAATTAATTATATTTGTACAACTCTGAATGTCTGAAAGAAAATAAAACCCTTATTGGAAGGTTCTCTCTCTAACAGCTAAGAGTTGAATATGAGATAAAGTCTTGGTGGGTTTCTTGTAAATAATTTCCTGTATAAAGCCCACAATTTCTATCTACTTTACAGATTTTTATTCCATCTTTAATTGCTTTGCTGCCTGTAAACTCAATTATCTGACAGCTTTAGACAGTCAACTCTTTTATGCATGGATAGTTTGCATGGTTTATTAATCCTGGGAAAATTATGTTGACTCAATACCAAAACTCTACTAAGAGAAGCAAACACCAGACTATCAGCATTTTGTAGTACAGGCACAGTCTTGAATAAACACAACTAACCTAATTTGCGGCCAAAGCATGCTTTCATGAACATGCGAAAAAGCATGCTTTTCGCTGAACTAACATTCACTTCTGAAAGAGTATATTCTCGTGAAATTAAGAGACATCAAAGCTTGTTTTGTGAGAGTCATGTCAAGATGACAAGCAATAGTATCATGTAAATTTTCCCCTCTGTATGGTATGCTCCAATCTTCCAGATCCTCACAACTCAAGAACTGTGAATCAGTTTAAGGATGATCATTGTCCAAAAACCAAGAAGGCTTCATGGTTCAACTTGACTGAAGGTAGGATATCTGACAGTGCAAATGCAGTTGTTCTTCACAGTAAATCAAAAACTTTCTTCTTCCATCAGAAAAATTTTTGGTACATTCATAGTAATATGTGTAATGCTAGGAGTTAATTCCATTTTCTAGCAGAAGATTTTCATGGAACAGAACAGACAATAAAAAATGGAATTTTAAAGCCATATTAGAACTTTAGAAGGAAAACCCATTATCACAGGAAAGCCCACATTAAAAAATGTGCTACCATCCTCTGCCCAGTCACTCAGTGGCTGGAGAACAGCATTAAACTGCACTTACTTCTTTTGTATGAATTTGTGACGTGTTTGCTTGCTTGGAGGTTTTTTACTCATGTTGTTTTGCCCTTGCTCTATCATAAAGCACCCAAGGTTGTTCGAACATTTTTATTGTTATTTATTTATTTATTTTATTTTTCAGCGTGCCTCTCAGAATTACTGCCCTCACAACTGCAGACTACTACATTCCTCTTCCCTAATCTTACCTCATCATGTTGCCAATTACCTTATCTGTTTTTAGCAGAGCAATCACCTCCAGACAACCATATAAAGAGGCTGACAATACACATCACTGTCTGTAAAACACCTCAAAAGTCTGGGTTGCAGCCAGGATTCAGAAGACCTTCGGAAAATTCTCATATTGTGTCCCATGCTATTCCTTAAAAAGATTTGGGAAGATTTAGTCTCATCAAGCTTATCGTTCAGAATAGAACTATTAAATGTCCATTTCATCTTTCTTCAGTACAAATATTTTGAACTATCCTTCACTACTGGAATCAAACAATGAACGTTAAATCATTTCTAATGTGCATTTCCTGTATCTGTAAACTACAAATGCCCATCTCATCTCTATTTAGGTGTCTTTTTATTATTCATGTTGCAAACTATACACTCCTTTACTTTTTCATCCAGCACTGAATCAAACCTGCCTTCTGTAATGGTTTTGGTGGTAGGCATACTGCTTTTAATAGAGATCTATTGGCCTATTTATTTTCAGGAGAATTTACTAAGTTTCTGTGTGCCTCATAAAAACACAAAATCCAAATCCACTGCACGTATGCCCAATGACTGCACATGCACCATAGACACGATCGAGCCTGGCATCGCTAAGTAATGAAAGTTCTTCAGAGCAATAATGTGGACCATTACATACTACCTTGATTTGTTTTCTTCTTTCCATTTGGTTATCCTTGGTTCTGATTCCTTTTCCCCTCCTTTGCCAGACTTTCAGTGATATCTGGCATTTTCTCTGGAGTTTACTCCCCCCATCTCAAAGGCAAAAAAATGTTAAAAGATTAAGAAAATAAATGTCGGTGTGAATGAAAGCAAGAAAGAAAGGATGGTCTTGTGCTTAGTTTTCAATAGAAGTTGAAGTGCCTCAGCAGTATGAGAAATTCTATTAGTCCAAATCTGCTTCATTAGGCACCTAAACACCCCTGAGAATCCTGCTTTGAGAGATGCGAGACAAAAATATCCTCTAAAAGCAGAGAAGCAGCTAGAGGAGTAATGAAATAAAGAGAATTGAAAAAAAGGCATATGAAAAGAATATCTGTCAGGACGGTGAGGGACAGGGTTTTCCTGGGGCCAGTGCTTTGCGGCAGCTAACAGTAGGGCAGAGATGGTCATGGTGGCCTGGACACTCAGGGGAGCAGAGTCCTGTGGCCAGGCAGGGGCCAAGCCATGGTGGGGTTGGAGCTGGCACCACTGAAGTTAAGTACTTACCTGAGTCCTCATATTGGGCACCTACCCCCAACTTCACATACCCCCAGTTATTTTAGGATATAATTTTCAAAATATTTTCTTTCTACTTAACTCTACTTAACTCTAAAAACAGAAAGACAGTTAAAGTAGACTTGTAGACTTGTAACATTTCAAGGTTCAGGAAGATGCCTGATCAGGCAAACAAATAGAGACCTATAGAAAGGCAATCAAAAATCTGAACTTTCTTTCAAAGGTAACAAGCTTTGTCTTTCAATTCTACCTTTCTTTTGACTTTGTATAGTTGACTATATTCTAAATTAAGTATTTCAGTTAGGCAATCAAATTATGGTGTGAACTTGTGAATTACTTACTGCCTTTGATCTTTCTTCCCACACAGACACATTTCATTTTACAGCTCTTGCAAACCCTTTTGTGCCTTTTCACATGGAGTTCTGAAAGTTCATCTCTGGGCTTACACTGTGTTCATGATTCTTATCACTTTTTTTCTAAATGACTGTTATTTGAAAAATAAACAAAGTCACAACAAATTGATAATGGAGTGCCTGATTTCACAAATAATAGCACACATTCAACCGATTTCCTTCCACCTGTCTTGCCTCTTTCCTCCATGACATATATATATATTTATATATTTATATATATATAATATTTATATCACCTATGGGTACTGATTTTTCCCATGGCTATTGTTGATTTCACATCATCTGGACTGGAAGGCAAAAATAGCGCTGGAGGTGGAAAAAGTTGAAGAAATGTGTTAGAGACAAACACAGCAGGTCTCAGGTGCCCTGGGAGTGTAGTGAGAGGGATCACTCTGTCTTTCATGAAGAATTTGTACCAATACGTATCAACAAAGCCAACACAAATGAGAGTCCTCCAGAACACAAAACATGTTTCTTTATACGTAGCATCTAAAAACAGCTTGTGAAATTCTTCTGCTTAGTTCTACTTATACAAAGGCAAAGAAAGAGTGCATTAATCAAAACCATGTGGAAAACTCTGCACCTTTATATATATAATAAAAAAGAGCAAACAATATACAAAGGTATGAAAAGGCTCAGAAAGCAGATCAGAGGAGACTAAAATCATGTCCAAGAGAAAAACAGAGGAGCCAAAGGCCAAACCAGGGAGTGGATAGAGAAGCAGAAGGCAAACTCTGGGACTGAGAGTATCCTGCTGAGACAGAGCAGAGAAATTCAAAGTGTACTTCAGAAAGGAAGATGTGGAAAAGAGCAGCATACAGACTACAGATTGCAGACTTCAAACACTGCCTGAGAGCAGTATTATTGCTTTGCTGCGACTTCTCAAAGGCTGATTTCACTAGGCATAAGGAAACATAACCATTAGGTAGGTCATATATACCTTCCTGCATGTTGTCTGTTTGCTGACTTCTAGAATTTTGACAACACAATTATTTTTTAAATGAGGTTTTCTAGTACATAAATTGTTTTGCAAATCTAGTACATAAGGTTTTTTTACCTTTCCAGCTCTTGCCATCTTATCAGTTTAATATTATTCCTCCCTGGTTTATGCTTTACCTAAGAATTTCTCAGTACTTAGACATTTAAAAGTAGGTGGCATTTGTGAATAATAACTATGTTTGGTGCAGTAAGCAGTAAGATTTTCTTTTAATAAAGATGTTTTATGAGGTCAAAAAAAGAGTCTGTGTTCTCATTTCTATCCACATAGTTTGTTTAGAAAAAATACTTTTCAATATATTTTAAAAATAATGTTAACAAAAATTTAATAATATTTTAAATAATTTTAAATATGTATTTGATTAAGATATGTTTCATAGTCAAAGAAATATTGATGGCAATATTTCTGACACTTAGTTCCTTGGTTTCCATCCCTTCTTGTGTTCAAGTGTCACACTCGATGGAAATGAAGTTGGGTTTTCTGTTTGTTTGCTTGTTTGTCTGTTTTTAACTTCATGTCCTTTTTTTCAGGTTTTTATCTGTAGCTTTAGCTAATTTCATACTATCATATAGCACATTCCTTACCAGCCATGTGTTTTTTTTCGATGGTGCATGCTTTCTCTATTTTTCAGCATGTTTGTATGTTTTGAAGACCTACATTTCCTCATATTACCTTTCAATTCAAGTTTATGCTAATTTGTGTTCAGAGGCAATTTGAACAATTCCACGTGGGCCAGTCTATTCCTGCACCTGTGGGTAGGTGCTCAGCAGCATCAATATTCATTTGTAATCTCTTGCCACATGTGTTTAATCTTTAATGCGACATTTCTAAAATTGCAATTGTCAATGCTTGCCCTTCCTTCCTTCCTTCCTTCCTTCCTTCCTTCCTTCCTTCCTTCCTTCCTTCCTTCNCTGTGGGTAGGTGCTCAGCAGCATCAATATTCATTTGTAATCTCTTGCCACATGTGTTTAATCTTTAATGCGACATTTCTAATATTGCAATTGTCAATGCTTGCCCTTCCTTCCTTCCTTCCTTCCTTCCTTCCTTCCTTCCTTCCTTCCCCTAGTAGTAGTATCTTAATGTTGATTTTGGCCACTGCATTCAAAGTTCTGAGGCTTTCTGTACGCCCTTTCTTCTTTCCTTGTGCTCCGAATAGCTTTGCCTGGCTACTGCACTCTCTTCATGCTAGTGGGTAGCAAAGAATAGTGGGCACATAATGATTGAGATCACTTTATCATTTTCATGCAGCTAATGACAGTTGATGTGCATCTTCTGAGAGAGGTTTAGTAGTGCCTCTGTAGCTCTAGGGAATCTTTAAACAGACTAAATGAATTCAGAAGGGATAGTTAAAACATTGATATACGATTATAGCAGGAGGAAGTACAACAGTAAAATTACTCTTATGCACAAAATTTATGGATCCAGTCTGACTTCCTCTTTTAATTAACTGAAATATTCAGCATCAGTATAAATATCCTTCAAGGCAGGAATAAGGATACACTTATTAACATAGTAAACATCTTTCTCATCAGTTACTAACCATAATAACAACAACAAAGTCTATATTTAGTGCTCTGCTGGCAGTCAAACCCCAAATAATCAACTGTTGTGTTAAAATCTAAATAAGACTGTGCTGAGCAATGGAGATTGCTATGGACAAACTATGTTTACAAAACAGAAATCTGGAAAGCCACACAAAATTTTCAGGTATAAAATTGAAGATCTTTCCTGATTCCTGATTCTACCAGTTCATAATAATCTTCTTTTGGTCAAGAGAAGGCGCTTTGTTTTCGGTTTCATCATTTGCATTAAATATATATAGAAAGTTTATTTATTTTGCATGAAGACTAACAAAGGTAGAGACCTATCCCATTGTTCATTGTAATTGTGTCTTCAACAGCATTAAATATTTGGTGACATATATTGTAAAAGATTAGAAAGAAATTTTAACTTCTGTCTTGTACATTGTGTTTCCTATCATTTCTAAATGTTCAGTCTCGATTAAGAAGTAAGTGTTAAATGTTACTGAACACTGTAATTTTATCAACCCTATTTTTTAAAGTGCTGCATAAACATCACAATGTTCATATCTGTATTAAGCTCTCAATTTCCCAGAAAGCTTGAACAACACAAGCATAATTTATTTTCAAGTACATGGATGTTTCCAGGTGTCTCTGTAATCAAATACAGTGTGACACCATTTAGCCATACCATACCAGTGTGTCCCTAACTGTTTGGGGTAATGCAATAAAAATGTGAGGAAATTACATAGTGCGATCTTCTTAGAGTACAGTGTGAAAGGAAAAGTATATAAAAATCTCCTGTAGATATGTGGGCAGTGGAAACACAGATACTCTGATTAAGGTTTTAATAGTCTAATCAGATTGTTAATGCTAGTCTGGTTACAATGTATTAGCATTTACAGTTTAGACTATCCAGTTACAACCCATTTGCAATGTAGTTAAAACTAATACACACAAAATTTCTTGTATGTACCCTCTTTCTGATGTTAGACTTAATTTTATTTTCAGTATGATCTTGTGGCATCATAAGCATCTCAACTTTTTTCCCAAGAGAAGTATGATGCTGATGATGGGGGAAAGTTCTGCCTTGTGGATGGGATCATTCTATATATTTGTTAACTTAGAAGTTTACTTGTTCTTTTTTAACATATGGTGGGCACTTTTCTTTGTTCTTTTTGTTATTTACAAAACTAGTTCAAATCAGTTCCCAAGGCTACATTCCTTTAGTGAACAGTAATTGACCATTTCAGAGTAGTATTTATAGCTCTGGGATGTCTGGTATAACCCTGTGCCTGCACTTTCAAGGTCTGTGATATCATCTTATCCTTGCACTTTTAGGGGCACCTCTTATAATTCCTTATTTGCCTTCAACAGCCTTCAAGCTGCCAAGCTAATGCTTTATTAGTACAACACATATGCAGTCCTATTCTAGGGCCATTAACAGATCACTCTACAAAAATGCTGATCCATTAGAAGATATATAGGCCACACACACACATATATATCTATATACACATATAGATATGCCTATAGATACATTATACTTTGGCAGTGATGTCTTTCTAATATAAAGCATTTTTGTCAAAAGTGCTCTGAAGTTAGTGAAATTGCTTTATAACACTATGCTCCTGTACCTGCCTATTTGCTGTATGCTGTACCTACCTCTAAAATCTCATATCTCCAGTTCACCTCCCTATGAACTCTTGCTGGAACTGAATATATAATTTTTCCATGAAGTGGAATATTGCACAAAAGAGGGAAAATCTCTTAATCATAGTATAGTTATAAGTATGAATATCTTTAGAATACTTCAGTTGACCAAAAGCTATCCTGAGAGTAATTTCTTTAAAAGTTTTACTTCTACTTCTTTCCAGGAGTTAAATTTCTTTGTTTCCACTCTATCATTTTTGATTAAATTAAATCTAATTTTGATACACACAGATCAAATTTAGATTAGTGGAACTAACTAGCTGCTGGATTTTTTTCTACTGAACCTTTTGAGGTGACCTCTGTTTCAGTGTGTTTAGCTGTAGGTCTCTGATCAGCTAATTGGACCCCATCAAAAACTTTAATGATTGCTGAAGACTTTGAGGAGAGATGAGGAGTTAAAGTTCTGTTTGTAAAAACATAGATGTATACTCTATATCTAGATATAGAATATATATAGGAGATTAGATATTCTCCTTCAGCGATGTTATAAATTAGTTTACATAGTTTTTGCTATCATTTCTCTCTCCTTGACTTTCTTACTTATTTCAGAAATTATTCTTAGAGAATGGGAGATAGGAAAAAAGTACAGAAGTACACATTGCAGTCCACCCTAATAAGAATCTAATAAAAAAAATGAAGGAAATAGAAAAATTGAGTTGTAAATCTTTATTTGAGCATTAAAAGAGATCAGAATACTATTTAGAAAGCCTAGTTCACACTTTTTTTCCTTAATGAGGTAATTTGCAGGATTTCATGACTTTTACAAAAATATTTAATAAAAACTAAAATATTATGCACATGAATAATGCCCAAGCATACATACAAATATTTTCCTTTGCAACATGACTTTTCATTTTGAACATTAAGCTTCTGAACATTAACAATTTGAACACTAATATTAATATATGTTTTAAAACAGGTAAAATGTGTGAAGTGCTGTGAATCTACTAAAAGGAAATGTATGTATTCAACTGAGTTTTTTTACTGTTTTCAATTAATGAAAGAGATTTTGGCTTTTCATTCTTTTTTTTTTATGAAGCAAGAAAACTAACTTACATCTTCAATCTAGAATTTTACAATCATAAGAAAAAATAACAAATGTAAAAACATCACCCAAGGAACTTGTCTCTCATTTCCCCAGTCATTTTGAAATCCTGAAAGACCTCCAAGAGAACAAATACAAGATGAGTAAAACTATCAGGCAGTGGGAGTGAAGTTTCCCTTTCTTTGCTGGTGATGCTATCACAACTGGATGAGTCCAAGTGAAAGAAATCATTTCAGTTCTAGCCTCTACTTTCTAATTATAATCTTGTTTGCTGGACTGAACACATTAATCATTAAGAAATGCTGTAATTCTTCTTCCCCCACTCTGAAACAATATTCACTAAACCATCAGAAATATTTACTGTTATTTGCATAGATCATATCCTTTTCAACTAAGCTACTTGCAAATGCAACTAGCTCGCAACATCTTCCCCCAAATATGAATCCAAATCATGTACCAAGGGCACTGTGACATTTACTGGACCTATCCTTTCTGAAATGATGCTGCAAACACATTAAAAGAGGGAGACTTCAGAACTATTGTCTCCCTCTTTAAACTGTAATACTAAAATGGCAACATTTTGATTTTTACCCATAGAGAAATGAGAAAGGGTAGCTTTCTTTTGTTTTTCAGTATTACTTTTCATTTTTTTGTGGGACAAAAAAGTCTTTCCATTTTCCATTCCTTAGAGAAGTCTCTTGTTGAGATCACTAACAGTTTTATTTATTACTAAAATGTTGGAATGTTGGGGCTTTTTTAAATATTTTCTTGTATTAAAACTGAGCAAAATCTCTTCTAGAACTCTTATAGTCATCTGTATTATAATAAACATAATTAAATGATCATAAATTCCATGAACTTGTATTTCTTGATTGTCCTTCAGGAGCATCTATAACATGGATGTTAAGTGATGAAATAGCATTTTGCTAGCCACAATGAAATGAAAGTATCTATCTATCTGGGGTGTATCAGTGAAAAATGTGGATCTTATTTCTGCATTAATTTTCAAAACCAAGAATCTCCACTCACCACTTTGAAAAATGACTAGTATTTCTATGTTTCCAACTTGATTCACCCAGTAGACATCAGGATTTCATGACAGACTAATAATTCTGATATTATGACACACCGGCTAGCCTGAAAATAAGACACTCAGCTATAATCAGGCCATACTCCCATCTCTCAAACTGACTGTTAAAAAAGTGAAATGTTTTATGAAAAAAATCAAATCCATCTTTAATTTGCATTTCAAATTAAACTGTTTCACAAAATGACTTTTTCACCTTTTATTCTCAAATATTTCACAAAAAAGAGCATACATTCAAAGTAATAGCCAGTAGTAAAACATATATTAATAGTGGTACAGTTAATAATGCTAAGTATCTACTTAGCAAAATATATACTAGACCTCAGGTAGATTTTCATTATCAGAATGTATTCTGAAAAGCAAGTTCTCAATAATGTTGTTATGAACCGAGATTTCTAAATTGGTGCAACCAGTTCAAAGACTTAAAGTAAATCGTGCCAAAACACAATTTCTAATAAAATCAGATCATAAAAAAAAAGCTTAAAAACACTTTATTCCTCATTCTAGAGAAAAAAAAATAGTTAGAGTCTTATTCTTCTTCTATTAAATTTATCACAAAATATTTTATCTAGTCTTAGTTTTGCTTCATATATGAACTCACATGTGGGATTTTTCTGCCTTACTATTGTACAATTCCAGTAAAAACTGAAATATGCTACAAGGTAAAAAACAAGTTCCATAACTACTAAATGTTTAATATCCCATGAAATTTTATAGTAAAATCTCTGTTTCCAATATTGTATGCAATATTCAAGTATAGAATTTGTATTACTATCACTTAATCAAAGCTGATGAACTCAGAGATAACAGTATTAATGCAGTAATAATAGTTAAGGTATATCATTAAAAACACAAATATATATTGTTCAAGATCCTTAGCTGGTATAAATCAGAATGCATAATTGGCAGGATTCAGTACATCTCCATTTTAGTCAATAGAGTTATATTGATATACATCAGCAGATGATTTGTTCCATTATTTCTAATTTATATGTATCCTATTACAAGCCTGAATGACAATGATGCATCCAATTATCCTGGATAAAAGAGCATGAAAGATAAGGTCCTTTTATAGGTTACTTTAAAATTTTTGCACTTGATTGCAATTATTTTATCTTCATTCTAGTTTTTATACTTACTTAATCCCAATATGAGGCTTGCTTTGGGGTGGAATTTTGCTTTATTTTACTTTTGCATTGTTATCTAAGGTGTTTTTTTTCTTTTATCTATTTATCTAATTGAGCTTTGAATTCACACACAGTTTGAGTATTTGTGACCTGTTCCAAAACTTTTATTGCTGCTTTCTGTTTCTTTTAAACCTGGTCCCTTATAATTATCTTTGATTAGTCCAGATAGATATAGCAATGAACAATTGTTCCCTATTTCTAATGTCAGTTATTCTTCTGATTTTAAATATCACAGTCATTTGAACCTTCAGCCTTCTTTTTTCCAGTCTAAGTAGACCTAGTCTATTGCTACTTTTTATATACATCAGAGATTATTTCTGGGAAACCTGCTTCTTCAAATGACTGAAAAGAGTCAACTCCTAAATCAGGAAGTAAATATCAAGCAAAAAGGTTTTCAGTGTCAGAGTTTATTTTATATGCCTGACTCTAAGTGCCCAAGAATTAACAACAGTTTGTCTTATACCTCCAAAACTGTAATATACTTCATGCTCAATGAGTTAAGCAGCTGTTTTTCTTCCTTTAAGTTCATAAAGAATTGAATAAAAATTCTGTACCCTCAGCGGTCTCCAAAGCAGAATTAGGTTTGAATTAACCTCTGCAAGTATAAGAACTACATTGATCTCCTGGAAGTTATCCAGTATATTTTTAATTTCTATTTCTCATTCTCCTTTATTTTTTCCCCTCTCCCTTTTTTTTGAGGCGTATGAAGAAAAAAAAGGAGTATGAAGAGAAATAAAAGATTTTGTAATTGGCGAGTCCTATGGATAAATGACAGGTTCAAATGCTCTTAGTACAAGAAAGACATTTTGCTTCTAGAGAGGGTGAAGCATAGAGTGACAAAGATGATTAAAGGACTGACGCATCTGTTCTATGAGGAAAGATTAAGCAAGCTGGGTCCATTTAGCCTTGAGAAGAGAAGATTGAGAGGAGATTTGATTAACAAGTACCTGAGGGATGAATGTAGGGAGAATGGGGCTAGGCTCTTCTCTGTGGTGGCCGGTGACAGGACAAGGGGTAATGTGTACAAGTTGAAACAGAGGAAGTTTAATCTCCATATGAGGAAGAACTTCTTTTCTGTGAAGGTGACAGAGCCCTCGAACAGGCTGCCCAGAGAGGCTGTGGAGTCTCCTTCTCTGGAGATCTTCCAAACCCGCCTGGATGCCACCCTGTGCCACGTGCTCTAAGTGTCCCTGCTGGAGCCGGGGTGCTGGACTGCATGATCTCTAGAGGTCCTTCCAACCTCAACCATTCTGTGATTCTGTGATTATCAGAGAAGACACACTTCTCTGTTCCCATAGTGGCCTCGTCCTCTGAAGTGCTAGGGGAAAGAGAAAGGCTGTAATATGGGATTTCTGAAAAAGCAGACATTTTGTTAGCAAAGAAATGGCATTTGAAAAATAAGCCTTATTTGAAAAATAAGCCAAAATTCTGGCCCTTGACTTTACAATCTTCTCTCATTACAAAATCAACCTTGGAGCTAATCATGTCAAAACTTGCAAAGGTTTCCTGCTATTGCAGTGTATTTACATAAAATAATAACAATATTGAATATCAAAGTATGATTTCAGAATAAAATAATATGCAATTCTAATTGCCTAGCTTAATTTTAAAATCAATCTCAAGTAAAAGTCAGTCCCAAGGTCCTCAGTAAGTTCTCTTTTTCACACTCACAGCACAGTAAAAAGAAAACCTGAATAGTCCTGCCAAGAGGACCAGAGATACAGTTTCATCAGTAACAATATCTTGAAATACTTCCCATCCATGCCAGTGGGCATCCATAACCAAAAATAAGCAGAAATATTTGGAATAAAACAGAAAACCTAGTATCTTGACTGTTATTGGCTATATGAACTGTCTATACGCTTCTCAATGTAAGGACTTGGCATTCTGATATTTAACTGTAAGGTCTTTAAATTTGTTACTTTTCCTTTGGGTATATTTGTGACATGGTAGCAGCCAAGAGCCTGGTGCCTTAGCACACTCTGCAGAGAAACACTTCATCTCATGAATCTAACCATATTTAAAGCAGAACAAAATCATCTACTGTCTGTGGAGTTGTGGACATCTCGAGGACTCTGCTCTTTCCTCAAGTCTTCGTATATTACACAAGCATGGGAAAAAGTACAAAACAGGTCCAAAACTACCAATTGGTCCTCTCATATCCTTCAGAAGAAGAAATATTATAAATGACTGATACATCAAATGTATCCAAATATTAAGAATTGACCAAGGCTCTTCAGTCTGTGGATCATATTCTACTACTTGCTTTGGCTGTTTAATGGAGCTATTGATTTAACTGGTATTAATTTGCAATGTAAATTTCCATTCATTCTGTATAAAGGTGACAGAATTTGGCCCAGATAGATAGGTTAAAATGAAGAGAGAGAGTAAAGCAAATGTGAACAACCACATGTAACAGCAATAGAATTAAAGTCTATGCTAGGTGCTATGGAAGTTTTTATGAGGTTTAGATATTCTCATGCTGAAGACATAAACAACCCTTGTTTGTTGGTACCTGATTTTTTGTGCCAGAGGTCTATGACCAGATCTTTCCATGTAAATTGCAATCTCTATTTTTTTTTAGTTGGTGGATTGTCTTGTGTTTATTTATTTTATTAACACATTATTGCTAGAGTCCACAACAAACAACAATTTATTCAAGTCATACTTCAGAAAGCGCTTCACAACCTGCCACCAGGCATTTTGCAGGTGAAGAATAGTTGTAGTTGACATGAGACAGAATTTTTGCCTTGACCACCAGCAATCAGAAAAAGAGAATATTGATCTTTGGCATTTTTGTTTGGTTGGTTGGTTTTGTTTTTTGTTGTTATTTGTTTTTATTTGTTTAAATAAGCTTAATTAAGTATAAGCTAATTAGTTTGAAATAAAGAAGACTCATTTAAGCGTATATCCATTTTCCAAATAAAGGTCTGAAATGGGGGAGTGTTTTGGGATTAACTCTTCTTTTTCCTTCTTTTTCCTCTTCCTTTAGCCTGGATACCTCTGGATAATACCTCTGGATAATGATTTTCTTAAAATTAACAGAGGAAGTCTGAAAGAGAAATAAAATAAAGTCTTTACAGAATCAATTATTTATGATTTAAAATTTCTGTGATGTCTTAAAAAGTTCACAGCTTCAAACAGTATTTTATATATTTTCAATTTTTTATACCTTCTTCCTTCTTCACCAGTTGTAATGCTATTAGAGAATGCAGTATAAGTAATTTTTTAATACAAATATTTGTCAAATAGCTTCTAGACTTTGAAATTTGTTTCTCTTTAGCGTTGTTGTAATATTAAGAATACTAGCAAATATCCATTAAACCAATTGTTTTCTCTTTGCTTCTTTTGAAAGATCTCCTCATGAGGAAAGACTATCTAATTATTATGTTAATCATTATGATTAAAAACCTTGATTTTCTATATACTGAGATGTGTATTGAAGGATCATTATATTTGATCTTGATCAAGTTGGGAGAAGAGTGTCTATATCTGCAGATCACTGCAGAATTTAATAATCTCATTATCAGCATTCTCCCTTAATATGAGATAGTTGTTACCAAAAATCAAACTAGTCTCTCTAAGGTGAGAACTGTTACAGTTAACTTAAGTCATCTAAAATTTAGTCACTTTAGCTAGGATTAATCTCAGCTGAAGTTAGCTTTCTACAACACAGAAATTGACATGGAAAATAGCTCTGGTTAGTTGCTTTTGTATTTAATGCAAAAAGGACAGGTAATGAGTCCTTTGAACAAATTTCACTAAAATCATAATGTGATCACTTACATCCTTAAAGAGACTATGTCTTTCCATCAGTAGTTAAGAGAATGTAGTTTGACTTGCTCAAATATATATGCCTGTTTGGTCAAGCTGATGCATTTTCTTAGATAAACATTTAAGTTTGTTGAATAGTCCATAGTAAGAGATGGATGGGAGAATTTGTCCCATCTGTTTTGACATCTTAATATAGGCAGAAAGTCCTATCTTTCTGCATTGACTGTAAAATGAATTAAATAATTAGCTTAGACACAGAAGGATAATATTAATAAGTATAAATCAAGGGATGAATAAATCAAAATTTCAAACAGGTTGCTTAAAAGTAAGACTCTGGTCTCATTTGAAATGCTGAGGACATCTGAGAAGACCACAAAAGGTCAACTGATACCACACAGGACTCATAGGGACCTGCTATTGTTATAATTTAACATTTTAATTCCCCTAATGTTTATTTTAAATTATATCTTAATTTTACCTTAATACATGACTATGAAATTCCCAGCTTTTTCCACATAGTGGTATAATTTTTTAGTGACTCACATCTAATCTTATCTATGTAAAGTCAATAAACCTAGGTAGACTATAAAACACTGCATAATTTTGCTTAATATATCAGTAAAAATCAACTGACTATAATCCAGTCAAACAAAATCATGGCAAGAAAGTCATTTCAGTCTACAATTAACATAACAAATTTTACAATGTGTGTTAGCAATGAAGAGGTATTGCCTTCTACACAGTTTTAGAATAACAATTATAAAATGAAATGGCAGTGATGATATGCATAGTCATAGGTCTAGCTGCATCTCCCTTCTCTTTAGTCTCTGAATTCATCCTTCAGGTGTTTGGCTTCTTGTCCTTAATGGTCTTAGGATAACACCAAATGATTCTTCCACATAGCCATACTGTATAATTATAAACATAATAACAAATATAATGTTTATTACCTTGTGATACCAAGAGAGTGCAGGTCATTTATTGGACAATAAATTTCTTAAGCCTGACTCATTCATTACAGAATTTTTAAAAAGAGTATCATAATATAAACCATGCTATAGAGAAGCAAGGCTATTCAGGGCTTCTGTGGCAGCTCCACAGTGTCAGGGGAAACTCTATATGCCCATTAGCAAGTATTTAGGCATGGGGCAAGGTCTGCTAGTGGTGATTTAGGGGTTCAGATGTTAATAGGTAGGTCTTTGGTGAATTCCAATAGCATCTTAAAGGCAAATTTAGTAGAGACTTTTATGGTACTTTTATGTTCAGATTAAATTTACAAAATAAATCTAGCAACATTTTTAATAGATCCATACTACCTAGTAACCTGCTACTTTATAATGATAAGTTAGGAAAATCTAGTCCCATTTAACACTTCATACTATTAAATCATTTCTTGAACTGAGCTCTTCTCTTGTACCTGTGGCATGTGAATTTCTAAAAAGTCTATAATATACCTTCTCTTCATATACTTCACGTGCACATGGTTTTTCTGCATGATCTGCCCTATATACATTAGCTTAGAAATTCTAAGTTTTCAAGTCTTTATAGACAAAAGGATTTTATCCTGAGTTTGCTGAAGAAAATGTTTGTTTGTTTGTTTTTTCACAATTTCTAAAGAATTTACATCATAGACCTGCAGATATTTTGCATGTTTAACATGACGGTGTAATTTCAATATGAGACAGCTAAAATGAGAGAATATAGCCAAACCCATGAAAATGTGTTTGTAGCATCTGGGCCTTTTCATTGTTAGCGAACAAGGACTTTATCTGTGCATCCATGTAAAATGGTGATCAGATAAGACAAGGGTACAATGAGTTCAGACAAATGCACAAGTCTTTAAATCTAAAATCTAAAAGTAAAATAAGAGAAACTGGAAGAAGTTATAATAATCAATAAGGAGACTTCTCAAATGATGTATTCCAAAAATATAAAATTTAGGAAATGCAATTGAGAAATTTTATAGTAATGGTTCCCATTTGGAGAAAATAGTGATAGGTAACAGTTTAGCTATTCATATTTGCTTTCTTCTTACAGGAGAATAAAAACAAACACAAACCTGAGCTAAAATCCAGTTTTCCACACAAGCTGCATAAGACCTATAAATTAAATTGAGAAATGATTGAGTCATTCTTTTTTAATATAGACAAATAATAGCTCTAATGAACCTCACTTGTATTTTCACAGTAACTTTAACAAGGAGAGAAAAAAAAACTTTTTTTATATCTCTAATTACATATGTAATTACATATAATTATATATTATATGTGTTTTATGTTTTTAAAAAGCTTAGATTTTTAACACCAATACACCAGTTAATGAAGTAAAGGTGTTTAAAGAGAATGAGATCCATAGAGATCTACGTGGTGACAGCAAGTCCGCTTTTTTCTTTTATACTAACAGGCTCCTATGAAACAATATTATCTTTCTTTTTTCTATATCAATAAGAAAAAAAAATGAAATCAACAAACTCATGAAAAAATATTCATGCCATCAAATAAATAATTTTGGAAAAATTATTTATTCAGGAGCTCAGACCTCCGAGTCCCCTTCTGTCATTAATTAGATCTTCTTTTGCCAGAAAAAGTCTCCTTTTATCCTAGACTGAAGCAAGGAAGAACTTGCTTAATTGTATACCTTAATATTTGTTGAGAGCTTAAGGATAAGATCAAATAAGCCAAGACCCATCAGATAAAAGTATTTTTCTGAAGTACAATGGTTTGCCCAGCAACAAAAGGCATATCAAACATTGACCTCTTCACAGAGACATTTAGCCTCTTGGTCGGCCTTCTAACAGCTATTTCTGATCTTTTCCACTGTTTACCACAGTTGAAATTCATTTTTATTCTCTTCTGATGGGAAAATGGCTCACGGCAACTTCAGAGTATAAACTGTACAGTTCACTTGGTGCAGTAGTCACAACTGTTGCAGAAACTCTAATAATAAGGGAGGTTAATACATCAAAAATCCATGGAAGTGACTTATTTTCTCCTTTCTTCTTGCTTTCATTGTGGAGCTATCTATTCAGTATCAAAATATATTAAACTCAGGGATTTTTTCCCAATGTAGTAAGGAACTTAGAAAAATAAACAAAGGAATCTTATTTCTAGTGACAGTAAATATCTTGTTCAGGATTTATCTAACTTCAAAATGGAGCCATTTTATTACTTCTTTGCTTTATTACTTTTATTACTTCTACCTACACTAATTTAGCTTTTTTTTTTTTTT
>VWPW01001297.1:0-171203 GCA_013389825.1 Crypturellus undulatus | reverse complement strand
ACATCCGCCAGCTCACGCAGCACTCTGGGGTGCATCCCATCGGGGCCCATGGATTTGTTGGTATCGAGGTGTCTTAGGTGCTCTCTGACCCAATCTTCCTCTACCCTGGGCAAGTCTTCCTCTCTCCCGTCTTCTTCTCTTGTCGCGAGGGCCTGAGACTCTACAGGGCTGCCCTTGGTAAACACTGAAGCAAAGCAGGCATTCAGCAGCTCTGCTTTTTCTGCGTTCTTCGTAACCAGGGTGCCCATCCCATTCACTAGAGGACCCACATTTTCGCTGATCTTCATTTTACTGTCAATATATTTATAGAAGTTTTTCTTGTTATTTTTAACATCCCTTGCCAGGCTGCGTTCCAGCTGCGCCTTAGCTTTCCTAGTTGCACCTCTGCATTCCCTGACTACATTCCTGTATTTTTCCCAGGGCGCCTGCCCTTTCTTCCATATTCTGTATACCACCTTCTTCTGCTTGAGCATTGCCACAAGCTCCTTGGTCATCCACGCAAGTCTCTTGCCCCCTTTGCCTGTCTTCCTACGCACAGGGATGCACTGTTGCTGGGCGCAGAGCATGAAAGCATTTATTTCCAGAAGGACAAGCATAGCAGCTGATGATAGAAATATCTTAGGTAACCTCAAGTACATAACTTAGCCATTTCAGCCGTCTGAGAGCACTTGTCTCCACTACAGTACAAGTCGCAGGGACACAGTGGATGATTCTTGAGTATCTTAAGTCAGCCCACAACAGTGTATTCTGTTTTGCGTTGGGGCGACAGCTTCCAGGACTAAGGATGTNTTGCTGGGCGCAGAGCATGAAAGCATTTATTTCCAGAAGGACAAGCATAGCAGCTGATGATAGAAATATCTTAGGTAACCTCAAGTACATAACTTAGCCATTTCAGCCGTCTGAGAGCACTTGTCTCCACTACAGTACAAGTCGCAGGGACACAGTGGATGATTCTTGAGTATCTTAAGTCAGCCCACAACAGTGTATTCTGTTTTGCGCTGGGGCGACAGCTTCCAGGACTAAGGATGTCTCTGGCTCTCCTAGTTAAGAGCAGCTGTAGTGAAAACATGCCTTGTTTCTTAGGCTCTGTCCTTCTGTCCTCTACTACGGAGGTGGCAAACATTGATCAAGGAAGCTCTGATGCTGAGACAACAGCATCAGAGTTGCTTCTCAGAAATTCTTCTCAGAAATAGCAAAAAAGCAATCACGCTTTAAATTGTCACACTTCTGATGTTGACCATAGGACATGTAATTAAATGAAACTTGGATCTAATCTAAGATGACAATGCTGATGTTCCTAAATAGCTATTTTTCCTCATTACAAACAATAGATTTGATGTCTCAGAGCACTTTATGAGCTGTACAGTGCTCCCTTGAGGCAAAATGGCAATAACTCCATCTGGCTTGATTTAAACTACAACTTATTTGTATCACCAAGCCGTGTAAAGCAGTTAGAGTGAATCGGTGAAAATAAGGAAAGAACCATTGCAATATTAATAATTTCTCAATATCTGTATTTCTTCATATGGTTTAGCTTGCTGAAATAATATAGATAAATCTCACACTGTCATTTCTCCTGTTGCTGCCGCTCTATACTAGAAGAGCAATAGGCCTACATACAGCTGTCAGCAGCATGATAGTGATTGGGAAGAACTGAGTGGCAAAAGGAGGGGCAAAATCATCCTATAAGGAAGGACTAAGAGATCTTTAGACCTTGGAGAAAGAAGCAGGCTTTTGTGACTGAACAAAGGCCTATACAGCTATCATTTTCTCACATGCAAAATGAAAAAAAAATAGACAGAATTATCCTACAGTCAGTAGTCAATATTATATTGAGCCTTATAACTTAGCCAGAGAGATGGGTGAGTCAGCCCTGCTAGAAGGACTGGTGCAAAAGCCATGGAAGCAGGAACTAGGCAAGCCTCTGTTTCTGGAACAACATAAGTCTATGTATCTCTTTCCTCCTTACAAATGCCAGAATATTTTTACTTATAGTTATCCTGGTGCATGACTAGTGACCTAAAAAGTCAAATAATGGCTCTGATTGGATAATATATGCATAAAATTACAATGAAGTTCATTCTTGCATCAAAACTGCAAGCAAAATCCTTGTTTATTATGTATATATTTCCTTGTCGTAATTCTTAGATGAGATTTAAGCTGTGGTTATGGTTCTCTAAACTTTATCTCATGAAACAAAATGATGCATAGAGAGGTTTAACAAAAATCTGTTCAGAGGTCCAGCAGAATATATAACCTCAAAGGAAATGAGGGTAATGACGATATCCCTGTTGAAGAAAGTTGAAGAAAAAAAAATTTTTTTACATCATTTCAAGAGAATTTAGGCTTTTCTTCAAGACTGCCTGAGACAGTCAATGGATTAATGAGTTTTTATTTTGCTTGTCACCACATTTTTATAAGAAATCACAGAGGCAAATCTTCAAATGAAATACTTCTGCTTTCTGTATCCTTTAATAACAAATACTTTCGTATTATGGATTGATTCTCTGAACACATATACACATTAGATAGTAGGCCACTATCAAATGATAATGGACAATTATTTGCAATTTGTTTTTTAAGTATAATACAAATGTGAACCTTGTTTGTAAACAGTAAATAGAAATTCCATTCCTTCCTTCTTTCTGTTCAATGGCATGTTATCCTTTTTGATTAATCTAGCATTAGAAGTCACATGACATTATTTTATTAGGCAGCATTTCACGTCAATCTTAATAGCTCCAACAGCTCCAATCAAATATCACTGTTTGCCCTTGGAATGTTCACTTCTCATGTTATTTACATTAACAAATCATGAAATGCATCTCTCTCATGCAAATCTAGTTGATTAAAATCACAGACTTATCTTGTAACAAAGGACTTTATAGGTTAAAGCTGTACTAACTGAAAAAAGTAGCGAGAGTAAAGAGTGAGAATAAAGTCTCCAGTCATGAAGACTTTCACTGATACAGACCAGTATAGTTCCACCAAAAGTTATGGTGCTAGGGAGATTTCACTTTAGATATTTATTCCATTATTTTGTTTGGAGAACGAAGAGCTAGACATTTTATCAATAACATCTGGGTTTGCACATTCATGCTATCTACATGACAGTCAAGATTATTTTTATTTGAACTATTTTATACTCAAACTATACTGCACTAATCTGCTCACTGAATTAATAAATTTAATCTATACAACATTTTTGCACGGTGCTTGTTTAAGACTCCAGTTTCATTGTGCAACAGTATAATATTAGCTATGTTTATTAATCCTATTAAATTATTGGTTGTTCCCTATTGGCTAAAAGTGAGCTTTCTCTAATAATTTGCTTAAGAAGAAGAATGAACTGATGGCTTTGAGAATAGATATAAATCTGTGAGATAGACACAAGCTAAATTTTTTTAATAATTAAAAAACTTAATCTTTACTGACTGGAAAATATAAATAACTCTGTGCTAGCCTCAATCTACCAAACAGACACAATGCCCCATTGTTTCAGGTCACAACTACACTCTATCCTCTACTGTCTATTTTTCCTTAAGAAATATAATGAGAATCCAGTTTGGGCTAAAAAAGTAGGAGTAATTAGGGATAATCATGTGGGGTGACAAAAGTCTAACTTCATCCTGGCTTCTCTTTCAGATTTTTTTTCTGTGTAGTCTTACCTTAATGCATACAGTGGACCCTAACTTGGTAGGCGTACTCTGACAAAAACGTAACCAAGATAAAGTGTGGCAGTAAATTGCTTAGAAGACTTGTCTAGGATATAGGAGGCATATATTCAAGTGGTTGCCTATCCAATTGGGAGTTGTAATTAGAAGCCAACTGTAGCGGTCATTTTCAGAAACAGGTAGTAAGCACAACATGTCACAGAATGTTTTTCGAAGGGAATAAACCTCCAGGAGATTGGAGACTTGTTTTGAAGCCCTCCAAGTTTTGAGACCTGAATATCACACACTAGTAGTGTGTAGTGTACAAAATTATTTTCACTGATAATGTTTTTTGTTTGTTTGCTTGTTTTCTGTGGGAAGGTCCTGCAGGCAAGATATTTTGTGTCCAACTACACACATTGGTGGGAGGAATCATTCTGTAGCACAGAATCCAGTTAACCAGCTGGACTCTTAAAAACACATTATGAACTTTTCACTATCTTACTGAATAATGTTAAGAAAGATTAAACTGACTTGAATGTTCCCCTAAAGACTTTATTCCATCCCACAAACAAATAGATCACACAGGTTAATCCTGGTTTCTCCAGGCCTTAGTCAAAGAGCTGCCTTAGAGAAGGATTTAAGCTTCTATTTCCTGCTCAGCTGCAGTTCTGAACTTAGACAAGTGATGTCATACTATGAGTGACATGGTGTCTCAGTTCCCCTTTTGTAAAACAGAGATTTTCAAGGAAGTTTGAGATTTACTTGTAAAAAACACTGCAGAAAATATAGCTTCTTCCCAAAGTAGTACCCCTCATAACATAAACAATTTGTATGAGGATTCTGTTAAGAAAATGAGGCTCTGTGTAGGAAGAACCTGATGTCACAGAGAACATGTAAACAAGAACTGTGTTTAATGGTTGTCCCTTTTTGATTAAATATAACTCTTGCCCTCATTCAGGCAGCTATGTATAAAAAACTCCACGAACCACAAGGTGTAAACTGCAAATATTGCTGTGTATTGCTATTTTCTATGGTCAAATAAGGTCAATTCCATACCCAAGTTAGTAGTTATCCAAAGCCTAAGCAATTACCAGAAGACATAAGAGTAGTTGATTATTATTCCTGCTAAATACATTACACAAGATAATAGTATAGGTACCTGTCACAGCACATCAAGAATCTTCCCAAAGGAGAGAAAGTTTGTCTTAGAAATACTGTAACAAACTAGTATGCAGTCTCTTCTTTTAAAATGACCTGAAAAATAAAAGTTTCATGTTATTTGTTATATTACTAACGTACAACATAATTGCTGTATCCTTAGTTATACCATGCAAAGTACTTATTTACTTACCTTATTTACTGTTCTGTAAATGTGGATTGTTTCTAGTTCTTATACTTTGTTAATTTGATGCCTCAACTGCTATACATAGACCTTTGTTTAATTGGATTGATTTTAACTATTCTGTGTTTAAAGAGCAAAACTTACTTTTATGCAGAGAACAAGTGAATGAACGTTGCTTGAATGTAAATTCTTTTTTAACGGTTTCAGGCATCACTGATTGATAGAATAAATATGAAAATAATTTTAAAAAGATAAAAAGAGATGTTACTACAGCCACATTTCATAACAGCCAGACATTTCAATCAAAGACAGGATTATACAATCACTATTATAAAGATCACTTCGTCCTAAGAGGACTACAGTATAATTAAACAATAAAAGCAATAAGAAGGACATTCTTTGTGAAGCAATTTTCTACTAACTGAGCAGATGTACAAGAAAAGATGGTAAAGGAAACTGCTTTAGAGGAAGACAGAAGTTAAGAACACAGTAGATAATTATAAAATCACTATTTTGTTAAATATTTTAACTTCTGCCTTCCAAACTTGCCTTATGAAAGATTTTTATTTAACTTGTCTTCCAAGCTTTCATGTCTCTCCTCATTTGCATCGTGTTAAAAATAAGAGCTCCTGGTTTCATCCAGAAGTCTTTGATTGACCTTATTAACAGGAATTCAGAAACAATGAACTCTCTATAAAGAAATACTAAATTGTGTTAAAGCAGAGAAAGAAGCAAAATGTTCTTACCTTGTAAAGTAGTTGTATAATAGTAACAAAAAAAGAACAGGCAAAGAAAACCAATTATTTTTCAAGACATCACACTTCAAAATGTTAACAAATAATGTTAAAAATAAAACACCTTGGCATATTAAACAAGCCTACTTAATTAAATACTAACTTAATTAAATACTAATTATTTTCCTGTAAAATAGAAAATTTGTTTGAATTTCAAAGGAACAGCTTATCAGCAGAATATGCTACAGACTGTTTCCTAGTTGAAGTCCAAACTGAACTCTGTGAACCATTAATTTTACTTGAAAAAATATCCTCATTCAAGCAAAACAGGGCAGATGATAGATAGATAGATATATAGATAGATAGATAGATAGATAGATAGATAGATAGATAGATAGATAATCGTATAAGAAAGTGCAGAGCCCTGAGTTTCAGCATGTTTTGGCACGCTGTGGTCTTCCAAATCATGGGATGTATTGGAGGAGCTGATTCAAATATATGGTCTATGTTAAGGACCACAGAGTTCTTTTCACAGACTGTTCACTTAATAAAGCTAGCTGAATCATTTAGTTAGGGATATAATATAGGGATACAGTATATATTTTTCATATTTTTTTTTTAAAAAGGGATTGTTTTTTCTTCACTTTTCTTCCCTCATATGTTCACTTCAGTGCTTTGAGCTTATTCCCCACAAATAATCACATTTTGAAAGATTCAGTGGCAACTTACTTACTTAGCATTTTAGTAGTTACAAAAACCTGGGATGTGGAGAAACTCAATTTCAAAGGTTTTTGTTACCAGCAAAAAATCATTTCTGTCTCAGCCTACACAACACAATTTCTATTAAGGGAAACTGTAGTGAAAAATAGGCATGAATTTGACTCCAGAGGGTGAAAATTGTATGTAAATATTAGGTCCAGACACTCATAAATGGCAAGTATTTCATCATGTAATTCTAACATGGAAGCCAAACAAGTACGTTCATAATTCTTCCTCAAGCACAGTTACAAATGCAAACCATCTGGAATATATTTTGCTTAGAAACAAATTACATTCTCACATAGTGAACTGTCAAAAAGAAAGACTGATTTATAGCGCAATTCAGATATTAGTTCAGGATTTGAAGTCTTGGGTCAAATCCTTTCTCTGACGTGGATTGCTCTGGTGATCTATGGCGTATCACATAAGTCTAGGTATCAGAAAAGAGACAGTTTGAAGTTGTGATTTTGAGGCCACTTCACTGTAACAGCACTCATACACAACAGATGCTATTATCTTTACTTTTAAAGTTCCTAAAAGTCAAAACTACCTATTGGCATAGGTCAGTACATTCTGTGTAGTCAGCTTATTGCTTAGGCTTGTTACATTTATGGCTATGAATGGTTATATTTGCCTTGGCAGGTATTCAGAAGCTAGATGTCCTACTCCCTAAATTCTCTATCTGGTCAATGTCATTAGAACTTTCCTAACACCTACTACAAGATTCAGGTACTTGTATGGACTAATGGGAGTCATTAATTTCTTCAGAAAATACGGCAATTGTGGTATATCTTGTATCCAACAGCTGCACACTTAACCTGCTTGTGTACAGAGGCAGAATCACCTCGTTTAGCTTTAGTGGTATACCGCTAGTCACCTAGGGAGATGACTCATTTTTTGGAAATGTCTAGCTCATTCCTTTGACTACAGAGTCTGCAGTGATTAGCTTAGACTTACAAAACTATCTTCTAGAGGCATAAAGCTAGGTGTGAAGTATTCTGCTCAGGCAATTCCCTGAGTGACACATCAGCATATGTACCTATATACGTGTGTGTGTATACAAATATATATAAAATGTATGTTTGTATATAGACACACTCTGCAGTGTCTCATTTCTCCAGGTGCAGAATGCAAAGCCTTCATACCTCCTCAGATGTCTAGCTGCAAAGCTAGAATGAATTGGCAGCCTGTTGCAAAAATCCTTATGTCAGTCTGAGACCAAAAGCCCCAAATGTGCATGGGTGGTGCAGGATCTGACTTTTATGTGCTCCGAATAAAGTGGTATAGAGACACAGAGATGAAGTATTTAAATATTAAAGCACAAATGTTTATTTAAGGAGGTATTATCCTGGCTTATGTACTGTTGGGTTAATGTAGCATGCATGCATCCAGTAAATTTTAAGAAAGAATTATAATTGCATTTATACATATTATGTCTCGCTTTTTGGTTCTTTAATTTACAAAATGAACTGTCTGGGTGAATTGACGACATTCAGAAATCTTCCTCTCTTCTTTTTTGCAACCTAAGGATGAGTCTCAAGTGCACATAACAGTTATTGCGATTTGTGTTTTGTAAAATATTTAATAGACTTCTTTAGTTTCAATCTGTAAATATTCCAGAAGTGGCAGATGGTAAAACCAAAAAACATTTGTTTAAAAGTCAAAACCGTCAACAAAAGATCAAATCACCTTTCTCCTGTGGAAGACACTAATTTGGTACAGATGTTTTCTTTATAGCAAGGGGAAACAACAACAACAAAAAATGTAGTGTATTATGCTTTCCAAAAAAAAAAAAAAAAAAAGGATATGATACAAAGGTTCTAAGAGAAATGCAGAAGTGTCTTTCCTATCCCGACTTTTCCAGAAAGTGTCTCCTGAGAAGAATCTGCCTTTTTTTTCCCTCATTGAAACTATTGCCTTCTGTAAGTATCCTAAGATTTCAAATTTTAGTAAGGGTACTGCCTCTTGGAAAATGCTGGTTACTGCTCATGCTTCTACTTAAGATGCAAAATGCTTGAGATGACAGTATTTGGTTGCCAATTTACGTTGTTTTTAACATTTGGCCCCTAAACACTTTATTTCAGGTCTTCATTTTCACTTGGAAATAAAAGTAATGTTCAAATAATGAGATTATTGTATATTATTTCTACTTCTGCTGATAATAATCCTTATTTTCCTATTTTCAGTGTGGGAATCTTCAAATCCTTTTCAGAAGTAAAACCTTTGGAATATATTAATTTAGAGATGTTAAACTAAGGAATCCTTAAGTTGCAGTATCAGAATTCAATTAGCATCTTTTTCCTCAATATAACACAGTAACCCTGTAGTTTGTGATGGCACTAATGGGAGCTGCCCGGTCTACCTTCTCTAGCTCAGCTTCATTGCTTGATTTGATTAAAACAACAAATTCCCTGGAATTTCTTTTTCCTGTAAACAGGCTCTGAGGTGAATCAAATAAAGCAATTCCTTCATACTTTTATAATGGCATTTGGAGATGAAATATTATGGGTTTCACTTCATTTATTGGTTTATAGTTTACCAGTAGCTGAAATCAGCACTTTTAAGGGAAAAAAAATGGCATAAAACAGGTTTGCACTACTGAATTTTGAAATGATCTTCAGCGGAACAAAAGGTGTAAATGCAGCCGTGTATAATGTCATTTGAGGTTAATGACAAAATAAGCTGTTTCACGATTTTTGAAGAAAGCTTTTGTGAAGAGATGTATTGCTCTAAGTTTGAAATCCATAGTCTGTGACAGATGCTGACTAGTAATGAGGGCTAAGGAGTTGTCTTTACTAAAAAAAAGTAACACTTGCAACAACAACTCCTTTGCAAATTGCAAGAGCATGGGAACAGAGACAGCTTTTCTACTTCACGCTGGTCTGTACATGAACATACCAATAGCATTTCAATTTAAAAGCAAACTTCCATTACTCAGTTCAAATATGAAAAGGGAATGGGAGATTAGTATTTGTATAGACAATCAAGATTCACAGCTTTTCTTTTGGTTGTTGTGGTTCAGTAATGCTTTTACTGTTTAAAATCTATTAATATCTAAATAAATATAATGCCCTAAGAAACACAGATTATATTGATCTAATTTAAATATATTTAATCTGTTTTATTCTCTCTATACTGTAAAACAGATTTATATACATATTAAATTAACTGAGGATTTCATGTGCAAAGAAAAACTTGTCTACTCAAAGCGGATTCTGAGGCTGTCCATCAATTCCCTTACTGCTTCAGAAGGGAATGCTATCAGTACCTAATGGTAAAGGGACTAATCTTATTGACACTTCTATTAATAAAGAGTTGCTCCCTCCTGATTCAGTGGGGTTAGCACCCAAAAGTGATTTAATAGACATCAATACCAGAATCAGAAAGTTTAAACTTGGGTATTCCAGGCAGGTTTTTCTATTATATTTAAAAATGTTTAACTTTTTTAGTGCTATATCACAAGTGAACAGACTTGCTGATATTCACCCATATGTTCCATTCAGCAATTTGAATAATATGTGTAAGTGCATATGTATACATATATATGTTGCATATTTTCTTTTAAATTCGCTATTATCATATCTGATAATATACTTATTCTATAGCTACAGAGGCTCAGAAAATTATTCCTCTACCTTAGATAATTTAATTTTCAAAACACATAGTGCTTTGTTTACCTACAATTCAGTCCTTCTCATGCGTTGGGTAAATATATATCCTGGAAAATAACGCATATTATGTAAAGCAGCTGGCAAACAGGAAGGGTTCAAATTAAATGATTTGTTTTATTATTTATGGATTTTTAAAATCTCTCTCTATATGTATAATCAATGTATTTTAACAGGTATGTAGGATGGTGGCCTATTGCAATTGATACTTATTCACATAAGTATTCACATTATGTATTTTCATTACAGTTTTTAATTATTAGTAAATACCTCTGCCAATAGGTATATCACAGTACATATAAGAAATGTAATTCATATAGGATTTTATTGGTCTCATATTTTGAAGTTACTCCAGTAAGGAATTTTCCCTGTTATGTTGTACAGTTTTTGATTGATATCTAGTAGAACCTATAAATGAACCAAAAAAACAAGAGTCCATCAATGAAACAGAAACATACAGAAAAATGCAAAGAGATTAATCTAACTTTTCATATAAAGGCAACTGAATGTAAAGTGCATTTCTCAGTGAATACATGAAAAATAAAATGTAATGAAAGCCAACCATAATGTCTTATGCTGCTACAGAAATGCCTGGAGGTACCATAACAGCGATTGACTTTCAAACCACATTGTGTCCTCCTTGTATAGCAAGCTTCACAGATGTAAGCTAGATGTCAAAAGCTGCAGTTTTCATTTCAAGGTATTTTAATGCACACTCACATTTCACATGAATTAAATACCAGATAAAACATATGGGAAGAAATCTTCAGAGTCCACCTAAGTTGAAGGAAGACACAGTATTAGAGAAAAACCATGCCTGCCTGTAACATCTTGAAGACATAATTATAATAACTGTCCTCTGTGTATGCTCCCAAAACACAGCGAGCACTAGACAATATAATGAATGTCATCCAAATTATCCACGCTTAATAGTTCTCTAGTGTTCCCCTTTTCCTTTACCTACTCAGAGGCAGAAAAGTAAAAGAAATTAATTGTTTTCTTTGTCTACTGTTAGCTTTTAATACACTAAACGAAGAGTCAAGTTAACTGACTGAACCACTGCCTATTACAAAATTATATGTTATTGTATTTTAATATGTTATTGTATATTATATATATTGTATATTATATGTTATTAGCTCCTTCACATATTTTTCCCTGTACAATGAAATAAATGAAGTAAAATTGAGGCACAGAATCATGAATTGCTTCATAGACTGAGGTAAACTCAAATCTTGAGTTTCTAGGCAACTTACTTAGCCTATTCTAATAGTCTTAAGAAATGTTTCTGCCTCTTGTCAAGTTGGAACAGAGACTTTCAAATCTGTTGTAGGTAAAAGGAATAATTTGACTGACAGGATACTTGGATGATAGTAGGAAAACCTGAAGGATGAGGAAAGAAGAAATGAGGCCATTCAAGAATGATGAGACAGTTCAGATATTTTTTTAAAAAGTTCTAAAAATTCTATATGTAGCTATATACCTTTCAATAAGTTTCTCCAACTTATCCATTTAATAAAATTCATTTAATAAAAATGAAAGTCTAAGAATAAGAATAATGAAATAAGAAACAGATTTTGCCATGCAAAAAGGAAAACATGAACATACTGTCGCACCCCAAATTAACATTTTCAGTATAAAAATCTAAAATCTAAAAGAAAACCCACACCAAAATTTAAAATCGAAAATCAATCTTTTACTCTTTTACAACAATCCATTAAGTTTGTAGCAATATAATATTTTTGAAGAAGAGTTATGTAGTAAGAATATTGGTAAGGATTTGAATGGTAAGTAAGTCTGAAAAAAAATATGATGCCCATAATAAGGAACTGCAAGGGAAAAGGAGCTACTAAAGAAATGAAAAGGAGATTGTGCTTAAACTTTAGGGATGAGAAAAGGCCAACTTGCATTAACAGCCCTGCTACATAAAGGAAGAAAATTTTAATGAAAGCTACTGATGCACAAAGTCAAGAAACTTAATCAGGATGGAAGAAAATGATGGTATCATGAGCATGAAAACACACTCCTTAAATATACATCAGATGAGTAACAAAAGGAAAAAATATATACCTAAGCTATTATTTAATGTTCGCATAAAAATGTGTCAATAAAAACTATTTTTATGACACTTAAGACATTTCTCTGATGATCCAGGAATTTTCTTTTACTGTTATGCTCATAACCCCTACTGTATTCCTTTTGCTTGCCATCTATGTACCCTAAGCATTGAAATACAAAATACAGATCTCACATACTCAGGCATAATGAGTAAAATTATTTAAATAAAGAGTACTGATTGCCTGAGAATATGTTAAACCCCTTATTTTCATGCTCTAGCAATCTGCTAGCATGTCTAAAATTTAACTTTTAATTCCCTTATCTGTCTATGTTGTGACCATATTTCTCTCACACTTTGAGTGATAGCTATTTGGGAGGTTGGGTATCTCTAAGTCTAAGCCAAATAGCTTAGACTAGCTATGTATCCTTTAGGTCATTAAAACTAGGTAAGATGAATCCCAAGATTTTTGTTTGTTTGTTTTTTGGTAGGTTCCAGGGTAATAACTTTGAGTGCCTTGTCCTCTCTTGAAAGTGCCGTAAATAATGGGGCTCCACACCTAGATACAACTTATAGGCACTCCTCGAATATAAATAATAACAGTGGGAAAAATTAGTGTAAAAAATAATAAATAACCATGAACTCTCTAGGATTTTACTTGGTCTTTATTGAGATTATCACAACAGGATTTATTGTAATCTCTATTTTGCATCATAAACAGCAAATTATTATATATTAATCAGCAGTAAAATTCTATGTCTTATGTTAAATATGCTTCTGATAGCTTTGCAAGACTCCAATGACAATCTGAAAAGGCTTTTATTCTGCACATACTATTTGCAATATATGTTCAGTATTGAGCTGTAATCTAATTGGTGTAAACATAGTGATTGCTATAGAGGGGAAAACTATGTTATGAGCATAAACTGTATTATATAGCTATCTGAATGAGTGCTTGCCAGAGCTGGTGCATATGTTGTTATTCTTTTTTTTAATTTATTTTAATTTATTTTTTTGTTTATCTCTCGACTCAACTTCCAGTCATAAGCACCTTTTTCATGTCTTCTCTGAACTAGGATTTCATAATTCAATACATTCTAAAATCTAGTTAGGTCACGTGAAATGTAAGTAAAATAAATTTGGATAAATGTGGCCTCTCCAAAATGAAGATGTAAAGCATTATGTGGTTTTTGTACCATCTTATTATAGTTACGGGGCCTTCATACTCAGAAATTTCTTGCTATGAGATAGAAATGATGATACCCTGAATCTAGCAGTCAATACATCTATAAAATGTTTTTGATATAAGGAAGTTTGCTTTAGGTCATTCTTATTTCACTGTATGCTTTTTGCTAAATAATATGATTGAAAGAAAATTTAAACAAACATATTACCTGAATAAAAATTCATTCATATCACTATAAAAAGAAAACCCATCCAGACTGGATCTTTTCAACAATGATATACATTTGCGTAAGCCCAACCTGGAAAGATTTATGGATAGTAATTAATTTTTATTCTTAAAATAATTTATTTTAGGTTTTGGGTTTCATACTACTACTGAAATCAAAAATGTATTTGCATGTTCTTTTTTCAAGAAATTGAAGTCTAAACAAAGAAATACATCTCATATAATTACATATCATTTGGTGATAATTTATGGTCAGAAATAACAAAAGCCATTCTCCTGCCAGCCATTAATTTGGTCTTTTTGCATTGTGCAGAGAGCTGCTGTCTCAGTATCTCCTTTTGCTGAGGCTCTCCTGGGAGCACACAGTTTCACTGTGCATCTTCTGCTGCTGCGGCCATGGGGTGTACCCAGCTTGTTCCTCCTGTGAGCGGCCTGTACTGCTTCGTATAGCTTCCCACATAACCAGCTCTGTACTGGTAAAACATGTCCTGGAGGGAGGTACCATTGTACTTTACAACCTCCCTGGCAGCACGGTGTGTTTCCAGAGCCCTTTCCTTGCTGAAGGGGATATGTGACTGGCCAGGGAAATGAAGGATTAGAGTACATCGTTGCCTACTCATACCATGGCTGAAAAGAATGAAACATATGCAAGCTCTAAAAGAGAATCATGCTGTAAAAGATAGTCATGCAGATAAATGTAGTGCCCACAGCTTGAAGTCATTTTCTGGACATCAAAAGGAATGTTTCTGGCTCCAACACAATGCCCAAATTTTCAAAGATGTAGAAGGTATTTAAGCAGTGTCATTCTATTTAATTCAATTTAAACTGTATTGATATACATTTGCTAAGTATCTGCCCAGTTTATAATCAAATGTAAGAATATATAAAAAAAAAAAAACAGATACAGAAGTAAAACATTCCTAAGAGAAAAGCTTTTGTGCTTATATTTTTTTCTTCTCTATTCCTATAACAGGTATAACAGTCTTGCTTTGAATAAATGTCAAGAATTCAGGATACTGTGAAGAAAAGTAAAAACCTATTAGCAGATTCATCTCTTCTTTGCTCTCTCTGTGTGCATTCGAGAACGGCCAGAATGTTTTTGTCCAAAATTCTACCAGCTGTGGGGGTAGATGGTGTGGCAGAACGCCAACCTGCTTCTGCTGAATGTCCTGTGGTTGGTAGTACCTCAGTTACTGCTTCAGAGTTAACTTGTAACAAGTCCTGATATAAGTAAAACTATAATTAGCCAGTGATAGGTCTCAGTGAGCCACTGTAGCTGTTCTTCCTTTTAGGGTCTCTTGAAACAAAATACTGTATAAATGAGGTATTGTCTTGAATAGAAAACATTTAACTTTCTGGAGGAGTCTCAGAGTACTTCAGTATTATTTTTACGTTTTCTGCTGCTCATAATTATGAGAAAAATAGTAATTATATAAAATTTAAGGAAAATCTAAACCTAAAGTAATGATTGATACCCAGTTTCGATCCTGCCAAATAAGTACCTAATTCTGACACTTTTAATCAAGACAGTGGTTCCAGTGCAATCGATCATGGAGAGAAGGTCATGTAAAAGGATGGGAAGAATCAGGCCTTTTCAAGACTAGGATCAGATGAAATTTGAACGCTCAGCTGACAGACACAATCTACATTTTAATTATTTGGTAATATTTTATGTATAAAGTACTTATGCAGTTCATTTGATGTGGAATGAAATGGATCTCAAGGTACAGAACTTGTGGGTTTCTTTGTTGTTTCCATTGCATGATTTTTTTTCCTTAGTCAGATTTGCCCTGTCATCCTCCTGTCAAACACTTGTGCATTGCCGCACTTACCACAGCTATCCACCAGTATGCTTCAAACTCAATGTATCTCCAGATAAAATGTTATGCTGCTGCTGCCATGCAGTCTGTCACCTGCACTTTGGTATTCTCCTAGCATGGATCTCACCTCTGACTGCGTCTTGGCAGCTGCCAAATCAGCCTTACAGAAACTATGACAAGAACTGTAATATTGAGGAAAAATTGTAAAGAATATCACAGGTAAAAAAACAGCAAACAAACAAACAGAAAAGTTACTCCTTTGTTTTCAGAAAAATGTGTGTGTGTGTGTGAGAGAGAGAGAGAGATCCATCTGACAAAAGTTGTTTTTTAAGTAAGCTACATCTAAATCACCACATCAAATAAAAAGTGTGCCTGAGGTTATACTGAACAGGAATTTATGAGGACAAATCCAATTTTCTATGTTTGTTTAGGTCCCACATCAATTTTAGCCTGTACTGGGGCAAGCATGGTTCATCCAATGAAAGAAAGAGGAGGTGAATAGGAAGCCTAACATTTAGGAATATTATCCCTGGAAATGACATTTCTAGTATGTCTTGCTATACCATGATGCTACTTTGTTTTGTGTTGTCCTCATCTCACATTTAAAGATATTAATAAATGAATGTGAAATCAAGCATGTTTTTGCACGAAACAAGCTCTAACAAACCTGAAGACCAGTCTGAATGCAGGAAGAGTGGAAATATATATGAGTGAAAGCACTGAGGACTGCAAGAGCAAACATACTATAAAGTCACAGTACAGATAACTCATCACCTGCAGACCTGCTCTTTGATAACAGGAGAAATGCAACAAGAGTATATTGTGTTGTACATGACATTTGTCCTCCTGTTATCCCAACTGAAGAGTGCCTGGCTCAAAGGGAGAATGTAGCTATAATGATGCCTCAAAATAAGAAAAAAAAAAAAATCAGCCTTTATGGAGGAGAAAGCAAGATTACAAGGAAAAGACTCCTAACGGTCTCCTAAAGGAAATGCCTATTGAAAGACCAGTTCATTTCCGACAATCAAGAAGAGCTCAGAAAAGTGATGAGGCCTTAGTATTTAGCATTCTTTATGCCCTGTGTTACACACAAGAACATTTGGATATACATATACTGATACATGAATGTGCTCGGAGAACATAAAGGAGTAAAACCTGAGAGAAAGTCAGTGTGAGTGATAGAAAACCATTTGTTTTAAGTAAATATTCCTTCTGTTTTCCATATGATTTTTCACGGATGTTTGTTAACAAGAATAAAAACACACTTTTATTCTTATTTGTTCCAGACCTGAAACAAATTCTCAAAATATAAGCTCAAATGAGCACTAAATTCAAAATCCAAAATTTTTAAATGGTTCTTCTTTTTAAAATGGATAAAAAATAATAAAGGAAATAAAAATAGAATGCAAATGTCCTTCAGGGTGCTTATAAAAGAACATAGAAAATGTGGCTCTGCCAGTAACAATGTCCATCTAAAAACGTTGGGAAAAAAAAGGAGTTCTAACTTTTCCAAAATCTCAGACTTTCTCTAGAAAATTACAGAACAGATTTTTCTTCTTATGCTTATGCTGCTCTAAAATTAAGGCAAAGACATTAAAATTAAAGACAAGACACTTGTTGAGCTCACTGAAATGTTAGTTTCGTATAGTAAATATTGAATGAAATGTAGTTCACCTTACTTAGACACTTTTCTAATGCTTAAATTTAAGTTTCTAGTGCAATAGTTCTTTTGGAAGGTAATATACATTACTCCCAGACAGAGGCACGTGATTTTAAAGGCTTTTGCAGGAACATTTGGTTCTGTTATGTTAGGTTTCTAGCTGACGAGTTCAAGATGATATTCACCAGGTTAAATGTTGATGCCTACAGTATTGACATTTACATCTGAGTTTATCACCACCCTCAACTGCCTTTAACAGTGGAGAGGTACTGGCCTTTTCAGTGTATGATTCATCTGGCCTATTTTAGATATCTGCTTTAAGACACTATAAATTGTTTCCATTTTTCTATATTTATATTCAGGTGAGAACAATCAGAGTCTCAGGGGTGGTCTCCTCAGATGACCTCCACCCTTCCTTCATTTTCATCCACAAAAGATTATGCAACTTAGTGGGGCACAGATTATCTTCTCTTTCAAAGGCTCTGACTTCTTTCCATATAGTGAAGGCTCCCACTTACTTTAGGAACACAAGTTACAAAGCTTAGGTGCAAGTGAAATGTCTTGGCTAAGCGAAAAGACAGGTTTTACTTGCAGTTCCCAATTGAATAGAGGATGTGAAAAGGTGGCAGCTGAAACTCTGGTGTGACCCCACAGAGCTTACAAATGTACCTTTGCTCCAAACAGCTGGACTTACGATATTCAAGGTATCCTCTTGCTCTGATGGAAAAACAAATAGACAAAACCAGTTTCAGAGAGGTTCTTATTGAGCAAGGTTTTGTTTATAGAATCATAGAATGCCTAAGGTTGGAAGGGACCTCTAGAGGTCATCTAGTCCAACCTCCCTGCACATGCAGGGCCACCTAGAGCACATGGCACAGGACTGCATCCAAGCGGGTCTTGAAGATCTCCAGAGAAGGAGACTCCACAACCTCTCAGGGCAGCCTGTTCCAGTGCTCTGTCACTCTCACTGTCAAGAATTTTTCCCTTAAGTTCCTGTGGAACTTTTTATGCTTCAGTTTCTGTCTATTTCCTCTGGTTCTGTCAGTGATCACCACTGAAAAGAGGCCAGTCCCATCCTCCTCACTGCCTCCCTTGAGGTACTTGTACACACTGATCAGGTCCCCTCTCAGCCTTCTCTTCTCCAGCCTGAACAGGTCCAGCTCCCTCAGCCTCTCTTCATAGGGCAGATGTTCCAGGCCCCTGATCATCCTAGTCGCCCTGTGCTGGACTCTCTCCAGCAGCTCCACATCCCTCTTGTACTGGGGGGCCCAGAACTGGACACAGGACTCCAGATGTGGCCTCACCAGGGCTGAGTAGAGGGGTAAGATCACCTCCCTCGACCTGCTGGAGATGCTCCTCTTAATGCACCCCAGGACCCCATTGGCCTTCTTGGCCACGAGGGCACACTACTGCCTCATGGTCAACCTGTCGTCCACCATGACGCCCAGGTCCTTCTCAGCAGAGCTGCTCTCCAACAGGTCGGTCCCCAGCCTGTACTGGTGTCTGGGGTTATTTCTTCTCAGGTGCAGGACCGTGCACTTGGCCTTGTTGAATTTCATGAGGTTTTTGACCGCCCAGTTGTCTGCGTTAAAGACTCTTTTTCAGGAACAAGAGAGAGAGATGTGCTGCGGCAGGCAGGGGAAACTCAGCAGCCCAGTCAGAGGAGCAGAACCGCACTGGTTCCCTCGCTACAGTGCGAGTGTTGCAGGGGAGCCCACATAAACTCCATTTGTTACTATTTTCCTGAATAAAGGTCTATCTTTCCTGTGTTCATGTGAGCACACGGAAGTCTAAGGACTACCAACCAGATCGGGGGATCACAGGCCATAGGGAGCATGTGACCATGGTGGCAGCAACTGGAGACTCAAAGAGTGTTCAGTCACTGCAAGACATTTTCAAAGTGTTGGTATGAATTCTTTACCCCATTTTCATCTAAATAGACTTTTAGCATTGGATAGAATTGTGGACAGGCACTTATTTAATCTTTGCTAGGCTATTTGAAATATAAGAGGGGAAATGAGAAGGGTAAAACTGTGCAAAGAATAGATTTCTAGTATCAAGTTAAAAGGATGTCTTTCTACCATTTGAAATCACAGCAAGCTGTATTCTAAGTTTTTTTTTTTTTTAAAATTGAAAACCTCTGTATCTCTGACTGTACATCTTAGTTTTTATACCACACCCACTATAATTAGGATTTAACACATATGCTACTGAAGCAGGTAATTGCAATTCTACAAGAATTGTATTGCAAGAAAAGAGTAAGCAATCAGGAGAATCATTTCCACATCTTCTTCTATAATAATGAAGGAATCAGCAGTCTACAATAGCTATATTTTTTTTGTGAGAGATTTTTTCTCACTTTATGCTATATGATGAGTCTGATATGATCATTAGGTTATCATAGTTACTCTGAAAGGCAGAGCAGTTCAAAGTTACAGGTCACAGTCACTTCACTTAACCTGTTCTTAGTTAAAAAAAAGTGTTTAAGAACTTCACTGCCTTGGTTATTCTATTTTCAGTCTATTCAAAAATACATGTAGTTAATTATTTAGCTGTGATAGGAAGGTTGTGAATGCATGAATTAGTCATTTAGTACTTAAGAAGAGCAAGATAGTCATAATAGGTTGAATCTGCAGTCCTTCTACCTTTCTTATAATGCCTACACAGAGAAAGCAGAGACTTCTTTAAACAAATCCATTTTTTTTTTAGAAATGTGCAGAGTTTTCTAAGAAAATAATATATTTCTTTTTGATAGTTCTTGATGATTTTTTTTCCATTAATATGTTTAGTTGAAGGTTAAATCTGTGCAAATACTTGTCACACACAAAATCTGTTGCTGATAAATTACACAGTCTTAACTTTGCATCACTGACTGGACAGGATGCAGTCTGTCTTATTAACCTTCTTGTGAAGAGCAGAAGATTGTGCAAAATAACAGTAACCCAATAACTAATTGCTAGCAGTTGACTGAGTATTTTGCAAAAGATCATCTAAGCATGGGCTTTGTATATCCCTCTGTAGTCATGCTGAAGGCTGCTTTGGGGAGCACACAATTATGAAAGTTTGTCTGACTTGAAATATATGATCCCACATCATTTTTCGTATTAGAACCACCGAGCAACTTAGGTAAGTATACATCTTTCACTTAAAGATGCTTCCATATAATTTCACTAAGAATGCACAAATCCTGTCTAGACAAATTAAGAATACAACTCAGTCTTCCTGAAGCTCACCCCATACTTTTGCTACAAAACAGTAATCTCTCTATTTAGGGTTACTTTTTTCACATGTTATTGTCCAGTGCTTTTTTTTTTTTTTTTTTAACATTATTATTAGATTTAAGTATAAACTGCAGAGAATTTACTACTCCAATTTCTTCACCAGGCAGAGCAGTCCTTGACTGCAAGCACCTAGCACAGTTTGTGTTTTTTTCTTTTTCTCTTTTTTTTTAAGAGTTGGAAAATGGTTTCCATTTCTGGCAGATAGAGTTTATCTATGAGATGTGAAAACTGCAGACATATTTATCAAGATCCTTCCTTTCTGGGTCATATTAATGGATGCACATACTCACTGTGATTGCATCCTGTTTCTATCAATTTATATGTAGGAATGACATGTTATTTTCTATTAAGTATTTTGAGGAAAACAAATTTTCAAATTCACAATTCTTTTTGTATCATAATGAATCTATTTTATTACAGTTGAATGTATGCTACAGTATGTTCATTTGTATTATATAGAAATTCAGTGCAAATTGTCTATCATTAAACTCGCACATCTGCTTGTAATGCAATATGCACTCTTATGGGGAAAACAAGGAGCAATGCAACAGTGACATTGATTTAACACTTGGAGTGACAAAGAATTTTCTTAAGAGGAAAGAATGAAGTACTAAGGATAAAAAAAAAAAGGTAAGGGGAAAAATCACTCTTCCTACCTTTTCTTTTACAGCAATAATTAACATCCTATAAATAATGGTACTTCACTGCATTTTAAATGTACGTTTGATTATGTCTTTATCCTCTGAATCAGAAGTGTTTCTGATGTTAGTTAACATTTTAAAAACAAAAAGACTTCACTGCCTCTGACTCAGTAATCTGCTGGTCGGCATGGAAGCAAGTTATATGTAATTACCGCTCTCACCTCCACCTCTTTGGACAAACCTCTGCCATCCACTTGCAGTGCTTTGCTTCCTGGTGAGTAGCAAACATGCACTGTAAGCTGTTTGCCTTGTGACTGTGCCATTAAACTGCTTGTAATCAGCTGCTGCAAAGATGTACAAAAATACGATATAAAATTCCATGATTTTTATGTGAAGAAGACCTTTATACCTTTTTTTTTTTTTTATATGAGATTATACTCATATAATCTTTCTCGGGTATCATCACATCATTACTCTTTCTCAGGTAGTGAAAAACAGTTTTTGTGTAACCAGTTCACTGGAGATTAACACATCAAGAAAAAAAGAGCAAAAAAAAAAAAAAAAACTCCACTGTCCTCTTTTAGGTAAATGTTGCAGGGCTTAGGCAGTATTCAAATGTGTTAGTGTGATGCGCACACACTTTCTCTTGACACTAGTCCAACAGAGTTATAGTGTCTTACTGCCACCCTTTCTGGTGTGAAAATGGCCACTGGAAGGGGCCAATTTTCCCCTTTCCCACCTCTGGGTTACAATTCTGACATGCCATCTAGGGCTGGAGGCTTGACACCATGCAGAAAGACTAAATACAGGCTACTCCAGGCCAGAAACATCATGTCTGTGAGCATGGGACCTTTCAAAGTGGTCCAGCTTGTCCCAGGATGCTACTCCTTACAGCGCTGTTAGCTTTGCCCATGCTACACCTGGTATTCATGTGTGCTTTCAGCCCAAGCAAAATAGAAGCTCAGTTTCCAAAAGACAGGCAAGCTTGCCCAACAGTCCTGAACTGTTTGTCAGGCTCCTTGGGAGCCACGTGTGGATGTCTTCAGGGTATTTGAAGAGCATGACTGGCTTTGAGGAGGAGGACTGTCAGCTGGGAACCAACCTGGCAGGGTCTTAAGCTGCAAATGTCTCATTTTTCACCCTTAATCATCACTTCATGGCACAAGTCAGGGTAACAATTTTTGCTACTGATTTTCTCACAGACAACCTTGTCAGAAGAATGATGTTTAGCAGGCCACTAAGCGCTAGTTATATGTTCACATCCTTCTGTGGGAATATCTGCAAAGTCGTCCAAGAAACAGGCTTCCCAGATTATGCCTGGCTTTCCTGGGGAAGGGGGAATTCTGCAGGCCTTCCTGAATGTTCACACACACGGCTTCATCAGGGATGAAGCTGATGAGGAAAAGGGGGGAAGGGAGGTGAGAGAATCATCTCGTGCTGTTGGTTCACAGTGCAGATGTCTGCCTCCCAGCTGCTTGCGTGGTAAGAAAGGCCCGGAGATGCTCAAGATTAGCACATACCCACATACATTCACTACCTTGGGAATCAAAAGGCAAACAAAAGGCCACATTGGTGTTTCTTGGCTTTGCAGGCAGCCAATTTGTTCTCACTGTCTCCCTATTCCCACAGTGCTTGCTATGCTCTCCTCTCTGCTTTTCTGCTCTTCTTAAAGACAAATATGAGACATCACACATGGACACTGTTGGAGGACTTCATGCCCAGCCTGTCCTGCCTTAAGTCACCTTCCACCTGAAGCTGTCCTGCTCTGTATGCTCAGCTGCCTTGTAAGCCAAGGAGAAGCAAGATGCTTTTTGTGTCTAGTTAGTATGTATCTTGCAACAGACGCTGATACAGATTTGAGAGGTATTCTTGGCCCTGAGAAACATCTGGCATATTCTGTTTGGAAACAGCTGAGATGTAACATGAGGCAATCGCTCCTGTAGTGAGAGCTAACACTACAAAAAGATTTTCAGAGATGGACTTGGATAAACCAACTCCTTCACTAGTCAAGTCCTAAAATGGATAGAGGCTCAACGAAGAAAACATATATTGGACAAGAAAGTATATTGTGTATAAGTCTGCATAACCAGAGAGAAGTCCTGGAGTTTTTCATTAAAGAGTATCTCTGTGTTGCTCTCTGTCAAAAGTCAGAATTGTCTGAAATTTGGAGTTGAACCTGGCAAGCTATAATGGGATGTAATCTTCCTTGAACTCATTGCTGTTTAGGACTGAATAATATTGGCAGAAGAGCATAATTAAATTGATGACCTAAGTGAAGGATCACAGTAGTTGAGAACGTTACCTATCTTTTTGTACCAGGTACATTTAAGAGTCCAATCTCCCCGTAAGGTTCCTGATTTCAGAGTATTTCTGGAAGATTAGGACACGGAGTCTTTTCACTTAAATACATACATACATACATACATAAGAAGTTTCTTCCCATTATGGATATAGAGTTTTGTTCTTTGGCATCTAACCATTAGAGTCTGTTTTTTGCTATGCCTGTATGGAAAGGTGTCACCGAGCGAGTGATGGTGGGGGTGAGTGACACAATGCACTTCACTCATGGGAAAGAAATAGGAATAGGTTTTATTGATAATGACAATGGCTTCACAGGATCCTATGGCAAGGTCACTGCATGGAGGTTCAAGATAATACACACAGAATTACCAAGGACACCTTCCCATGGGGTCACGAGGTTCAGATTGGGCCCCCTTGCTTTCCAAACTCCTTCTGAGAGAAATCTAGGTGCGTCTGGATCCAGTCCCAGTCCCAGACTTGCTCAACACTATGTCTAAGTGATTTGTGCACATTTACAAAGTAAAGTTTACAAGTTCAAAAAGAGAAAGGCACGCTATAGTCACTTACCACAAATCTGTAGTGGGAAGGATCTCTTAACCCCGAGGAGTATCCTTGAGATGCATCCCTGCTCAAGAGGAGGTCCTGGCATGCAGCTCACTGCAATGCAAGGAGAGCTCTGTGTACTCTCAGGGTATTCCCATATGTATGGGATAAGATGATTGACATATAGTCATTCTTCAATTCAGAAATGACTGTTGACTGGTGTACTCACAGTTAGCCCTATCTCCCCATCAGGATAGGGCCATCAGGACTGTTATTGATGGTTAATGTCTGGGTGGGGGAAGAATTCAGGGAGGCAACTCCCAGGATCAGATGTTGCGGTAGTTAACATCTGAGCTGGGCTATGTGTGAGAAGTCAGGTTGAACTGGGGAAGGAGCATATCTGTCACAAAAGGAAAGCATTTTTAACTTGATACGATGATAGTAACTATGATAGCTTATGTTATGATAGTAACTTTAACTATGATAGCAAATGCTCTTGATGACACGAGTCAGGTCTCTTGTCTTTCCTAAAAATCTAAACTTCCAGTTTCTAACTCCCAACACTTCAGACATACCTGTGCACAAGAAGGTTCTTTTTTTTCCAGGAATGAGCTAGGAAAGCTGTAACAACAGAGCCAAGTGCTTTGTCAGAAAAGGTCCTAGACAGGGTATACTCACTAGATTTAGGCTTCAGTCCTGTAAATAATACTGCAAATATTTTAATTCTGCTCATCCATTTAAATTTATTCACACATGTAAGACTCTGTTGGATTACGACCTTACACTCTAATGCTATTTTTAAAGGAAATAAAATAAAATAATTACAAAACAAAGGTTTTGATGGAAAATAAAGTGATAAGTATAAAAAGAACGTGCATTTTATCAAATAATTATTATAATTATTATTATTTTCTCTGCCTACTCATTACTCATTATCTCTCAACTTCGACTCCAAAAATATGCCAAAAATACTTTGTTAGACATTATTTGGCACAAATTTATTTCCTGTTTTCCTATAACCTAGAACACAAGCATGCAGTGAAATATTACTCACTATCATGTCAATAAAAACAAACAACAACAAAAAGAAGAAATGACATTAGTAGCTCTCTTAAGCAGATAACAGAGATTATATATTCAGGTTGTAAAACTAGTACATCATAACTATGCAATGGTTACCTCCTACACTCACAGTTAAGCTTCCTTAACTTTAATAAGAAAATAGATTCTATAATCAGAATATTAGGCAATGTTAAATATGTAGTCGTTTCAAATTTGTTTATAAAATAATAGTTACCCAAGTATTATGAAAAAAATACAGCAGTTTGACCTTGTATTTCTTGAGACTATATCCTTAAAGAAATGTGATCTACACATTTAGGAAACAATAATAGAAAGTCTATAATATTGCTCTATGCACATATTTTCATTATAGAATCAGTAGTGACACAAAGGAGTAGCCATGGATGTCAGGTATGAAGACTTATGGTGATTATATGTGGAGGAAGAATGTGTTGTATCTTTTAACTGTTCATTTTCATGTTCTTTATTTAGGAAAATAGCTAAGTTATTTATAATACTCTTTATAGATTGCAAAGTGTGATGCGTGGGAAGCAAGTATCACGTTCTCCTACTTGTAGACAGGAAACTGCAGAAGAGCAAATTAAAAGCTATATAGATAGCTTAGTTAAACAGAGCTCTGACCAGATACTAAACTTCAAAACCTATAACAATAACTTGTCAAAGTAACAGCAAAGGACAGATTCTCACAAACTTCTCTTAATCACTGTACAGGAACTAGCACAGGATTTGGAACATTTGGACCTGTGGAAGATCTGCATCTTACTACCATGTTTGGACACTGAAAGAATCAAAAATAGATATGTGTTATTCTAGATTGTTTCATTTTCATACTGTGATCCTGGGAAGATTTTGTCCACTATTTGACATATAGTCAAAGTGATTTGTCAACCATTATTACCAAACAACAAATAAGTACCAAAGCAATGAAAGGCATCAAAGACATCTTCTGAATCCTTGGCTAATGCATGAGAACATGACACTTTTTTTTTTCTTAGAATATACAAATGTTCACAGTCAATGTGACACCACAGTGTCAGTGGTGAAGAACCCCACGACACATTTTTAACTCTGTTTTTTTCAGCCAAATATTTATGGTGTTTATGGCACAAAATAAAATAAAGGTTAATTTGTCCAAGAAAAAAAAATGTATAGTAGTATTGAAAGCCTCACCTTACTCAGAATAAATAGAAGTCCAGAAAACAAAAATGAAGAAAACATCCAAATAGACTGAAAGGAGAGTAAAAAGCCATTAGAATGATTTGATGAAAAAATTGGATTTGAATCTGTCCTGGATACAGTAGGTCCAATCACTGGTAAACTTTGGCAGAATTACTGTACTCAGCATTTATGCTTATCTCACATAATTGGGCTGTAAGTAGACATAGATCTGGATGGGTTTAAATATAAAGTGTGAAAACAATACAAAACAAGCTTATGCCCACATTTTTTCACAGATATGTGTAAGTCTATGCAATTATACTGAACTGATTACAAGAGCTGATGAGTTATGACTTTAGACCAATAAATTGTACTGCTGACATTTCTGATATGTTAAAATGTTTCAGTCACTTTCCAGATAAATAAAAGATTCTTACAGTAATATTTGCAGTGAAGCATGTCTACTGATTTTGCTGTTCATGGTTACAAAGCTGATTAAGAAAAAAGATTTAGTGTTTTTCTCCTTTTGTTCATTAACAACAAGTGCTTATGACAATTTTTTTCTGATAGTTGTGTTACTCTTAGCATTCAGGGCACTATGATTTTTATTTGTAATGGGGGATATTTATCGTTTGTATTTATAGAGTTAACTGCAGCTGACTGTGTCATATATATTTTTCTAAGCTTCTCAGGTCTCAAGTCATCAAAATCACCCAGGGAGAAATTTACAGTAAATCAGAGCAGACATTCTCTGTACTTGCTCTTTCCTCCTAACTATATTGTGTAAGTCATTCTTGAAAGTGTTTCTGGAGGTAATTTTAGTGTGGGTATATTTAGTTCCCTTTATACTTTCAGGAGGCTTGATAAAATAAAAGATCCCCCATGCACAATAAACCTGTATTTTCTGCACTCACAAGCGAAGTGTACTGCTTAAAGCTGCCCCAATTGCATTGGCTGGAAGGATATTGTAGGTTATTTTGTGACTCAAGACAAGAGAGAGCCCTGGCCAATCTACTAGGGCTATAAATTTAAAAATGCTTTAGGCTAAATTTTGCTTTCATTTTTCCATTAATATAAATCAGGACTTACACCTTTAATTTAATTAAATTACTCCAGATTTGCACTAGCAAAAAGATGACCAGTAGCTCAGTATTTGTCTTATCTAAGTATATTACAGCTGTAGTCAAGGCTTTAAGCTTTTTTTGCATAGTTTGGAAGTTTGACAGGCAAGTTCAAGATCAATTTATAGCAGTGACATGTTTTCTTACCCTGTGTTTGGCTGAGCAGATGGGAAGAGCTTGAGGAGGGCATGAAGTTCAGTCATGTCTGGATAAAAACATTAGCTGTAAAATTGTTACAGATCTCCAGACTGTTTTGCAGGTGGTCTTTTTCTTTCATGTTTCGTTTTAAAATGGAAGAAAAAAAGAAATCTGGGCCTACATTATATTTACATGTATAAGGAGAGTCAGAGCAATCTCTTCATGGAAATATATATAAGTATATATATATTTTTTCTTAAAGTCATGAATTCATGTGTAACTCCAGAAAGGGCTGTAGTTTCTCAAGCAGAAGTCAAGTGGAATTTGTGCACTGTAAGAAAGCCTTTCCATGCTTAAAACCTCTGCTCACCTGCTTTTTTTTTTATCCTCGCAACACTTAAACACTGGAAATGAGTCAGTTTTCATTGCAAGAATTTCTCAGGTACCTCAGGTCTTTCATTGTGCCTTTCTAGACTGTTATGGCAAGGCTGGATAGCTTTGTTCTCTTTTGGTCTGTGTTTTTGGTCTGTGGACTAGTTTTAGATTTAGGGGATGCTGGGCTTCGGTCTCCTTCTCTGCCTGAGAAAGCTCAAAGCCCTAAGAATTGTAGAGCTCAAAGTCCTACAATTTACCCTAACTAGAGAATGCTTCTGTATGTGGAGGCTGGGACTATAAAAGTCTACTGTAAATCCTATTTTAAAACTTATTTTAAAAGCTACTTGAACTCATTTAAAAGCAATTACACTTTCAAAAAAAAATGGAAATAGATATTGTAGTACCAAGAAAAAAAGAGAGAGGAGGAGGAGAAATGACTCACCACTTTTACGGCTAGACTGCTCATTCCACAGCCAGCAGTGAGAAGCGCTGAGTTCCAGTTCTTGCTCAAAGTCCTACACATAGGCAGTGATTGCAAAAAAAAAAAAAAATTAAACAGTTTCATTTATCTGCAAGATTTAAATACAAGTTCTGTTTTTTTTATTTGCTTTTATTATGTATCAACATTATTACTGCCTTATTACCATAGTGCCTATATGTAATGCAATACTTCCATTACAGAATATTAGAATATTATCACATATTAACATTATGACTGCCAGCTCAGCATGATGGCTATTACTGATCGTCTTGTAAAGGTCTTACCTATCTCCAACTGTTAGCTACAGCAGTGTCTAAAAGTGATATTAATCTGTGTTGTGGCATTCTGGTGCTTTCACTTTTTTTTTTTTTCCCACAAGACTGGTTTCCATACCTGTAATTATAAGAATCAGTCTCTTATTTCTCTAGACCTCATTCAGCAAACATTCAACTTTTATATATTCACGATTTTATTAAGAAATGGCACCCTACATTAGCATGAAATACCTTTTACATTTTAGTTTCTTTTTCTCTATCTTAACTAATTTATGTGATGATTTTATAAAAGAAAGAACCTTTCACATATACTAGCACAAAATCGGTAAACTCAGTTCTACTTGTACTCTAAATATGATTTGAATACAGCTAAAAAGAGAATATATATACCTTTTTATTCTGATTATGAAAAGTAATGGGCTAGTCAAGAAGGTCTTTTTACCTTCTTTTTTTCTACACAACTAGGGGAGCAACAGTTAACACAGTTCTGATTGATTGATTGTAAATTTGAAGTTGGAGATACCTTCTGTCAGGGAAGATCTTGTACTTTCTTTTATGTAAATCTAAGAATGTCATGAGATTTAAATGCAATCAGTCATGATATCTATTGCTACAGACCATCAGTGCCCACATGGACCCTCAATGAAAGATATTATAGTTCTAGATTGGAAACATCATGAAAAAATACTCTTCCAGATAATGATAAACATTAGTCTGCAAAATGTGTGGAAATACAGATTTCTTAAGAAAGCTCCTAATGAAAGATGGAAGTTTTGCAGTCATCATCACAGAATGCAAGTTGCTTATGTAGGATTGAGGCATTCAATAAAGGCTGCCCTCCTTCTTACAGCATGTATTGAGAGACGGGACCGCTATCTGTGTGTGTCTCTTGAAGTTCATTCTTCACTCAGAATGGACTTGCAAGCTGTTTGCGTGTGAAAAGAGAGAGTTTGCATTTGAGTAGCTCACAATCCATCCACCTCATCCACTAATTATTCTAAATAAACTATACAGTGACTAAAAAATATAGAATAGCAGTGGTGGTATCGGGCTTTGAAACATTTTTTAGAAAGATTTATAGCGACTTCTGTCTAGTAGACATGTCTGAGCAGTGTTTTCTCTTGCACACTATCCTACTGGACTGGAAAACATCTTTCATCCATGAAACTTTTTGAATTTTTTCACACCACGTTTTTTATGAAGATCATTGTATTTATCTATCTAAGTTTCCAACTAAGCGCAGCATGTTTGTTTGAGAGGAGAGAGAAAATGAACTGACACAGTGGCAACCAGAACAATCATGAAGGCAGGGATATCTACTGCCAATATGAGAGGGGCTGATTGATAGATACAGAGATGTTTGAGTCAAATAAAGATACTCACTTTTTCCAACTCTCCTGCTTCCTCAGCACTTCATCACCTTGTGGGATAAAGGAGAAAGATGAGACAGAGCCAAAAAAAACCCTGATAATATCATACTTTGTCTAACACATAATGGTTTGGAAGGAAAGTCCTATGAGAGTGTCTTCCATTTTTAGGACTTGGGAACATCGTCCTTCTAGTCCTCATTATACACTCACTAACAGGAATACAATGGCAAAATCAAGCATATAATCATGTCTAACAGAAGCAGAGAATGAAGGGAAGGGAAGAATGAGGTCTGGATGGGTAAAAGATGCTTAGTCACCTGGCTCAGCAGTAGGAGAAAGCAGGCAAAAAGCCTGGCACAAATTTGTTTGTCAGCTGTAGCTCTGTAGGAAGAGTCAGAGGAATTGGAGCGCTTTCTCTGGCTTTTTCTTGAAGTACTGAGCGTCTCTCCTGTTTTGCACACTGCTTTCTGAGGCAGCCCGAAGGCAAACTCTTTGTTTCAATGTCACTACATACATCGCAGGATCCTACAGCCTTTGTGCTGTTGTACTAATCCAACACATACTATTGGCTTGAATGCACATACATTTGTCTTGCAAGAAATCTCAGTTTTAAAGAAAGAAAAAAAGAAGGAACAAAAAATGAATCAAAATTTAGTAATTTTATTCCTGTTGCAGAGATTCTAGTAAAACTCCCTCCACATGTGTTTGTGTTTTTCTGTGCGTATAAGAATATACTGCCAGGAGGAGAGATAACCTGAGTGAATGTGGATGAAACTCCATTTTTTTCTAATAAGTTACATATGTTTATGTGAGTGCTTAAACCGCCCTATGCCATAGTACGATTAGGCCGACAAGAAGTAAATAGGTAGATAGATATCTCTCTTGCTACAATGTGAGTTCTCTCTCCACAGTCCTGTTTTATCCTGTGATATATAAAAAGGAAGATAAATACAAAGCGGGTATGTCTGACCTGTGTCCGGTGCTGGTCTCCATTAATAATCAGATCATTGACTTAAATTACTTTGAGGCTATCCATGTTAATGAAAGAAGCAATACAGACATACACTGACATGAATTGCTCCCAAGGTGTTTCCTGAACTAGTGAACTTGTCCAAAGGAAGAGCAGCAGAAGGTATTTAACCCCTATTCCCAGCTCATCTATTTCCGACTGATGCCTAAGAGAATTTTGGCGATTTCCCCTGGTTCTGTCTCTAAGGAAATGGAATAAACAGTAGAAGACAATCCTTTACTCAGCATTGAACATCATTTTCTAATGTAGTGTGCAGCAAGATATATTCCAGTTTGAACAGATTTCCAATAAATCTGGAACAGCACAGGGGGTAGGAGAGATCAATGAACCCTGCTGAGTAACAGAACAACCTCACAGTGCATGGGAAGAACATCTCATTGGTGTTTATTTTTAGATGACAACTGTGTTGGACTGACTTTTATTTTTTTGGCAAAGATAGTAAGAACAGAAGTGGCATAAATAACACCTATGGTGACTTTGAATATACCAGAAAGGAATTCAGTTGGGCCTCCAGACTCCTGTTAATATACACCTATAACTTCAGTTAACATCACTGTAAATTTAACCACGTGCAGTGGTCGTAGAATGAATTCCAGGGTGAATAAATCACACCACTGGCTCTTTTGCATAAAGTTGGAAGGGAACAGTCATTTCATGAACAAGCTCAGGTTTTAGATAGTGCAAATTTGGAGAGAGCTGAGGAAACAAAACATCAGGTGCAGCAGAAGCTGGCAGTGACACAAGTTTTCACTGAGCTCTCAGACAGGGGACAGAAAGCAGAGGTAGCTTCAGAGTAATCATTAAATGAATGGGAAGGAATGAGAGAAAAGATAGAGTAATGTCCTAACAGCACTTATTTCCTGCTTTATTTAGAAAATTCATTTTTGAGGAAAAAACAAGAAATTATAAAATTTACTGTCTTATAATACAACATGCTTTTATATGTGTTGCAGAAGAGATCAAAGCAAAATCTCCACCCTAATTTTGGCTAAACAAAGCCAAAACATCTCAGGAGTTCAGTTTCCATTTTTTTTTTTTTAATGATTTCGTTATTTATGCCACAATGCTATTTTTTTCTTAAAACCTCAGCTCTTGGAGTTATTTTTGCTGTTGTTATTGTTCTTACTTGGAATGTTAATTTTATTACCTGTTAAAAATGTGGCCTGACTTCACCTCCTGTTTGTAGATAAAAAAAGAAATGAAAAAGAAAACTTAACTTTCTTTTTCTTTCTTCATTATTATCATGGCTTAACATTTATTTACTAACTACATCAAATATTTTACTTTATATTATATACTATATTATACCATACTGCATACTTATATACTACATATTATTTACAATATATTCTTTATTTATATTATATAAAAATTATATATATCTATTTATCTGCCAGGTTCTTTCCTGTTTAGTATATTCCATTACAACAGGCACAGTAAAATAAGAGTGTCTTTGTTATGTGCTGAGTGCTGTTGTGATGGAAATGAGCAAAGGAGGAATAGCTGCTTATGTGCATACAGCTATGTGAGCAGAGACTCAGCGCAGACATTAGTGCTGTACTCCTTAAGGACGAGTAAAGACGACTCAGGCACAGCAGGAACAGCTGCTGTCAACATGGCCCCTAAAAGCTGGTTTCTGGGAGGGGGGGAAATGGAGCAGCCTTCTGTATTTGAGCCTGGTATATTTTGATTTAGGCACTGATTTTCCATATTGGAGCACATGATCCCAAGTGCATCTTCAAGCCTTTTCTGATTGAAGCAAGCATCCACCAGAGCCCTGGGAGATTTTCTTCGCAGACTCTGTTTGTGCGTTTCCCATTTCAGCAACTTATCCCACAGGGGAACAATTAACTTTGTAAGAGATATGGGGAACTTCCTCCCCTCTTTTTGGAAATTCATCTGAGAGACAGGAAAAGAGAATAGGTCTTAAAGTGCCACACAGTTCTTAAAGTCTTCGAGAACAGGAAGTGATGGGAAAAATCATATATTTTTAAATATATATTTAGTTAAAAATACACTAATATAGGACAGCCATTCTCTGAAGACAAAAAAATGATCCAATTAAAACCAGATGACAGGGAAAAAATTCATTCTGAGTCTAGACTTAAGATTAATGACTCAAATCATATAAACTCACAATTAAATATGCTGACATATAAGGATTTTTCTTTAATTCAAGAAGTAAACATTCTGTTGAATCCTGGAAGGAGAGCTGGATGTGTTATGCTTTGCATATATTTTCTGTTTTTTATTAAAAAAAAAAGAAGAAAAAAAAAATCTCTTAAAGAGAAAAGTTGTTAAAAATGGTGCATGTCTATTCTGCAAAGGACAAAATTATATCTTGTGAATGTAATATATAATTTAATAATAGAGCAAATAAATCTTTTTTATGCATCTTGTGACCTGATGACTATGATATAAAATTATAAATTTTTTTCTATAACATGATCCTTAGCCTAAGGAGAAGCTATAATTCTCTAGTAAGTTCTGTAGGATCATAGCATGTATTTATATACAATTCAATTTGATTTCAGCCCTGCTTTGTTCAGTAGAGCTTTTCCAAATGTTTCATTTCACAAAACAACAGCTGTTATAATGGAATAGAAGAAGCCTTCACACAAAATGTAGCACTGTGCTTAGAATTTTCATTGACATAGGTAACAAAAAAAGCTATATATAAGGCTATATGTAAGTGGTAAACAAAATAACCCAGATTTTGTTCTCTGCTCCTGAAGCCAACAGACATGGTACAGTTCAGTCAAAGCATGGTGACCACATCCAAACTACCAATGGAGACAGAGTCTGGTTTATTCTCCAAAACACACGTTAGTTAGTTTTACTAGTTCTCCTGGAGCAGATGTGCCAGTAACTGGACTAACAGTTTAGAAATATTTTTTCAATCACCATGCTATTAATTTATCTAGATGTAACTGTAAAAATTAGATAGTTTATACAAATCAACTCCTGTAGCAAGCAGGAGTACAGCCAAGGGGGTATATAATGATATCATTCAGCAAAAAAATAAGATTAAGTATACAAAAGGAATATATACAATTATTTTAATAGCTTGTGTTTGGTAGTTTATACATATTCTACTATGTAAAGACAAGCACAGCAACAACAAATATAGCTACAAGTCAGTAATATTTAACTATGGAGCAACACAAACTGATTAATGACCATGGGCAACTACAGTAAAAAAATAAAAATTAACCATTTGGATTGTGGTAATCTGATATAACAATGAATGAGATTATGAAATGGCAGTGGATAATTATGATAGACTTTGTAGCATACAGCTAGCTGTTATCAGCATAGTGTTGTGGTTGTGACAGACACTCTTCCACTCAATCTCTAAATTTAGGATCCCGTGTACTACAGTCTGCATGGCTCCTCCAGCTCAGTCAGTCTTGCTCACCTTATCCCTCAGTATGGAGGACCCCAGGGGAGTCTGCCTGGAGACGATGTTTGCTTTTGCCAACAGTTCTCTGCCAGAGGTGGTTGCAATACTGACCCTCCATGCTGATCCCACTTCAGCGATTTTTGAGTTGCCTTTTATTTTCATAAAATATCACAATGCACTGGTCACTTGTGACCTCAGTTGTCCAGGCCGCCCCTGCTGCTTCACTCAATCAATTCTAGTCTGAAGACAAGGCACTGGGGAGCTAGCTCTTTGAAAGTGACTTAAGAGTCATTGTCAGTCTCTTTTGTTTAATTTGCAGCTGTCTTAACCATGTCATCATTGCATTATTTTTCATATATTCCATTCATTATGCTGGCTCAGCAGCTTGTTAGTTCAGCAATCTCGTTACAGTCCACAGAAATCTTAAGGCCTAGTAGTCTACTCAGCAGCTGTGTTGGCCCCTGCCTCACCCTAAGCAATGCCAGATGCAGTTTTGCAGGATTTAGCAAGAATTGCACAGCTAAGCACTCCCCACCCAACCCTATTAGAGTGATTAGTGATATATTAGGGCCTGTCTCTGCTCGACAGTCCCCTTCCCAGCAAAAGCAAGCTACGTTAATGCCTTTTGGCCTAGGTTAGTTTAGCCCTTCCTCTGTCACAAAATCAAGATCATCTTTGGCATTTGGGATTTCCTCTTACAGCTTCCCAGCCCTACCATTTGAGTGTCAGGTCCATTCATATGTCATCAAGAAAATGATTCTGAGTCAACATTTTCCAGGAGAATCTGAACTTCTTGTCAGCAAATTTTGCAGGTGGGACCGAGGAAAAGTCAGTCTGATACAAAACTGTCTTTTCTGTCTTCTTGAATGAGGTTGGTCTTTGCCACCGAGAGACACTTGATGTCCACTTGATAACCTTTTTTCAAAACCACGAGCAAATTATTTTGCCACATGCAGACATGGGTGAGACATGGGTGAGAATTGATTTATACACTGAAACATCTCTTATCTCAAAGGGAAGATGCTGGGAAGACACGTTATCTTCCAGCGATCACAGTGTTGCACAGGGCTCCATGCAATGACCAAATATGTTGCTCTATGGCCAGTGCCCAGGAAATCCTCCTCTATCCTCAAGGATTTGCTTATTGTTTGATCAAAGGCCTGAGCAGGGGCAAAGAGCAGATGGTGGCTTCAGTGTCTGCAGAGTGACAGCACTAGGATTAGTCCCAGTGTGAACAAGCGGAGTGACAAGCCAAGAAGAGGAGGATATGGTTAACAAAAAGCATTTCCACAGGTGACCTGCTGTAGAAATAGCATATGGCTAAGTTGCTTGCAGGCTTGTGTATTGATTTAACATGGTCTATACCCCTTGGCACCAAACATAGAGCAAAAGAGTTAGAAAATAAGCCAGCTTTACATGAGCATGTTCTATGTGTTTCCAAAGGAAACCAGAAAATAAAAATAAAAATAGGAAATAAGTGAAGAAGGAAAACTCCTAACCCCAGGAAGCTGGGTTCCCACACATGATTTAAACTCCGTAAAAGTGCCCGAGAAACCTCAAATATTGAAAATGTCTTTAAACATTAATAAATAAAGTACTGCATTTATTCTACACTAGAGGAATGATGTGATACCTGATATGGTCAAAATATCCCCCCCGTCAATATTTGAATACCAGATGTAAATTTGTGTGCACCTTAAGCTTCTTTTCAGGCCTGCATGTGCAGATGGAAGTCATAAGTCTGTGTTTTAATTAAATATAGAATGTGCACCCACTCTTTGCACATTAAACATTAATGACAAGAGTGTGACATAAGTGCATATTTATTTGTTTAATAAATGCAATCCATGGGTTTGAAGGTAGTGTTGACATCATAGACTATTTTCCTCCCAAGTTTTATTAATGTTTTTCCAGCCTGTTTCATATTTCCCTAAAATGGGACCACTGCCACTCCTGAGAACACTTTTTTGTTGATGATTACAATCAAGTTAGTTGGTCGTTGACAGAATGAAGTAAGCAGAGAAGAACCTTTGCCATACAAAACATAAGTTAGTTAAATTAAAAGGAAGGTTCTATTGAGACAATCTTATTTGCTCTCTTTTTGTTCTATTTGACGCCACTCATGGTGTGTAAAATTAAGAAAGTAGATGCATCAAACACTTGACAAGACTCTCTGTTTCAGCAAAACTCTTTTATATTACATGATGATTTCACAGTGGGTATTATCTGAACAGGAATGAAGGGAAAAGGTATTTAAGCGCCTCAAGATTTGACCAAAGTATACTTAAATATGTATTAGATAGCTTTATACTGTACAAAAGTTTCTATTGAATAGGGTTGTTTTTGGTTTTGTTTGTTTTACATACCAGCTCTTTGCTGTAAAGTCTTATTTTTTGACTTATTTGAGTTAGTTTGTAGATCATTTTCAACATGATTCTAACAGAAATGCAAGCTTATAAAGACACTTTTAGAGTTTAATAGTTGTCTGACTTACCATCAATATAAAACTCTTAGGGAAATAAGCAAAATCGTTTAAATCCAATGTCCTTAAAAAGAGTTTTCACTGAATATAAGGTATTTTTTTTTTATAAGTATTGCTGAGAAAAAAAAAAGTAAATTAAGCAGTTCTCAGAAGTTTAATGAAATCCTTGTAGTATTCTATAATCGTCTTCTGATTAAAAAGATAACATATTATTTGTAAGAGAGTTTAGCAGTTTTGAACAGGAAAACAGAATTAGAATTTGACTCAGGAAAAAACCATCAAACAGAACCAAGACAGCATTGTTTGGTGGGGTTGTTTTCATTTTAAGGAATACTGTTCAGAGTATGAAGAGTAAAAAGCCAGAGGAAAGTATGATGTCACTGGGAAGGATGGTGGAAAATAAAAGAAGGAGCAGGTGGAGGAAGGGCAGAGGTCAGTGGATGAGCGAGGGCTGCGGAGGAGTGATCAGAAGAGTGAACAGCCTTTTTCCAAGAAAGAGAGTTGAGTACCGGGTGAAGAATGAATGAAGGAAAAGTAGAAGTGAGAAAATAAGCAGTCTCCGTATTAACAGGAACCACAGACCACAGACTCCACTGGAAACAATTACTATTATGGTAACAATAATAAATATTCCATTTTTGGCTATCTTCTTACAAGGATGTCATTTGGTGTCAGACATGGCTTTATACTGTGGGTATGCACCTGCCCTTTGGGAGTTTTGAATGGCTCATTCATTCTGCACAGATTTGTGAGCTAGTCGGTAGCTGTTAGCAAGAGTTAGGACAAAATTTGTCTGTGGGCTGTCTGCACTGTGTTTCCTGGAAGCTGCCAGAGCTAGCAGTGGGTCCCTGGTGCACGCTGACCTACGTGACATTTGAAAGGGCATCCTCAGCGTGAGAGCCTTTCTTTCGATGCAAGTTCAGAGCGGGTTATCATGCCCCTTTTCCAATCTCTTTTTGTTGTTGTATTTAAGTTACTTGCATTAAGCATTCAGTCTAATCTTTCCTGACCTCTGTTCCTTGTTCTGTTTCATTGCACCTCTTTTACAATAACCATTTGCTTATGTTTTCAACCATTTTAAAAATCAAGACATGCAAAATCCATGCAAAGATGCATTCCTTTACTCATGCCAATCCTGCTTCCCCTGCCACAGAATATCTGCAGCAGAAAAGAAGTTATTACTTTATGAAACAGCATACTGCTCTGATTACAGCCTAATTAATCACCAGCACTTACAAATAAAATGCATTAAGGCTGCCAGCATTTTCAGCCTTTATCAAGGCACTGTGGAAAAAAAGCATCAGGAACTATGTAGGTTATTTTACTGGTTTTATAAATTCTAAAAGTTTTACCACTGATTTTTAGTATAGTGCTGAAAATTTTAATATCCCCAAGGAAGGAAATTTGATGCTACTATTTCCATTCTTTAGAAAAAGATCATCATTTTTAGAAAAGTCATATTTTTTCAATAGATTTATTTAGTTTTAATGAACCTGAAAATATTTCTCTCCTATTTTCTTCTTGCAGAGCTGAAGCATAGAATTTAAATGATTCTCTCTGACTTAATGTGTCAGTGTCAGGTAATATTCTTCCTGAGACACTGACTGATGCTTAGCAAAATGCTGCAACAGACATTTGTGGCACTGCTTCACAGCTAGTTCCAAAAGTTCCAAAATAATCAATGGGAAGAAAAAAAGGAAGCTACTAAAATGTGTAATACTTAGAACTGAAGAGTGCTCCAGGGTTTCATTCTGCTGATGTCTATATCTTCAAGTCCAAGTATAAAGTACAGGTGGACAAGTATGACAGTAGCAGCTAAATGGAGAATGGTTCATTATTCATATTTTTCTTACTGCTTCATAACTTTCTGAGTGTCAATCTGTCATGCTGTAAAGAGAGGGATCATAGAAAAAATAATATAAAATTGGACCACATCACAAAGGCCCATAAGCATGCATGACAGAAAAAGCTACTGGAAAGGAAAGAAAAACAGTGTTGTCAACTTGTGATGAGGCAGGACAGTAAGAATTAAAGTATATGTTGAATTAATATGAGACCTAACAATGCTAAATATCAAATCTCTCTGATTAGTGATACTGCATACTACATTTTGTAAGGAAAAGTGCATAGTACTTATTGATTTTTTTTTCTTTTCTCTTAATCTTTAATTGAAATCTTTTTTATTATCAGTATTAATTTAAAAGAGGCAGCTTCAGGAAACAATGTATTTATTTTCTAGAAATATCTATTAATAGGTAGGTAGGTTAGTTAATGGGTAGGTATAGTTAGTGGATATTTGTAAGAGATAAAAATAAAGTAGACTCCTAGTGTCTTCAAATTCCACTAGCCTAGCAGGGAGAGCTCTGTTATATGAATGTAAATGAGTAGGAAAAAAAATCCAAAGAACAGGAATAATTTCCAAATTTTCATATTAAAAAAAAAAAAAACAACAAACAGTCCCCATTTTGACACTAGGCCAAAAAAAAAATTACTAATTTGATTATTTTGCAGGCAAATGTTACAAAGCACAAGTTTCAAGTGAATCTTACCCAGTAATATTCTGTGTGGTAAGATATAGTGTTTCAAGCAGGTCTAACTCATGGCAGTGAAATGTATTGCCAATAAGAGATATTATTTTACATCAGCTCACCCAATCCAAAACTCGTGTCAGTAAGTAGATTAGTAAGGAATCATCACTTGAAATGAGTGTAGGTAACTTTAATGAGACTTAGACTGGTTAGAAAATACACAAATGTGTATAAAAGGCATATGCGGCATATGTATATGTGCCACACAGGAGGAAAAAAAAAAAAAAAAAGATCTTTTCAGGGAGGGAAAAAAAAAAAGATCTTTTCAGATTTTCAAAGTACCGAGTAATAAGATTTTGCAATTTTTCCACAAACAAACAGGACCAGTGTGAGTATGCTATATGCTCATGCCGTGTTGCCTGGGACAGAGCTAGTGGAAATGTCCCCTCATCCTCAGNTCAAAGTACCGAGTAATAAGATTTCGCAATTTTTCCACAAACAAACAGGACCAGTGTGAGTATGCTATATGCTCATGGAGAACACTAGGATATCATGGTATGCCGTGTTGCCTACGACAGAGCTAGTGGAAATGTCCCCGCATCCTCAGAACCAGCAAGTAATCAAATCTAATCAGCCTACCATGGATCTCCTTCGATTAATGTAAATAGTTGAAAATCCTATGAATTATTCTTGGAAACTTGATCACTGTTGTTTGAAAGCGCTTGAAAGTAATTGGAAAAAGTAGAAATCCTCATATATCTCAATGTCACAAATGCTGCTATGTCTATCCATTAACTGCCTTAACACACACTATCTCTTGTGCTTTGTTTGTAGGTCTGTTGATAGCATCATTATGTTCTTTTCCTTTCTCAGTGTTTTAAGGCTTTCCTACAATCTTCAAAGTCATCGGATATACTAATGGAATATTACAAAAGTTCTGTAAACATTTTACTCCCAATTGCTACGCCTACATGTTCTGAATGAGGGAAACAAACTAAATGCTAGTCTAAAGATATGCTTTCCCTTTAAAGACACAAAGGCCATTTGGTGTTAGATGTTTAATTTAGATTTTTGTAATGCACGATTGATTTTAAACCAAAATTGTCTGTGTCCATCTTTTTTACTATAACTTTTAAGAAGTCAATGGTTCTCCAAGTGTTGCAGCAAGCAAAATTATTTGTTTCTTTGTTTAAATAGGTATTAGGTTAGGAAGATCTATGATTTTATAGTTGTATCCTTTGGAAAATTACTAGCCTGAGATTTTTTTTTTTCTCTCTCCTATTCTGGCTATCTAATGAGACATCAAAAATCCCAAACACCTAAGAAAGATGTTAATACAAAATAAGGGATAAGACTGTCTGTGTAGTCTGTGTGTCTGTGGATAAAACAGATGCTAGTAGCCCAGAGCGGAGATGTAGTAAGGTTTAAGGTGTAAGATGTAGTAGTTACTGATGAGTGACAATGACAGTCACTTTTGCTTTCATAGTCATTATGCTAATAACAACACCTAGTCTCGATTTACTGTAGATTTAAAAAAAACACTTTACAAATGAGGTTAAAATCACTGAGAGGTGGAAGCAGAGACAGCAAGTGACCTGTTTGAGGTCATTCATCAGTGACATGAACAGAGAAAGGTCTCAGGGATTCCAATCTAAAACCTAAACTCAGCTGACAGTTCCTAGATTTACTCTTGCAGCTCAGCATTACCACAAATATATTCACATGTATTCCCCATTTGACATATATTTATTTGATCTGTGTTCACAGCTCTTTGTATTTGTTTCGTAAGAATATTGTTGTGAACAAACTTACTGACTGAAGTGGCTGCCAAAAGCATCAGCTTTTGCAGTCACTACAGCAGATTGAAAGTGATAATTGTGAAAACTGGGAACTGTAAAGGATTACAAGGATTAATCCGGTCAAGGGATGGACAAATGTCGCATGCCTTATGCAGTTTATTAAATAGTTCTAATTCAAAATTGCACATATTATTTACGTGAAATAGTATCGAGACCAATTTCTGGACTTGAGTAGGTCCTCATGAGGCAGTTATTCAGTAGTGTTAAATCATGAACAAATTTGTGAAAATTGCAATCTATTTGCATGTGATTAACAAAAAATATAAAACCAGAGAGTGAATAAACTGTGCATTGAAGTTCATTTTATTACAAAATCCTTTGATATTTCATATGTTTAAGAACACTGATGTAAAATTCTAGTCTTTTTTATTTCCTGTTTTCCTTTTATTTTTCTTCTCTTAATGTACTTAAATCCATAACTCATAGACTCTGCATCGGTGCTTGAAATTTGAAGACATAAAAGACACAACAGACGGAAATGAAGAGGTTGTGTTTGTAATGATGCTGTGCATGTGGAATAACATTTATTGGTCCTTCTATGAAGGAAGTTTATTCACAAGGAAAGTGGTTAATACTTGATTTATTGGCATAGTTACATTTTTCATTTATACAGAATAGTAAATCATTTGAGGGATTAACTTTATGTCTCCTGGTACCATGAATTAAAAGGTTCTTTAAACCTAAATCCTAAAAGGATTCTGGAAAAGCACATTTGAATACAGGGCATGCTATAGTAGTTTTCCAGCATATCAGTATTTTACAGATGTGTAGATACAGCATTCAGGTTTTTGGAGGTTTTGCAAATAATCAAAAGTCATCCTCTTCCTGTATATATCCAATTAGTAAAAAAAAGTTATAGTTTGTTGTCAGCTTTTATATGCCTTAGTACTGAGAAAATATTACTTCTCTATAATATTTAAAGAAACATTAAAAAATATACTGCAGATAAGGTGTAGAAACAAAATCATTGTGGATCTTGAAACAAAATTGATAATCTTACATACTATATAAAATATATCAATATGAAATTTATGTAGACACTAAACTTTAAGGCAGCAATAAATGTCACAAAATCATGAAACTTAAAATAATAAATAAATATAATTCCTCATGATAAGTACAGAATTTCTCAATCATAACTTTTGATTTTGGGTAAAAAGATAAGTACTGCAATTTTTCTCTTGATTGGGAAAAAAAGGAAGGTAGTCAAAAATAAATCAATGACTTTTGTGTTTTGGAGGTATACTCCAAACTTTTAACTAGACAAGCTACTCTCATATTTCATGAAATTTATAGGGATCCTCCAAAAGCTCCCTGAGCACCCTGTATGAAAGCATACAAATTCTAGCTGACAACAGTCTAAGGAAGTCACCAGAAACTATCCAAATCAGAACAAACTATAAACAAATAGTTCCTGAAGACTGTTTGCCTAACCATCTTCCTAAAAGCTTTCAGTTTTTACCTTTTTTCGGCAATCTGTCTGAATACCTTCCCAATACCTTCCTTCCTGTCCTAGACTTTCTATTTATCATTTCTCCCTTAATATTAAAGCTATATTTGCCTTATTTTAGCTCAAAATCTTTTCTTTCCTTAACCACATCAGTAATTGGTGCATTCCTTTTGTGATGCTTCTTCATCTATATTGAATACTGTTACCAAGTTTCTCCCATCTTTTCTTCTCTTAAAACAACCCATGCCTTCCTTTCTTCTTTTTTTCCTTCTTTCTCTCTCTTTTTAGGTTATTTTTTTTCCTCTGATCATTGCTGTTATTCTTCTCCACTCTCAAATGGGCACTTATATTTTTCATGGGTAGAAGGATTTTAAAAATATGTCAGATGTCATGTGGCAGTAGACATTCTGAATGACCTCCAACAAATGTACAGCTATGACAGTTTTATTGTGTTTAGTACTTATTTTTTGTATGTTTTCATGATAATTTTTCACAGGATGTCCCATAGGGCAAGAATCTTCTATTTATTATATCTAAGTCTACACATTGCATTGCTTAGGACAAAGGCGCACAATATTTTGCGAGCTTGTCCAGTAGACACTATTAAAATGCAAACATGGCAAGAATAAATTAAGATATTCAAGTAATCTACTTATTTAATAAAAGAATAAAAGATCATCTTTATAACACTATGTAGAAAAATACTATATTTTATAATATGGGATTAAATAGAGAAGAATACATGAACTGATAAAGAGTATACAACCTAAAACCAAAATAGGTAAAAAACATGTATTGAAATCTTAATGCTACCTTAAAACATCTTTGAACAGAAGTAATATTTCTCTTTTCAAATATATACAGCACTTTATTTTCCCCATTTCAAAGTTACATCTGCAGTTTTAGTCTTTACTTATACCCTGCTCTTTTTTTACCATCCAGAAAGAGATGCAAATACATCTGGTAGCCACCTGCCAGTCGTCTCCTAAATCAGACTAGTGTCATGGATCCTAAATCCTAAGATCATCTTTGAAATCAGGTCTTCATTGTAACAACATTGCTGCTGTTTCACCACTAGGAAAAAAATTCCAATTTACTTTCCTCTTTAATGCTGTGCAGAGAATGAACCTACACCAAATTGTTATAATCGGGGAAGTTATTGCTTGCAGCAGTTTCTCACAAGTTTCAAAATGACTCAAATGGATTGAAAAGATATATGTGCATCAGCAGTAAAGAAAAAGGAAAAGAAACATAAAAAGAAGGAAAAATGAATGATCTGGGATTTTGCTTATAATAGACAGAAGTAAATTTAGAAACAAAGAAAAATGCAATGGAAAATATATGAACAGAGTGCTTATTTCTTAGATAGAGATAACCATTTTGAAATGTAACTACTTATAGTACAAATGCATCTTCAGAAATCTGTCTGTTCAAAATGATGCCCCCATTACAGGCTAATCTTTTAATATTTTTTTAATTATGATGGGCAAATGTTGCTGAGTGTTCTAATGAGGTGAAAAATCTCATGATTTTTACTGAATTTTAGCACATTTTTTGTAACAGTCTGTGAGAATCCACCTAAAATTCATTGCAATTTTCTAAGAAGGTTCAATAAACTTCCCTCCTTGTAAAAAGTAATTCAGAAATATTCAATGGCCAGAGAAGTAGTCAGGTTATTGCAATAAATACTTTCCACAAGAACTTACATAAAGTAGAATTCCTTTTCCCCAAAGCACCATATACACACCGTTTCTGTATTACTTTTTAACTAACATGGACAGCTAAGCCAACTTTAAAGAACATTTTCTCATTTTGACACAGGCAGAGTTGTGCATATGTTGTGTCAAGGTGAGTTTATATCCTCAAGGTCTTCCTTGTTTCATAGGAAAATTTACCAAAATTCTTTTACTTCATCCAAATGAAGACAGATCAGAGTCACTTCTAATTCAGGAATAAGATTTTCTTTTTACTTTATTACTAAATGCAACATATTTCTGTATGTATTTTATATATGAAAAATTAAAAAACTTGTTAGACTGTTATAATTGACATTTTCTGAGTAACATTCGGCATTGCATTAGTACAGACAGCTTTGCTTAAATACTGTACTACTACTTGCAGCTAAGACTCCTTTATTAATTCTTCTTTCCCTCCTGCATCGCTGCCTTATTGGAGTTTAAAATTGCAGTCATCAAACATGAGCAATCAGTATTCTGTGTGAGTACTGGTAGCATTCCCCTGCATCATGCTCCTACACAAGATCAGGTATGTCCACATAGTGGAAGTCTTCACAGGGGTTCTGTGGCACAAAAGCAGCTAGAGAACCAGGCTACTGAGTAGTCACTACTATCACAACCCTATTTCTATGCCCACCATTGCTATACACTGAAAGATGTACCACTGACCACCTGGGAAAATATGTTTTAAATGTGCCATAGGCACTTTCTCTGTTGTAGATGGCAACTCTCTCTCTCTCTTTCCCTCTATCATGCTATCCTCTCCAATGCTTATACAGTTTTTCCAGTGCATACGTAGGTTCCTTCCTCTTATCTGTGAGAAACAGCCTTTTTTTTTTTGTCTAGCACTCTTTCATTTGCCTTAATATTTTACATTTCTATTACCTTTTAACTTTCATCCCAGCTTACATGACTTAGTCATGCATTTATAGTTTGTTGCTGTTGTTACTATAGTATTACTAATCATCCTTCATGAACACTCACTATTGACATGTTTCCCGAGGTGACAATGTTTAGCAAGTACTCAGCTTTTGATATAATTCACCCAGGTTTTCTACTGGCACAGTGTGAGTCCTGTGAGAAGAATAACGTTTTTGTTCACTGTCCCCCCCGCACTGCTTTTAACTCCTGTGTAAGGGTTCTGATTGTCATAAGATGAGAAACTGCCTTGCGTGGTCAAGCCATGTACAGCTTGCCTCCCTAGAAAAACTATGTCTGGTAGAGTTATGCTGCAAGAGATGCAAGCTGCAACTTTTTGAAACACCTTTAGAAAATGTTGCTGGTGGTCACATTTCTACCAGTGCCTAAAAGATCTCTTCTGTCTTGATGTGGTATTTCTGGCACTTCTTTTAGCATATAAGCTGCTAGCACTCCAGTGCACCACTGATTCAGAAAGCCATAATTTTAAATATATGATATAAAAATTCTTTCTGTTACAGTACATGAATAAACTGCAAGGTTATATATTACAATTTATGAGAGTGAGTTTTATAAAATTAGTTTCCTTTTACTTTCTTAGTTGCAGAGATCATTCCATTGAATGATCTATCTTTTCATTCAATCTTCACTTCTTTTAACAGTATTTGTTCCTAAAATTAAAATTGATTTTGAACAATTCATCAGTGTACTAGAAGCTTTTCTGATATTCCCTTCTCCTTTTTTTTCTCTTTTTTATTTTTTTTAATGTTCTACACTCAGCTAGCTCTCTGCAGCTCAGCTCTTTTCAAAGTGTATTTCTGTTCCAATTTTTCTTCTTAGAGATGGTATTCAGCACTACATAGCTATTCTTTAAAAGTATATAGGCAGGACAATTTTATAAGGCTGAAATCCAGAATAATAAAGAGGTATTAACTTTGTGTATTTCAAGTATATATCAATGCAAACAATATACTGGTTTTAGTTGTTAAAATTTATAAATAGAATGTTTTATACTGAATAAGTCAAAATATATTATTTTGTGTTATTATTTTGTATAGCAATCATTTTTTTACATTATTTAAGTAAAAGTAGAAATTTTACAGAATGACTTGAAGTAGAACTTGCAAAAATTAGTTTTCCAAATTAAAAAGACAATTTTCTTCAAGAAGTGACAAATTAGATGAGAAAAAAAGAAGAAAAACATTTCACACATAACATGTTGAAGAAAAAAATGTTAATTACTTAATAAATGCTACTGCAAATTATAAAGTAATGTAGATATTTAGAGTCTACTGAAATATAGCATATTACCTATGTTTTATTACAGAATTTGTTTACTTCTAGTGTTTGGTTAATTCTAAGTAAAATAAAATCTAATGCATGTGGAATTTTATAAAATAATACATGTGTCTACAATTTAAGACAGTTAAGGCTTGATTATTACTTTTATATTTTATTTCAAGCTGTATATGCTTAAGAAAGAATAAACAAAATTATCTATTCTTATAACAATGTTCAAATATTTAATTTTTATGCTCAGTGTAAGGCATTAATTTGATAGGAATTCTATAATTTTCTCCCAATATTGAAACGGAACTTTATTAAATGAAATTCAGTAACTTTAATTCATTTAAGCAGTATTTTATCCCTATGACTAGAGCTGATATCATATTGATTTTAAAATACAGCCTTTTTCATCATACCATGATATATCACTTACACCAGGTTATTTAAAATGTATTTCAAAGAGGAGAAATAAAGACTATATTTGTGCCCAAAGTGTTTATACAGGTTTTCTTTTTCAGCATATATTGTTTTAAAGGAAATACTGTTCTTTTCATGCAATTTCTACATAGTGAAATCTTTCTTGTTGAAAGCACAAGCATGAAAATTAATTTTCTACAATGTGCTAGCTTGGCAATATGCCTAAGAGGACTTTTCCTTGCCTTAACAAATACTTTGTTTTTAGTGTAGCCCATTTTTCTTAGATGCATTACAAGATCTTCAAATTACTATTGCAATTATATAGATATTAATGGATTTTAAGGTCAGGGGAGACCATTAGATTTCTAGACTAACATTCTATGTAACAGTTTTGTTCAGACCTACCCAGTTACCACCAATTTGAAAAGAGCAAGTAAAGCACATCTACACATCAACTAAAGCGTATCTATACTTTCTTACATGTAAAATCTAAACAGAAGATTTTGGTAGTTTTTCTTTGATCCCAGAGTTAGAATATTAAGAGTATAAATGAACATGCAGAAGGAGGAAGGAGAAAGGACAGAAGAGAAAAGAAAATTTGGGATGTTGAAAGCAAGTCTCACAAGGTAATTTACAGCTTTCAGTTTAATACTGTTCTGGATTAGAGAAAATGAATACAATCCTTGAAGTGTCTCCAAAATATGGCATATTCCACCAGCAGATCCTTTCTTCAGAAAGCCCCAGATTCCTGAAACTAGTGCAGTTTCCCAGGATGACAACACTTGCTCAACAGTGAGAATAGTGCGAGATAGTATTGCCTTGTGAGGAGCTAATGAAAAAGCAGTTCTGTGCCTCAGACTTGTGCTACCACCTGTGCCAACCCTTCTCTGCTTCACAGCAGCGTTCTAGTTTATCTGGAACAGTTTAAAATAATAAGTACAATTTACTGGCAAATTTCTGACTTTTACAACTACCAAATAACTTTTTAGATTGCAGTATTCTGATTATATTAAATCCTAGGAATATACATTGCCGAAAAGAAAGAGAAACTCAACAATAGAAAAGTAAAGAAAAAAAACAGCTGTTTCATTACATGACAACATTCATGGATCATATATCTTTATACCTAATGAAGGCATCATTAAATGAATATTATCCTTATCAGATGCTTATACTTAAATCAATAGAAAGTACTCAATAGCTTAAATAAATTTATGCATATATATATATTTTTAAATAGTCTATTAATGGTAAAAAATATAATATTGTTAAGTACGGTTACCACCACAGTAGAGTGAGCTAAAATTGCACCAGAGAATAGTGTTCATGAGTCTGACTTTAGCAGTGGGAAAGTTAAACAAATCATGTGGACTGCCTGTTTAGGGTCTTGCAAAAGTGGTTAGAAAGCTAGAAGCAGCAGGCTGTAATCCTGAGGTCCCTTCTTTTCAACATGTATTATTCTGTGATTTCACAAGTATCATCTCCAGGCGTCCCATCATAAGAGACATCATGGGCTCCAATTTTGCTTGTTTCCGTAACATCAGGTCAGCCATTTAACTTTTACAAAACATAAGCAGGTTAAGACACTGGAAAGCTCAGCACATGGCCCTTTTTTTCACAAGAGCAATACACTCTGCCTAACATATTGTTTCACTGGATTTCCCATTCATTTCACAGCTATAGAAGCAAGAGATCCAAGCTAAGGAACAGAAAAACAGAATCACAGGATAGTTTTTTCTACTTCTTCAATTCATGTAAAATTGCTTGTTAATTTATATTGTATGTATAAAACTAGATAATGTATATATTATTTATCAATGTTCTGTTGCCTAAAGCTCTATTTGAAGAAACATAGTAAGACTGAAAATAAATTCTTCAAAGTGGAACTTTGGATGTGTTTTGCAAATAGTTATTTATAGCTGTTTCTACTATTTCATTCAGGAATTCAGCTTCCTGGTTATATATTTCTTGTCTGATTAAATAGCTGAGAATATTTCCCATTTAATCTAGTTATATTTTTAAAGCTGTATATATTAATGATATTTCTATCCATTAGATTTTCTTTAATCTAAGGCATGGTTCACATGAAATCAAGAAAAAAATATGAGTATAGACACTTAGCAGAGATGGATTTCCAATATTCAATATTCATTGTTACGTATTGTTATTTAAAATGGAAAAATAGCAAGAATTACATTTAAAATCTTTCCCTGAAAGTTTTCATTTACTTGAGGTAGTAAAGTCTACTGTACACATATTCTGGGCATATCTGACTTCCCAGAATTTTTGCAAATGCAAAGTGAGAAAAGTATGTGAATGTTGTGAATCCTACAAGATTAAAATTAATGGAAGATTTAAATTAAAACAGAATAAATTCCCTACTTTAATCATAGAATCAAATAGCTGAGGCTACATGACCATACAATTTTTGCATATAATCCCTCCATGTAAGGACAGCATCTGGGATGAATGAAAATTGTGGTGACTTCCTCTGAAATTCAGAGTTCATATATTTATGAACACTGTAGGGCTATAGAGCAGCTCCTTAAGAATCTACCAGACAATATGTCATATTGTCATTTGTCATATAGCAATGACAATGTCTATGGAAAACAATCTCACATCTAAATCTACAAACATTTATTCACCCACTTGATTTTACTCAGGCCAATGGTCACACTGAAGCTCCTGCTTCTTCAGCCCTTTTGACCAGGAACTGATTGCAACTGCTATTCTAAAAACTGTTCATTGCAGCAACCGTGCTCTGATCATGACAACCTCTTCAGCTTTATATGTTCACACCAAGTCTTACCTGTATTTACCAGAGGTGACTTTCTTTTTCATGCTCTTACTTTTAAAATAAATATATCTTTTCATGCAAGTGTTTGAGACTTTACAGGACACAGCAAAAGCTAAGTAACCTGTATATAGACTTATTTGATGTGGTGGAGTGTGAAAGTGCAATAAGCACAGTTTGGTATATGTTCAGTCTAATACAACCTAACAGGCTTAACAAAGTGAAGCTTTGGGCCTTGCAGAGCAACTGTTTCGGAATTAGCTTCCACTGCTTTGCAACACAGCTTCCAGCCCCTGTTTCTCCAAGTTAATTCTGCAATAGCCTTAGTGACTTATTGAAAAGCAATGAAAAAAGCTTTTTTTTTCTTTTTTTCTTCTTTCAAATTAAACAATTAACTCACATTAATGACTTTGCCTCTACAATATCAATTTAAAAACACAAAGGCGTTAGCAGGCTGGAGCAGCAACTTGGAGAAAATAGAAGCACCTGAAATCATTTATTTCTCTACACTTCTTGGTGCTCCCTCACAAAGCTCTTAACACTGTAACAGTGTGTGTCATTTCAGGCAATTGCGGATTTTGTTACCATTAAGCTGTAAACCCTTGAAAGTGAGGATTTGTCATGGAAATGCTGACACAGCCCCTCGCTGCAGCAGGGTTAACGGCAGCATGGCAAGGTTGCTTCGACTGATGCTTCGACTGGCACCAATCTCTGTATCATGGCAAAAGGGAAGCCCCTAGCCTGAATATTCTCTCAAAGCACTTAAAAGGCCAGCAAGAATTGAGACGGTCCTGCATGCTTTTTGTTTGTGTGCAGCTAGCACAGCGTGCCGTCCTATTCACTCTAGGTTAAGCTTTCTGTGCTGTTTAATAAGTGGCCCTTGTACAAAAAAGGGGTCTGTGCTTTTCCAGATATTTGTATGTCAGGCAGCTACACAGCAGCAACTTCTGTAATCCCTTCTCCTGCAGTTAGAGCTACTAGAAAGGCTTAATAATATCCCAGAGGCAAAGATGAAACGGTATCTCCACAGCTACTGTTTGCTGTAGAGGGCTTTTGAAGTCAAGCTTAAGATGTCTTTATTTCCCTACCAGAAAGAATTTTTTTTTGCCCTTCCTTCTCCAATGTTGTCATGATGATGACTTTCTGCTTGAAAAATATTCCAAAAGGTTGCAGTGTTCCCATAAAGCATTAGGGACTGAGAAAAGCTTTTCATCAGGGGCTTCTGGAATCTGTAAATACAATTTGGCACTACAGAAACCCACAGCTGCCCTACCACAAATCACAATTTAAAACCCCACACTTTCTTTCTTATCAGGTTGATAGTAGCCTTAACTTTCACTAGCAGCTTACTCCAGGCTCTCCCTTGGCTTTCAACTTCCCTTTCTAATTAAATCTGGACTGAGTTCATCACATAGCTGCCCATTTATAGCTCTTTATTCTTTGAGATAAAAAAAAAAAAAAAGATGTGACAAAGCCTCTTAATCTATGGGTAATCTCACAGATTGCTTGTCCATCTTGATAAATGAAAGGGGATAGCAACATATAAACGCAAGATTGTCATGATTACAGTTAGCACTTAGGACCTCTAGTCATTTTCCACACCCTGTACAAGAATAGAATAAAATAGGTATTCCAAAATAGCTTATGACCTAAATATAAGAAAAAAAAGATTCAAATATATGATATATATCTTATTATATTATATATGAAATATATGTATGGGAGCTGTAACAAAACAATAAGAAAGCGCCTACCACTACAACGTTTATCAGTGCATTCATTCTATTAAGTCTCTCAAAACATCAGATTAAGCAAGAGTTTTCAGGAAGGAAAAAGGAAATGGCAGTAACAACATGGAGGTAAGTATTGGATTTGCTTTGAAAATGTAACAGCTGAGGTGGGACATAGTATTGTCTATTTGAGATAAATTTCAATTTCTCAGGGACAAATCAAACAGGAAAGGTAGAGCCTGGTCATTCCTAAAAGCAAAGATGACCAGTTTGTTATAGGGTGTTCTACAGAAAGAAAAGGATTGGTGCAGAGGTAAAGGAAGCAGGGGTAGGAAAATCATATTTGCAACCTCATACTAATGGATAATGAAATTGCGTTGCCAGAAAAGAGGGAGTGAATATCATCCAAACTGACAACAGTGAGCTTCAGGGATATTAGCTGTAGGGAAAAGTGCAAAAGACTATGTCCTTGCACATACAAAAGCACTCAATAAAAAATCCGTAACACACAAGGGTCTCAAGGTATCTGTGTGGAAGCTGTCTTTTAGGTTTCAAAGAAACTGATGATTTTGTCAATAGTAATGCAGGAAGGCTGTGCTATGCCACTAAGAGAACAATCCTGCAAAGAGGAAATCTTTAAATTTAATCTGTAAATTAAAAAATATGTATTTTTTTTTAATTCCGAGAATCAGAAAAGAATAATGGGAGTAGAGGGAAAAGATTGATGTTGCAGAACATTTGGCATTCCTTCTGATAGTTTGGCATCATTTCCACTCATACCAGACCATGTATTCAGTAATTTTATAAAAACCTCAAGAAAATCAAAAGTATATCAAAATATATAGTGATATTTGCAGGAGTTCATCCAAATTATTTAGAATAACTTAACATTTATTTCCAAATAGCAATATGTGGGAAAATAAAGCCACGTTATAGGTTTGCCAGATATAAGAGTTTGCCAGTGCAGAATAACTTAAAGAGAAAATCCAAGCTAAAAGTTTGCACTAACAAATTTTATAATGCAAGTCTTTTAGCAGGATTCAGAGCAAATGTTCACACTTCAAAGTCAGACGGTAAAATGAATGCGGCTCTAATCACATCTTGTTTTTTATTTACTAACTTCTGAGGTGGTTTCTTATACAACAACTAAGTCATCAGTGAAAGCTAGAATATAGAGTTCATGTGCATCATGAAAATAAATTTTATTGTTTTCTTGATCCCACAAATCAGCTAGCTAGATGTGATGGTTTATGTTTGTAAAATCTATTGAGGACAAAATTTAATAAAATAGATAAATAAATAAATTTGATTTCTACAAACTCAATTTTCATTTGAGGCACACACTACAGTGAATGCTTTACCTGGGAATTTGAAAAGGATCATTTCTGTACAAGGTGAACAATCCTGTTTTCTTACTTACTTTCTTCCTTATCTTTCCTTCCATATCAACAAGCAATTTTGTCATTAGATGTCTTTTTTTCTCAGTTATTTTCTATCATTTATAGACAGGGAAAATAAGAACTAAAAACAGAAAGGGAGTAGGATTTTGCTGAGTGGGATTTCTACCATGACTGTAGCTTCAGCGAAAATGAAGACAGATTAATTTGTGAATGAGTAGTGCAACGGACTTTTCTGGCCCTTAGATCCGAAACTTCATCAGGATGCTGTTTTACACACAACAGAAAACTGAATAGCCCATGTCTTCTGTCATCAAGCAGAGATATGGCTCAACTGTTAGAGCCCATGCCAAAATATGGCCACAGGACTTCAATACGATTTTTTATGAACAATCGTACCATCCCAGATCTCTAGGCTTTACAGGCTGTATTTCTAGTATATCTATGAGAAATTAGGCAAAAAAATTAATGTAGAATTCAAAAGGAGAATAACAATGTATTATATTTCCACAAGAATACAAGCTGTTCATCAGCAGAGAGCAGACATTAGAGTAGGTAATTATAATGACACTTGAAACTTTTTACCAACTCCAGAGGCAATGCTTTCAGTCCTTAAAAGAGGAGAGAGAAGAGACAGGGAAGTTTCCTGCAGTCTGACATTTTCAAATGAAATTTTAAAACATTTCATGATAGCCTTTTTTGCTGACAATAGTGAGGAAGAGAACACAAGGTAGATGCTAGTGGACTGAATATTTTCAGTCCACCTTGCTGTCTAAACTATGCTCATAGCTGCTAATCCTTTCTCTGTAGGGATCCTAATCTACCCCAAATGGATTCTAACAACCTTGCCAGCTACATATAGTATCCTGATGGCTGGTCCTGCTGCTGTGATCTGCAGCAGTGTGTGTCCACCTGCCGGGCTTGCTAAAGGCCTCTAGGCTTTCATGATCCCATCCTGACAGCAGCCCATCATTGTTCCTTTTTCTTTGATGCCCTTTTTCTAGGCTTTGCTTCAATAATGCTTTACTTGTCTCTCTCTCATTCGCAGCAGGCAGCTTAGCAATACGCATGACATGAATGCCCCTTGTATAACTATCATGCCAGTTGGCTCGCCCCATGACTTGGATTTGGGAAGCTCTCAGCACTGTCTACCAGAAAGAATCAGAAGTTTTTTTGTTTTTTTTTTTTTGTTTGTTTGTTTTTTTTAATAGAGCAGGACACCACCACACTGCTCTATCAGTACGTAAACATAACATAGAAATACTCAGCACTCAGAGTCACATCCCTACCATAGCACATGGCAATGAATTTGGGGGCTGCATAAGAAGGTAAGAGGGATAATACTTTCATTGACAAATATCTCTCTGTCTGACAACAGCAGATCACAGGATTACAGAATAACTGAAGTTTGAAGAGATCTCTGAAGATCAGAGAATTCAATTTCCTTGCTCCATCAGGATCACCTAGTGCAGGTTCCACAGTTCCAGGACCAGGACCATGGCTCCCCAGACACCTTTTGAATTTCTTCAAGAAAACACATTTCAAGGCAACCTGTTAGAGTGCTCAGTCAACCTCACAGTAAAAGTTTTTTCCTCTGTGTACCTCTCCTTTACAGGGGAGTCCAGAACTGGAAACAACACTCCAGGCATCACCAGGACTGCATAACAATCACCTCCTTTCACTTACGGGTATTACTTTGTCTTATGCAGTCCAAGATACCATGGGCCTTCTTTGGTACAAAGGCATATTGCTGGCTTGTGGGTAACTTGTTGTCTACCAGAATTTCTGGATCATTCTCTGCAGAGCTTCTTTCCAGCAGGTCAACCCTCAGCTGGTTCTGGTGCATAGGGTGGTTCCTGCTTAGGGGCAAGATTCTGCCTTTATTCCTTCCCTTTACTGAACTTCATGAGATTCTTCACTGTCCATCTTCCCAGAAAGTTATGGTCGTTCTGAATGACAACACAGTCCCCTGGTGCAACAGTCACTCCTTCCAGTTTTGTATCATCATCAAACTTGCTGAGGGTGCACTCTGTCCCCTCATCCAGGTCACTGACGAATAAGCCCCAATAGGACAGAACCCATTACTCATCCCTGGGATACACTGTCCTCCAACTAGGCTTTGCATGACTGATCACAACTCTTTGAACTCTGCCATTCAGACAGTTTTCAGTCCATCTCATCGCCTATTTATCTTAAAGATATTTCATCATCTTGCTTATGAGGATGTTATGGGAGATAGAGTCAAAAGCCTTGCTGAAGTCAAGGTAGGTAACAACCACTGCTCTCCGCTCATTTACCTAGACAGACATTCCATCACAGAATGCTATCCAATTGATTAAACACATTTTCCCCTTGGTGAAATCCTGTTTGCACTACTCCAATTAATCTTCATGTGCCTGGAAATGATCTGCTCCATCATGTTTCCAGGGATGGAGGTGAGTCTGGTCTGTAGCTCCCTGGATCCTCCATTTGTTTTCTTCTAGTCTTCAGGCATCTCTCCTGATCGCCATAACCCCATGACCTTTTAAAGATGATTGAAAGACTGATGATTGAGAGTGGCCTAGTAATTACATCAGCTAACTCCTTCATCTCTTGTGTGTGCATTCCATCAAGACCTGTGAACTTGTGTTTGTCCAGCTTGCTTAGTTGTTCTCTAATCTGATCTTCCTCTACTGAGGGAAATCTTCCTTTCTCCAGAATTTCTCTTTGGTCTCAAGATTCTGGGATTCCTGAGGGCTGGTCAGAAGCAAAAAGACATACAGTTACCCAATTTTCTGGGTGTCATTGCCACCAGAGGCCCTGCCATATTGAACACTCAGGTCACATTTTCCCCAGTCTTCCTTTTGTTACTGATGTATTTAAAGAAACCCTTCTTGTTGTCCTTCATCTCACTTGTCCAATTAAACTCCAAATGTGCCTTGTCCTTCTTAGTCCCATTTGGATAACACCCATATATTCCTCACAGGTGATCTCTCCCTCTTTTCTCCTTCTGTACACTTCCTTCTTACATTTGAGTTTGGCAAGGGTTCCTTGCTCATCCTTGCAAATCTCCTACCCAATTCACTTGATTTTCTTTTGGAATAGACCATTCTTGAGTTTGGAAATGATCTCAAGAATGGTCCATCATAGGTATTCATTTAGATATGCAAACTGGTTTGGATTGTTTGTTTGTTTGTTTTTCTGTTTTGTTTTGAGTTTTTAACTGTAGCCTCCTTATGGGTATTGCTTCATATTTATTTTATTCACATAGTGTATTTTGGGGGACTGAGAAAAAGAAGAAAAAGACTAAGTGCAGAGATTGGGTGTTACTGAAAAGTCATTATTTTGCTGACAGTAAGTAGATATGTGAGTATGTCTTTCACTTAAACTTCAGGAAATGCAAAAATCTATTTCCTTTTGGTTTCATTTCCCATGTTCCGTCTTTAAAAATTCTCACTGATTGAGTATTACATATCACTTTGACCAATGTTAACATAATTATTTCTTATCTGTGAAGGATTTGAACATGCCAGTGTAGCTAACATTAATTATTAAATAAAAGAGAAAATGATCTGTAGATCAAAATGTACTCTTAGCCTGAAATCTTTTTTTCTTTTTAGATGTATAGTCTTGCCCAAACTTGCTTGTTTTTTTTTCTCCTATAAATTTTAAAAGGAAGTGCTTCTTACCTGAAAATTTCTTTTATACTAAACAGAGATCAAAACAAGGACACAAACTTTATAATTAATGCCATGCTTGACTAACAAATGTTTTGCTTGTCAACACCTGTCAGACTTGTAATATTTTCTTCTCAAGCATGGAAGGTATTATAGAAATGTCAAAGCCTCATGAGAATTCAGAACAAAATGCCTGGCAATAAACAGAAGAGTTTATTCTTTCAGATGCTATAAGAACATAATGATCAAATATAGATATGGAAAATGCATTTTTTTCTTGATAAGCGTTACACTTTATATGGTTTTAGAATATAATTCTGTATCCTTTGTAAAAACTTAATTGACCCAAAAGTGAATATTTCTATATATCTTTATACATGTATATGTCTTCTGTTGTGTTCAGGCCAATAATTCTGTGTTTTGTAGGTGTCTCTGATTTACTGTGGAGTGACCTTCTAAGAGGCAGGGTTGCCCGAATGGCTACATAGTGCAGTGTGCTATTATTCCCATAGTATCTACTGCTACTATCTGCAGCATCAATAAACTCTCAAACAGATGTTCAGTACCCAAACATAATGACCACTGGGGAGTCGTGATAACTGTCTACAAATACATAAAGGAATGTTATAAGAGATTGGGGTCCAATCATTCTCATCAGAAAACAAGAGCAGAATAATAAGGAATTAGTATTATCTCAAACCAGGAAATTTTAGCCTGATTTAAGAAAATCTTTAGATAGTAAATTAAGATTAAGAACTGATAAAAGCTTCCTCAGGATCGGATACAATTGTCACTATACAAGATATTTAATGCAGCTCCCCTGTATGCCTATTTCATATAGACATACTAATGGTATAAAACAAATCACCCTCTTTTTACCTTGATCTACAAGTTCCTTTGAGGAATCGTGTGCCTAATTAAAGAAAGCTAGTTTGAGGCTGATCTTATCGTCATTGACAAGAATTGATAATTTTTTCGATTCACTGGAACCAAAATTAAAGAAGAAAGATTCTTTATGCAGAGATTCAAACAAAATTTTAAAATACTGTCAAGGCTTCTGATTGTGTATGTATGGATATGACTGTTATGTTTTTTTTTTTTTCATTATTCTCCATATAAGGAGTCCAAAACTACATAGAAGAGGGTGATATTTTTGCAAATATCTCTGCTATGTTCTCTTTGCAACTTTTTTTTCCCCCATCTGTTTGGGCTGTCATAGAAAGCAAAAATCATTTAGATGATCAATGTAACAGGACACCATAAAGAGCATGTGACAATAACTTTAGCAGAATCAAAATTAGATCCTAACATATCAAAAAACAGAAAATATTTTTAAAAGATTAGTAAGTGACATAATGCAGATGTTGATACAAAAGCTCCTGATTGACCATTGCAAAGTGCATAGTATCTATATTATATCCTTTTGTTATTATCAAGTAATATTTTAGGCACTACCTTTCTTTTAATTCCCTCTTTGGCACTGTAGAGTTCCTATGGACTCTCAGAATATTTTCCACCAGAAACCTCAAAATTGATACATTTTCTATCACAAAGGATACATTGTTGATGCAAAATATCTACTTTTTTAAACAAAAAATCACAAGCTGAATAAATATATTTTTTAATACATGGGACAAGGGAATGTTTTTCATTTATAAATTAGTAAATGTTCATTCTTTGATTACAAATAATTTTAATTGATTCTCAAAAACTATATTAACTTCCTAATCAATAGCAATAAATGCTGAAATGGTGTCAGATCACTCTTATGAGTTAAATACATGACAGAAGTAATGATATTTTTTATTTACACTTCCATTGGGCCTGAATATTACAGTATAGTTATGCATTGCAATCTTGTATTATTTGGAAGGTTCATTGTGCATTCTTTATCAGATAATTATGAAGCTTTCATGTTGTAATAAGGTGTATTATTCTATTCTTAAGGTGAGTATCTATGCTTTTTGTTTGAGTAGATTAGGTTGAAATAGTACTTGCATTTCTGTCACCTATAATCATCATTACACACAGTTATCAGATAAGTTTGCAATTGACTAGTGACATGTTGTAGAATAATTTCCTTTGAGAAACTTGATCAGCAATTTAATTGCATAAAGAGTATTCATCTGAGCTGCTTCTGAAACATATGGATCTTGCAGGTCGTGAAAAGTGTTTGCCAAACTATATTCCTCATTGCCTTGGTTTGGTACAAGGACTGCAAGTTAACTGCACAGGGCAGCTGAGGTCAAATATAATGATCTTCAGTTCTTTTGCAAAATTCCTTTATTCTAAAAATTTTAAGAATGAAAAACAATAGGAATAAGCATGATATAAACAAGGAATAAGCATTTTATTGTCATTTTAGGGTAGATAGATAAACTAAGATTCACAAGGATTATGTGCTTAATCTACTACCATATGATGGAGAATCTAAAACTTTCAACCTAAAAACTTTCTCTGACCAAGTATCAAAGTTTTCCTGCAAAGTGCTGAATCCAATCAACATAGTGATAGCTGTACTAAATATAAATTCTTCAGAGTAAAATGAGAAATATTTCCAACATTTTAGTGAAACTTCCTTAGAAGGAGACTGCATACATGGGTGTGTTTCACTGCCTTTCTTCACACCTTTTTGCTCTGCCATACTTTCTTTCTAGAAAGAAACCAATAGGCATTTAGGATATTTCTATATTAGCAAATTAAACCCGCCCAAGGATATATCTAACCACTGAAGCTAACTCACACATAAAAAGCCTGTGGGTATGCTTGTAAATTCTCGTTGCCTCAAAAACACGCCGATTACTGATTGGCTGTGGTTCCTGGGAGGTTCTAACTCCTAATCCATGACTGGGAATTTCTGGGGAAATCCTAGTAAGCATGTACCAAAACTGAACTTGTGTGGATTTGAAGATTTAGTGGTATCAGTGATCACATTCAAATGCCTGTGAACATTCCCAGGCACTATTTAATTTATCAATAGAGTCCTACTAATGTAGATATACCTAAAATGATTTACTCTGAAAAAGATTAAATTGAGGTACCTGTGTGTATGCCTCAATATATGCATGAAAGAGGACAACTATGCTATCAAAAAGATTAATAGTTCTGCTAAACCAATAGTTTTTTTCCTAGCAGACAACTTCAGTCATATCTTCAGGGAACACTTCTCTATGCTGAAATTACCCTGAGGAATGCAGACATGGAGGCTTCTATTTGTAGTACCTTAGGTAGATTTTAATTGAAAAAAGTTCATTCGGCAGTAACCTATAAACAATTGTTCAGGTATTGCCGATAACATGATGTTCACTCTTTGCGAGGAAAACACAGGAACAGGAAGGAACAAAAGTTGTTTCTGGTATTTCCCTGGAGGGCTAAGTACAATAAAAATATTGTAGATAGAGAGCTTTTCAGATACTATATTCACAGCAATTTCCTTCTATAACAGTTACTGTCTATAGAACAGGGATGATTGAACCACTACACTTAGCACAAAGAACCAGAAACAGATCTTCATTTTGGTATGCTTACAGAGATTCAACATGCAAAAAATAAAAAGCGATTTGAACATCTGCTACTTGAATTCCTTACTAATCTGCCAAAGAGAATGCTTGGGATTGTTTTTAGCAATAAGAAAAATACACAGTGAGTTGGAAGACATTGATAACACTTGAGCAGAACAGCTCTTCAGCACTCTGATGAGATGAGTTACTGTACAGATGGCTTCCATCATGCAAGTCTTTTCTGTTTATAGGGCTGCAGGTGGTAGAGTGGGAAAGAGAGTAAATGGAGGAAAGGTTAGGACTCCAAATCAATTGTAGCAGTTCCCAAGTAAAATCCATCCCTGTTGAATGTACTAGCTGTTTATCAGCACTGCCATCTAGAGCTGTGTGAAAAAAATTCACCACAGACAGCAGCACTGATGAAATTAGATCATTCATTGTTTAATGAGATTGCATGTAAAGGGAAAAATAAACATCTTACACTTCTTATTATCCTAAAGCAAGGCACTCAGGAACTGCGCTAAGGGAGCAAAAGAAACTGGAGAAAAAGAGAATAAAATTAATTTCTAAAGTAGTCAACACCCTTGTCTGATTTTTGATGAACGGCAAACAGACTTAATAAGAATTAGTATCGTACACAGGTTAGCTTCCTTTTTGCAGCACAACTGAAATTTGTACCCTCCTGATTTAGAACATTTTTGCTACAGCTATGGGCTAGTTATTTTGTCTGTTGTGTATCCAGTTTAAAATACTTTGAACTACATGGTAATCACACATAGTTCCAGTTCTTTCACTGCAGCTTTAATTCCCCTGGGGTGCTTTTAATCATTCAGTAAGTTAAGAGAACTGAAGAGGTATCACAAGGGCGAGAGACAGCCAAAGATCCATTGAAATCATTTTATAATTGGCAGAGTTACAGTGAGGATAAGAAGGCACTAAGTGGAAGTTTTGTGGAAGTTCAGAGCTTTCTGATGCTCTCTGGATTTTTCTGTGCGGTAGAAAGCCCAGATGACTTGCTTGCTTTTCTTCCATGCACACAAATGCAAATATCTTTTCTCTATGTATCTCTTCTTTTCCCACAAGCTTGGGTAATGAAGATTTTTTTTTTCATGCTCCTGTTCCATTATTTTATTCCTTTAAATAAGGACTTTAAGTTATTTTCCATAAGAATAAAAACAAACTATTTTTCAAGTTGGGATAACCTTTCATGATAAAGTAGAGCAGAACTTCTCTAACGTGGAACATACTTAGTTCTGCATAATCTGTGAAATATGATTTTATATAATCATCAGCTGTAAGGCTCTTAAATATCCATAATTTAACCAGAACATATGAAAGAATTGAACTGAACAGGATTGTCAAAACTATCTGGGTGCCTCATTCTGAGTTTTAAGGGAACAGTATGTACCTAAGTGCCCTTGAAAACATGACCCCTTTGTTGTAACTACTCTGATATTTTAAAGCAGTTTTAAGAGTGTTTTTAGGTATTCAGGTTGGATTACATGCAGGTGTTTATATCCAAGGTTTTTCACACACCACATATTTCCAGAACCCCTTTGGTCAGGCATGGCCAGTCCCCTCAGCACACATACTGCAGCAGCTGTACCTGTGTCACACCAGCTCCATGACTACAGACGACCGGAGGAAGGTCATGAAGGGATAGGGAGACTTTGCTGAACACTGTATATATGCTCTTTGTAACTACTTTCCTTATTCAAAGAAACACCTTGAATAACTTGCATTCAGACAGGAGTACTGCTCAATCTCATCTCTAAAGCTCTGGCACTACAGCTTGCAGGATCCAGTATACCAGGTCAGCCACTCATCACTATACAAGAATGTGATTGATTGATAGAATTTTGTTGGGAGCAGTTCCTGTTATATTTGAGCCTGTTGTCTCCCTCTGCTTCCGGGTACAATCCAAATATACTTGGGATTCTGGAATTTTCAAGGTACGGCATGGTCAGCCAAGGTTAGCCAGCTATCTTCTGTGCAAGACTGTGCTCATGTCCTCTGTTGTAAGCAGACCAAGGCAGAGTGGACGAGAGTATCCTCCTCAGGAAATCTAATCCCAGTGTGAGCTGACGTCATCTGAAGCTGTCTCCATAAGACTCAATCCTGTAGTTGTGACATCACTGTGAGCTTCAATGTGGTTATGAGTATCTGTGAAGTTACCTGCTCCTTGACCACCACTGACTGGCTGCTACCTTCAATTCTCCACAAGATGTTATAGGTTTCAAATAGAATAGCATTGTGTGCAATAATCACAGACAGAACTCACCCTTGTCCAGTTATCCCAGAAGATGCCAAGAATATGCCAAGATCATGAGATTTTCATGCACAAAAATGTTGTTCAGTGACGCTTGTGTGCACAGTCATCTTCACCTTAAATAAGGTCAACATTTCCTTCTTTGCCTGAATACATAAGGACCAGGGCTATGTGAACAAACATCAGTTGGTAACAGTGCCAAGAGTGCCATGAGGAATGTGGATGCACTAAATGCAGCATGACACCCACATTAAATTTATTTTATCTCACAGCTTCTGTCACAGGTTAAGTAAACTTTGATGAAGTAAGGCACACTGTTGTCAAGGATGAGATCTGAAAGCCTAGCCTATCACCCATATATCGCCCCTTCATTAAGATATACATTGAATCTCTTAGTGCTAGGAGTTGCACAAACAGAATCACCAAGCATTGGCTTCAGGTCCTTGATATCTCAGCAAATATCTTGGGAATCCCACTGCCAGACTACAGGCAGTGGATCTTGGTAGGGACCCCAGGTTAGTGACAAGAGAATCATCACATTGGCGGAGCATGTCCAGCATGAGGAACCTGCAGCTCCCAGTCAACTTTGAATTATTAGATTAAATAAAGTATCTCCCTTCTATTTTTCCTTCTCTGCTTAATAGTATTTTCGAGGCCAACAGCATGAACGTTTTCTGATCTGGTGGTAGTCGTATCAGCCTTCCAGATGGTGAGGTCATAGGAAAAACAAGGTCATGGTCATGATTAAAAAGTAATGCAAAAGGGAATAAATGCTATAAGAATAAATTTAAGAACGGTAAGTGCACCTCTGTAAAGCTGTTTTAAAGAGGAGAAAGTGCATAATTCTTACATGCATATCAGCACAGGTCCAGGGGCAGGATGTATAGATTCAGGCACATAATTGACTTACCACATGTTAGGCAGCTGCTGTAACTGACTTCATGTAGATATATAACCCATTGCAAATGAGAAGTAAAACATGTAATGAAAGTGGTATGAAAGAGGTTTATTTTGATATGTTTTACTTTGCATTTGCCATGAGATGAGAGTACACAATGGGACTGTTACACTGGCTTAGCTCATATAGAGGCCATAGTGATTTAATGAAATGGAGGCTTTTCCATGTTTGGAATTTTTTTCTTCTAATCAAAATGTCTTCTAATTGACAGGAAACCTCCTGTTATGTTTACTGCCTGCTTAGATAAAGCTCTCCATCCCAAGAGCACAAACCAAACATATTCGTGTTTACATCTAAAACGTCCTTCCTTCTGTCTACTTATATATTTCTTAGAAATATATTCAGATGGTGTAAGCATATCATTTCAGGAAAATTATATTAAGAAGTCTAGCACAAGTTTCTGGTACTGCAGAACAATTTTTATGAGGTGCCAGATGCTTTCTTCTTTTCCTTTTGCTGAATCAGAATGGATGCCTGTATAAATGATTTTGAATCAAGTTTGTTTAAATATTGTGTCTGGCTTTGCACAGTATTCCATATACATGCTAAAAACAGTATAAGTATTAACAGAGAGAATTGGAATGAAATTTTAACTCTATTGCAAACAGCTATTTCACAGATTAGGAAAGCAAAAGTCTGAACCTCCGTCTCTAAAATGATATGCTTGAAAGTAAGGTGTACCATGTGCTTTCAGTCTGGTCAACCCAGTGGCTTAACATAACAACAATATTATCAGGGAGCCATAACATCTAAGGCTCAGATTTTTCATTCCTTTGGCTATTCATATTCCTTTGTATTAGGTTTAAGGCAGTTCTTGCTCTTTCACCAGTTATTTATACTAAGTTGAAGAAGAAAAAGATGAGAGCCTTTTGATGTTTGCATTTGAAATAATAAAAGTGCCTTTTTCTCATTGGACAATATTGCTTGCAGAGCGCTGGAACATTCAAAGAGAGGCAAATGCACATGCAGCAGTTTAAACTCACTGCCACTGGCAGACTCTGAAAAGATTACACTTTTTTGAATAGCTCAACCTGATAAAAAGTACGGTTCCCCACTGACATATAGGAGGCCATTAAAATTTCTCGAGCTGCTCCAAAATGCATAGCTCCAATTAAAAAGAGGACTCTGCCTTCTGCTTTCTAGAAGAGAGCTAATAAACCAATAACAACAAACCAGCGTCGTAGTGGGATTAAATCATGGGGACAGAGCCAAGGAAATCATGATTTCCCCCGATGAGAGCACGAACAGCTCAGCACCAAGGAGGAGAGCAGGGTGTGTTTCAGCCTATTTGGCTCTTAGCTACAATTTTAACGGCTCACTTGACTAGACCAAAAGACCATATCTGCTCCTGGTACTGTGATGTTGCCTAGAATTGAGTATATTTCTTCGTCATGATTTTGTGATTCTTTAAATATTGCTGCTTTCTCTAGCAGTTGTTCAAATATTTCTTATCACGGGCACATCTTGTAGTAAGAAGAATAGGTATATAGCTCTGTCACAGTTCCTTCCCTGGCAGAACAACTGAGACCAAGAGCCATGTTAAGTTATATTGCCATTTTCCAGTATATTCTAACATAAAAATAATAATTCCATAAAGACTTCACTATTTTTTCCTCATATACATATATATATATTTTTTTTCTTTTTTGAGCCAAGGACAACAGTGAACATGAGATAAACAGCATAGACATGGAGTCATTTTTTCTAAAGTCTGGGTAATCAGAAGTTCAGCCATTGTCCTCTTACTGACTTCAGCAAGCTTTAGGAAAACTCCAGTTTTGGAAGTTTTGACTCGTTCATGTACCTTATTCAATGAACCCAATTCAACATTCCCTTCTGGATATTTCTACCCAAGGTTTATGTATCCCAGAATGTGCCTCTCCCTGATCCCAACAGTCTTTATCTCTTCAGATTCAAATAGGACAGATGGCCCAAAAGAGATTAACAGACCTCCTGAGACATATTTCACAAAAACTGGGAGGTCTGTTATAGTTCAATAGTTATGTGATCTTTATTCTAAAAATGATATAATAGTTATGATTGGAACAGCTTGGACATTTCAAATTTTATTACCCATTAACCTTCAAAATCTTATAATAATTACAGACATAATAGCTGGCATTTTTTTTTTTATTTAGTGTGTAGCACAGGATAATTGTAATAATAGTCTAAAAGTAATGATATAGTTACAAAAAAAATCTTCCTTTCTATTTTTGATTATGCTCATAACCTGACAGAGTTATTTATCTGTGTCACTAATTTAAAGATCATATACATTTGGTTACTATCGCTACAATCAGGAAACTGCATCCAGTTGCTGTGCCTATGGCATCTTAGTGGTGAACAAATGACACATTTTATCCTCAGGGTTACCGTCCCTTGACGGATATGCCAGTAAACAATAGATTTAAAAATATGTTCTGTGTTTCAGATCTAAGCACGGGCAAATCAAACTGAAAGAAAAAAAAAGAAGTTTGTTTCCTTGTTCATTTGTTTTCAGTGTGTGGAGTAAGATGTATCGTATTTTCATTATACATCTCTATATTTTTGTAATCTTAAAAAAAAAAGAGAAGACTAGGAAAGATCAGAAATTAATATATGCCATAGGAATAGCTAGTCTACTAGAAAACATTTACTCTCCACAAGCAGATATAGGGAGGATTAGAAAGTCAAAACCAGCAAATTAAAATCAGGAACTTCTAAAATCATGCTTGTTTTAAAAAACTGCATTCAGCCACTTTTTAAAATCAATAAAAAAGCAACAGTCCAGCAGGAAAGAGGAAAAGGGATTTTTCAGTCATATTTGTACTATCATAGTGTCGCTCAAATGGGAAAAAATGGAGGAGAGTAATACAGAAGGGGAAGATTTTTTGTTTGTATAATGCTGGCATGGATCCTTTTCCATTTTTTCCATTTTTTTTTCCTTTGCTTGTTTATATCTGGTGGGAACAACATGAAACGACATGATGTTTAAGAACCTGACATTCAAATTGTCTTTGATATACAATCTAATCATGTAGGTGAGGTGATTTTTATCCATAAATACATGAAACTATCTTCATGGAACATTTTGTCTTCTTGTAATCTGTTTTAATTGTTAGAGTACAAAACCAGATGGATTTTAGGATTTTAACCTCCTAGATTTTGAAGTATATTTAAGAGAAGAAAAACAAAATATTTTATGTCTGAATTGCCTCCATATATGCATCCTTCACTCTGTGTTTATGTGTATGTGTACATCTATGTGAGCAGTGCAAATTATATTCTCCTATTATTAACATAAAAGTAATTCCATTTCCAGATACATACCACTTCTAGAACACAGGATGTTTCAACAATTAATAAAGGATATTTTTTACTAAATGTTAAAAATTACTTTTTTTTCTATAACTGTAACAATAATAAAAATTATGAAAGTATAAATACAATTAAAGAATCTCTACTATTCACCTAACTAAAAGCAACACAGGGTATCAAAATGAAAATATTTTGTATTCTCTTGCCTTGTCAAAATTTACTGATATTAATACAGTTTCTTGGGGGGAAAAAAAATCAAAAATCAGTAAAGTACTGACATTTTTTTTCTGAACATTTCTAAGCAGAATACACTTTTATGAGAAAGGAGAGAAAATATGACAATGTTAGTGTATTTAAATATCTAGGTTCCTGTATTAGACTGTTAGTTTTAACTCCTATTGTGCCTCTGACAAGTTTTTATCTGTGGAAATTAAATGTAAAATTCTGACAGTGAAAATAATTTTTCAAGCTTTTATAGAATCAAAAAATCAATGCACTTCTTTAATTTCTGTGTTGGGAATTTAATAACGAAGAGAATGAATCTGGAATTTGGAACTTGGAATGTGGTCCATTTACTTCTGATACCTAAGCTTAATAATTTCCTGAACAACATTTTAGATTATCACATCTAGGCGGGAGAAGGCCACCAATCCAGGTCATCTCAAAGAACATCTGTATCCTCAAGCAATAGAGAAAAGCAGCTACCTAACATCTGTACAAAAACATCAGCTTAAATCCCTTCCTTTCTTCACTACTCTTACAGGATAATCCACCTGTGCTAATTTATCCCAGATAACTGCCTGAATCATTAGACTTCAGTCAGCTGCCCTTTCACTTTTTTATTACAGAGCAGGTTAGCTTCAGTGGGATAAGCAAGAAACAGTCTCACCAAGGCAAAATGACCTTTCCAAGGTAAAATGGGAGATGAGTCTAAGCTTCCCCTCAGGCTGAGCATAGTCCAACAGGCTAGTCATCTTCCTCCTGAATGAATGCTGTAATGTTAGACTGTAATGTTAGATATGAGATTTTTTGGACTTAATTTTAGTCCTGCCTAGATTTAACTTTGGGGTTTCTTCGGGGTTTTCATCCCAAACTGGATCACAGTAACACTCAAGAAGGGGGATAAATTGTGCTGCGGGTGTAGTTCTAAATACTCATAGCTGATTAAACTCCTGAGGATCTTCAAAACATGACTACTGTTATGCTGAAGAGCATTATGTGAGTAGGGAATGTCTCCTTTTCCATTTTTCATCCCCTAACATTTTAAAAGAGCAAAATTTTGGAAAGTAGGTGAATTAAAGCATTGGTTGAGACTTACTTAAATAGATTTTAGACAATCTGAATCGCATAGGAAAAACACCAGAAATATGAAACACAGAGGTGTTTTTTCCAAGTATTACTCCAGCCTAGAGCTTACAAGTTATTTTGCCAGTCTGTGAAACACCTTTTTCCCTTGATGAGGCAACTGATTCTGTTTAATTTGGTTGAGTCTTTCAACATGCTGATCACTGCTGAATTTAACTGCCTGCACAAAATAGAACAAAATAATATATGCAAGTAGATATTCAATGAAAGTTCTGCCTGAGAAGATTTGAATTGAAACTCAGAATTGGAAAGGAGGCAGATTGAGGTGGCGGGGGATGGAACGGGGAGGTTGTGCTAGCATTTTAGGCAAGAATTTTGAGAGCAAAAACCTAATAATTTTCTAATGTCATATGGATTAATAGTAGTTATTCAGGGACCATTGTATCTCTTTACAGTCATCAGTGAAAGGAGTGTGTTAAGGTGGTGTTTCTATAGCAACTCCTTCCTGCTTCAGTCTACCAAGAGCTCCTAATGCAAGTACACAAGGCGATTTTTAAAAACTTGTAACCAATCATTTGGGCACATTACTGGTGCCTTAAAGATTAAATGATCAGAGACTTCAGTCACTGAAGCAATTAAAGGATGGGTGGTAGCTGAAATCAAATTTCCTCCAGCATTCCTCCTCTGATCCCCTTAGCACTTTTTTATTCAGCTACAGTGGAATCCATTTCTTGTCCTCTGAAAAGTGTTATGTAATTTCAGGTCCATGTGAAACAATTGCAGAGTCAGATGAGAGATCTCTGCCCATTACAGCTTGCTCATAGAAATGTTCCAGTGCCCCATTATGGATTATTTAGCAGGGGAAAAAAGAAGACGAAGAAAAAGAAGAAGAAAAAAGCCTCACTCCACTCAGGAGTTCTATTCTTTTCAGATGTTCAATATTTGTTTTTAACTTCTTGAACTTATGGGTGAATATATACCTAAGTCTTTCCAATGGGCCCATCTTGATTCTCTTAAGATGCCATAGTAAAGAAAATCGGGAGTTACTTGAATACATGAGTCCATATGTGTGTGGAAATTTTTATTTTACCTCAACCCAATTCCATTACGAATGAGTGATGAAGAGAAAAACTCCCTAACAATAGAGTATGTTTAAAAGAATACTTTTTTTTTTCCCCATATTGGTTTCATTGTATGTCGTTTTCTAGTGCTCAGTATTGGCTATCTGTCAAGGTCATATGCATTGAAGTTCAAATATTACTCACATCCTTTCCTAAATGGCTCATTAGAGGATTTTAAATAAAAGGTTTTATCACTACAAGGACTACAACAATGTCTACATCTGTATGTGGGCAGGTGACTGCAACTTCACAGAATCTCAGTAAGACAAGATAGAGCTGCCGTCCTTGCCAAGAGACCAAAAAACCTCCAAAATCCCCCAAAACATAGAAAATCAGAATGAATACAGTTAGAAATGTTCTTGTGGGAAGGATTAAAAATCCATGTTAAATATTTTATCAGTAATATATGTAACATCAAAAATCATAATGTCCTGCATTTGCATGGTAACTGTTAAGCTGACACTGTAGGTCAAAGGAACTCTTTTTTTATTTTTTTTGTGATGAACAAGTTAGAATTGATTGTTTGATGTAAAAGAACATTTGTTTTTATTTTGGTTGTAACATTATAATGAGAATCTCAGGCTGGTATTCTTAAATTACGGAACTATATATATCAACCATTTTTTGTATATTTGTATTTCCCCTCTGGGTTCTCTTCTATACCCAAATATACTACTTTTACTTAGAAGTCCAGTCATAGCAATTATCTAAAGCTACCTATTCTGTTGAGAAATAATAAATTATTATTGTTATCTGGGTGAATCTGCAGCAATTTCTTGTCCAAGTTTCACATTTCAATATTTATCTGCTAAAGATATTAGCTGTGCAGATCATATGTGTGTAGATCATTTGAGTAATGAGACTGACAGTATGATTTATCCTAAAACATACTTTCGTGAATACTAACCAAGACAGGGTATAAATGAATTTTACTTTTCACTGTATGTTCATTTTTTTATGTACTTTTGGGAAGTCTTTCCATTTTATGCCTTTGTTTAGATTTAACTAAATGGAAGAAAATATGGCACAGCGTAAAGGAACAAATGCCGAAGGTCTATTTCAAATGAGTTTTCAGCAGGTGTTTATGTAAACTGAGACACAGCTATTATTTAGAAATGACTCTTACTTATAATTAGTAATTAATCTAAAGTCCTATATAAGACTGCTGCAGTGCAAATAGACTTCATTTATCATTCCATTTTGATATTATATTATGATTTCTTTCCATAAAGGACAATCTGTTTCACTTTTTATTTGCTGCCCTTGTTATGAGCTTTAATGAGATGAAAACTACAATAGGTAAAATTTCCTTTCAAATTTTATTTAGATATAAGATAGAGAAGAAACAGCAAGAAGTGACACCTTTATGAAGACATAAAAAAATTTTCATGAAAAACATTTTTAATAGAATTACTGGTCCTGCTGTGTATACTTTGTATACTTATGATTAATCTTATAATTGCTTTCATTGAAACTATAGCTACCGATATTCATTTACTTAATTAATCTTCATCTTTAGCAAGTTTTTGTAATATTTGGATCCGTACTGTACATACTGTGTAGTGATTCCTAAAAACAACAGCTTACTGAATAAGAATATTTCTGTGTCATGTGTTTTGTAAAAGACCTATATTCACCTGTGGTAAGATTTATTTTATTAAAATTAATTTGAAATAAAAACATTCTAAAATGACAGTGATGATCTGGAATTCTCACATTCATTTTTTTAAGAAATACAATGAAGTAGAGAATAAATTACTGGAATGTGTTTCCATAACATCTATCTAGCATATATTATACACTGCAGAAAACAGTGGAGTTGTTGGCAGCTGTGTCAGAAAGGTAATTGTTTAAATGATCTTGGAGCCCTTGAGAACTTCCTGCATATTATATTTAGGGGAAAAAAAATATTCTCTTTACAGGAAATAAAACACTGATGCTTTTCCATTTGACTAAAAACACATTTCATCTTATACACCATAAACATGCATGGTATAAGTGCAGATGATATTTTAAAAGTGAAACTTTTTTTCATAAATATTTAACTTTGCACGGATTGCTCTTGAGCTTAAGACCACATGCATTTACTAAGAGATAGGAAAATAAATGTAAAGAGCGGGATGTAAAACGTGTGTTGTTTTTATGGTTGCAGCTCCCTAGATCTTATCTTTGCATGTAAGGAGAGAAAAAAAAAAAGAAAATTTCACTCCCCACTCCCAAGATAAGAGGGATGAAACTTTCTTCGTTCAATGTGCGTTTTTTTTGTCTGTCATATGAAAAAAAATGCTATCCTCTACATATGACAGATAGACCTTGCTCTTCTGAAGCCACAAAGTTTAAGCTCCTTTTCTGCCATTTGAAAGGATACCATGCTGTGGATGATCTTTATTTTTTTTCTCAAAACACACAGAACCCCGATATCATCTTTGCTGTGTATTACAACCATGGATAATAATCATGCCAAAAATAAGCAAGGAAAGAGGTACCTTGTCCAAATCAAATAGTGGTCCAAATAATCCAATACATAGGTGGTATGCTTAGACTTCACCTTCACATATTATTACTTCTGTCTCTGCACAAACTGTGGTTTTGTGGTTATGTTCCCTTGACAAACTCAAATTAAGATCAGACAGATCTTATACGATGAAGATCCTAGATGGTGATGAATCTCCCGATTCATCAGGAGAAAAAATCAGATTGAAAAAAATCAGACTGAAAAAGGAATGTCAGTTTCATCAGACTGAAAAAAAATGTTTGAAGATATTTAAACAACATGAAAGGAAGCTACATTAGTATGACAGACTCAGGAAAACAGTTTAGTAGAATGACAGGAGAGTAAGACACTAACCAGACACCAAGATCCTAGTTCACTTCTCAAATTTTCTACAAACTTTCTTTGACATGGTCGACTGTCTCCCTGCCACAGTTCCCCATTGAAAAAACAAACAAACAAACAAACAAACAAGCAAACAAAAAAAACTCCACCTCTATTTCCTCCTTTATTCAAGCTGTAATCTTCACGGCAGAGGACTTGTTCACACTTGTTCAGCAAACTGACCTCGCGATGTCACACTAATCACATTAGTATCTTTATATGTGGCATCTAAGCTTATTTGGCTACATTGCTGAGTTGCAGAAAGATAACTGTGCTTCAAAGTCAATATTGCACGCATAAATGAACAAAGTTTTGAAGAATACTTTAGTTATTCATTATAATAGCACTTCTGTTCTCTTATTGTTCACTAATCTATAATTAGCTTGTACAAACTCACTGGGGACTACATTTCAGAGTAGATCTTTTCCTTATGCAAAATTGCTTACCAGTATGGAAAGAAATGGCTTTAAGATTTACTAACACAAAACAGAAAGTTTAGTGTTCTTACTTGTAATTGCAGAATAGCTTCATATTTGGCCTACACTGGTAGAAGGACAAACATACAATAAGAGTTATTAGTGGTTTCAGAGAATTAATTCCGAGCTCTCTAACGCTATCCTACATTTTTTTCTATTCAAAAATTCATCCCTTTCGTCTTGTATACTGATTATCATCTTACCTAGTCAGAAAAATTTTATGACTTTGCAAAAAATGTCATAAAACCCAAGACACATTTTATTAGTCCCTAATGACCTTCTAATTATTCTTACTTTCTTCAAATTCTGCTCCAATCTCTTGTTGCAACCCTGGCCTTTATCAAGGCCCTTACTCTATCTAGGTGGACTTTTGCAATGCTTAATTTTCCCTCCAGGGTGAAATTCATCTCCATAGATTAGACACCTTCACATCCAATGATCCCTCATTTTCTTCAGTAGCCATTAGAGAGAAATAGGCACCTCTGGAGAGTAACAGATCCCATTTGTAGGCAATATTTTTCCCTGTTATTCACTTTGAAAGGATGACTTACAATGAATATGGTTACTTGATTGCATCTGTCTCTAGGAAATGTTAATAGAGGGCTATGCATTTGTTTCATGATGGGCATTATGCATTAACAGAGCTACAGAAATAATGAAACAAGTCACGTATTTTAGTTTGTTTTTTAATGATGGACCATGACTTCCCATGTATAACCCAGAAGATAATCGGTTTTTTATAGATCTTCTTTTTAAGCTTTTTACAAGTCCTGCAAGCCATTCATTTACTGATTTGTCAGTGCTTTAAAAGGCTTTCTAACTAGACTGGGAAACTGAACAAAGTTTTACTGAATGCTATTAAAAATAGTCATGCAGGTCATTTAAAAATTCTGCTGAAAACATTAAAACAGAATGGTCAGTAACTGCAAAAAGAAGGTGTATTTGAATCTATATCTACAACACTTCATTTATGATAAGAGTTAAGTCTCAGCTGAGATTATAATTCTAGTCAGTTAATGGTCTGATCTGTTAGATAATATTAAAAAAATACGAAGTGTAGAGTGGTGTAATTAGTATGTATTTATGTCTTTTGTCATTCTGATCTGAATATGACATGAAACTGGACTGCAAAAGTACATGCAACTGTGTGTCACATTTGATTTTGCTATCAAGCATACAGGGAGGCAGCAGTAGACTGCAAGAAGAAACAGTTGTTTTAGTATGTGCTGTAAAAAAGTGAAATAGCTTTGAAAGCACATGGCTCATTGATAGACCTGTTTTTTTTGTTTCTTTTGTTTTAGTTTTGTTTTCACTCTGGAATAAAAAGTTTGAACTAAAGAGTCCTCCTTCTGAATTAGTGTGGTTAGTTACATAATTATTAAAAGGTTATACTGATAAAAGGTGGGCAGAGGCTCCCCTATCACCATACCTTATTTTGGAGAATATCGATACCATTTAATGTAACTCTCTTCAGTGTGGAGAAACCAGGCTTTCAGATACTTCTCTCACCAGCATTCCCTACTGGTTAGACTATGATGTTTGCTGCTCTGAATGTCTTTCTCCAACAAAAGTAGATATTAAACATTAACTCAACAATATCCCTCAAGGTTAGATGTGGGAGAATAAAGAGTGAATCATCCTTTTTAATTCTTATTCTTTTTTTCTTTTCTTCTTTTTTTTTTTCCTTAAACAGAATTCAGGAGTGTTTGTGGTGGTCATTTCTTACAAGGATGGCTGGAAAGGGGTTTATTTTTAATGATGGAGGCAAAAGTAACCAGCATGATAATATATTCATTATTTTCTCTTCCAGCAGCAAAATAATAATAAAAACTTGCTAACTTTACAATGTGTCTGGTTGCTTCAAATTAAGTTTTTGATTGTAAAGCAGCCTGCTCGGTCACAGATGGATCCCTGCTGGGGAGGTGGGGTGGAGGGGTGGAGCTAAAAAGTTGAGTCAGAGCCAAGTTCTGGCTAATCTATGTAAATATGCAGTGAGAAATTGTGTTTCAAACGCTCTAGTAGTTTTCAGATTCATATGCCTCAAAACTTAATCATCAATGGTATGACATTAGAAATATGATTGTTACATTGTGTCCTTATAATAATATATATACAAAAACAATGATATGTAATCTGAATGTGTATCTTAACCACACATTTCAAATACCCCTTGTATTGTTTAAAGATGCTTTTACAATGTTTGGACATTGTATTGCTACATAAGGAACCCTTAAAATGGAAATGGGCAGAATATTCTGGGCAGATTTATGAGCAGGAAAGGAAGACAATTTAATAGAACTAAGTTAAAATCTTAAATTTTATTTAAATTCTTTTATTCTATTTAAATTACAAGACTAAAGAACAAGACTATATTTTACTTCCACCAGTACTACACGGAGTCAATTTTGTAACTATGTTAGAAAACAGAAAAGAAGTTTCCTACCATCAGGAAGGATTTCAGTGACATTTTCTGTCACAATGTAAAGTTTGGTTCTTGTTATTATTGAATTTTTACATCATCTCAACCTAATGCCTTAGGAAAGCTATTTATTCGGGTTTCTAATGCCCAGGTCTTTCTAAAAGACAAAAGATCCAAGCAGGTCTGTGTGTAAGCATCATGCTTCAGACTTGCTGCACACAGAGCAACTGCCATACATGTGCAGAGCTGGCTTGACACCTTCAGCACCAGACAAACTGTGCAGTATCAGTGCCTTGTGAGGAAAAACCATCAGCCTGGAGGCTAGCTGCACGTGCTTGTCCCAGGGTCCATACCTGACCTTCAGAGTCTGTATTTTAGACAGTGCTGCCCTTACTAGACTGTCTGCATGGCTCAAAGACATCACTTGTGGATTTGCTCGTGGCCGCAGAGATGCCTCCATGCCTCGGAATGTGTATTTGTTTCCTCTTTGGATAAACTGAATCATGCAAGATATTTCACCTCAGAATTGATTTGATTAGCTTCTTCCAGATCTTTATTTTTTAGCGTGATTAAGTGTAAAGGGAGAAAATGACTCTCTGCAAGTACATTGGTTTTGATTGGCTATGCTTAGTTTAACACAAGGTAACAGTCTTTGTGAGCTGGTTACTTAGTTGAGTAAAATCAACGTGTAGATTTTTTTCATCTGATTGCCCACACCGCAACAAGGGCAAGACTGTGGGCAGATATATGGATATTTGGTTTAAATTATTCAGTGATTGCTGATAAGGAGCTTGTGGAGGGTCAGAGGGAGGAGGAAGAGTAATATAAACATATATATCACACTGAAATATTTTTCTAGGTGGGAAAAAATGAACTTTTTATTATGGGATTTTAACACTTCCTTACTTGACAGTAAGGAACTGAAGTTTAAAGCAGGCTTACCTCACTTTACCATCAAAGTCTGCTCAAATCTGGACAAACGTTGAGGGTGGGGGAGAATCAATCTTCGTACTTATTCATTGTAAGTTAATGAACCCACTAGATAAATCATCTTGCTCCAGAGAAAGAAGCCATACATGTATTACACACATGTGTGTTTGTGTTCATACCCTATAAATACATATTTCTAGCAGTGTTTCAATATTGTGCATTAAAAATGGTTTTGACTAATGTACTGAATGATGAGGATGCACAGTATTGTATAATTCCCCATTCTCAGTGGGAACTTGTAAATGAACTGAGGGCAAAACCAGTCAAAATAATGTTGCGGTAATGTAAAGAAAGATTGTAATAATATCTATGCATTTGAGAAACAAAGTAGAGCTCTACTTTCTTAAATTCAGACAAGTGACAAACTTTGTTTTATGATAATATATATTTGTTAGTTATTGCTCTGATTAGTATGTAAAGGCTATAACAGGAAATCTTCATTAGATATCAAAACGCAGTGCATATCTATTTTATTATCAAACAATTCTTTTAGAATGTCTTCTTTTGTTGAAGAAGAAATTATGTCTCTAAACATCATTGTCTCACTGAATTTTTGAACAAAAACACAGACTGTAAACTCTACAACACTACATTACCAGAGGCCAAGACTCATCTACACTCTGAAAGGAGTCAATAAACTATACAATGACCAGTATTTAAACAATATGTGGAACAAGCGTTAAAACTTGTATGGAAAGAGATCCTGTACAGATCCTCTGGCTCTTATTATCCCTTTGTTGGATCTGTTTTTGTCCTAATCCCTGGGGCAGTTCTTGTTTTTGAGCTACAATTTGTAAAATTCCTACTCCTGCCAATGTTGTTGAAGTCCAGACAAAAGAAAAATAGTCAGAATGACTCCTTTTCAGCTTGTCAAAGGAACCATGTGAGTAAAGCCTCTTGGCAGCAGGCCAGTTGGTCTTCCCAGAAGGCCTTCCCTTCTGGACTACTCCCTATGATCAATGATTTATACAAGGAAAGACATGTAACCCACTTCATCTCCCTGAATGTCGTGCAAGGAAAACATTCTTCATACCACTAGCTGCAGGAACTTTCCTGAGTGACAGAAAGAATCTCAGTTACAATTTCAGAGATGCCCAGTTCCAAAATCTGAAGCATTATGGGATCATCACATTATTGCTGGACTTAATCTTCCTCTTTGTAGTAGTCTCTTCCACAGAAATGAACTGACAGAAAACTCGTGCCTGGATATAATATCATGTTATGAATTTTATAGTTCTATGATTTAGTTGAGTTAGGCTTGATTTCAAGTATTTATATGCAATATTAAGGTATAATAACTTCATTGTAGGCCAATAAGGAAGAATTTGTTTAAGGAATAGACTTTAACAGACACTATTTTTGAGAAATAGCACTTCTGTGAGATTAGTGATAAGTCTTGTGTTGGCTTGGTAGTACTTCAAAGAAAAGGAGATCTTCCATAGTAAACAGATTAATTAAAAAAGGCTAATTTTCATACAGTACATTTGTTCCTAAGAAAGTGTATCTTGGATGAAATTTTGTTAAAACTAAATACACTGTAACAAACTTGCACATCATCCTTTTGCATGCCTTTCTGTTAAACAAGAGACAATGATTTTTCCCTGCAATCTATAGTAAGTACTTATCTCACATTTTCTTCTAATAAGATAATCACTTTTAAGGCTTAAAAAATGAAAAGTTTTCTTCCACAAGGAAAATACTTTAGAAAGGTTTGAGTGTCTGAAAATAAGTGTCTAAGCAGAATTCTGTAAAAAATCCTATTCGGCACTATCACGTGTGCTACAGTATATTACAAGACCAAGCAATCTCGTGATACATCCATTGAGAAATAGATTTTCATGAGAAAAGCTATTTTGTCATGTATAGAGCAAGAAATGTAAAGAATCCTCCTCTCTCTTTATAAGGAATCCAGTTGCTTTTCAGCTCTTCTTTACACATTATTTCTTACTAAGAATTAACTATCATTTTAGATTTTAAATGCAGAAATAATATATTAACTGTGAGAGAGAACCTGCCTTAAGGCTTTCTCAGTAGTATAACATAGAACCCAAAAAGTTGAAGAAATTGTGCACTTCATGAAGAAAAATTGAGCTTTGCCTGGCACTTCTCCATTTTCTGCAGTTTTCTATGGCAAAATAGGAGTTTTGAAAACCCATAGGTAATAAATCCGTAATTATTATTGTTATATTTTTCTTTTAAGGAATAATAATAAAAAAAGAGCGAAAAATAAGTCCCCTGTGATAAATAGAAATGTAAAGAATAATCTGTCTAATTGGACTGGAATAGGCTGCAGAAGACGCAATAAAAATATTAGAACAGATAATTTCTGAAAGTTTGTTACCTAATATCAGTTCTGCTTTTTCAAATCCTGAAAGGAGCATGAAAGAATTCACAGAATTACTATTTAAACAAAAAGAAAACAAACAAAGGCACAATACTTAGAATCATAATAGGTGTCGTTCATGAAAGTTTTATGAGAACCAGGAGAAACATATGACACACAATTTGTTCATAAATAAGTTATTCAAAATGGGGAGCTAGTGGGAGAGAGAGTAACAATCAGAAAAAGAGTGCAGATGGGAATCAAAACTATTACAATCTTATAGGTGATGTGCTACCACTAGCACTTCTAGTGTAAAAGTATACAGCCAAAAGTGTAAATGTATAAAGACACCTAATTCAAGACTTGCTAAAAATTTGATGTTAAAAATATTTTTACACACAATTCTTTTTTTCTTTTGAAAATCCAAATGCAAAAAAAGAAAAAGCTCTTTTGCATGACTAGCAGAATATTTTATAATTTACGTTTTATATTCAGGTCTGGTATTTGTTCCTTTGGATAGCCTGTCTGCAAAAATACAATAAGTAGTTACTTTATTTGATGAACAAGATAGAAGGTCTATTCTCCCATCAGTTTTCTTACCTAAGTGAAAAGTCTACTAGAGAAATATTTTTTCTTTTTTGTGCAGTTCTTCCTAAATGCTCTCCCAACCCTTCCTAAACTTTCTACCCAAGGATTACATTCCACTCATCACTAAATCTAGCATTTCTTGGATAAACACCCTTCAATACTTTTTTTTTCTTCTGGAGTGTTGTGTTTGTGTGTCCTTCTGAGCAGCATCCCAGTGGGCTAGTTAATGCTTAGTTCGCCCTCAAATTTCCCTCCATTGACATTTTCAGCTCTCAGCTGCAGAACAAGTGTTTGCTAAAACTCTGCTAAAATTAGAGCCTCAACACCTAAAATACATTATTTAAATTTCTGAAGTGAAGAATATAGCCAGCTATTTAGTATATGATTCTCAAATACAGTTCAAAATTCAAGAAATTAAGATGAGAATGAGATGCTAAACATTAGTGTAAAGATCACTGTTGGACTGAAATAGCACCATGTTGTGGGGCTGCATGTCATACTACCTAGAGTAAAGTTAAGAAAGAATACATACAGATTATGGACAAGATGAGTTATTTGTCTTAATATTTTTTCTATGCCAAAACTCTTATTTACTTCATGAGTCAATTTTTCAGCTCTTTTTCTTACAAGAAATAAACTCCTGACAAGCAACCTAGCAAAGTAACTTGATTCCAATAGACAAAGAGTTCAAAAATAGGCGAAATCTTTGGGAGATTCTGAAGTCTTTTGTATATCTGATACCAAAAATGAGTGCTCACATGGAAAAAAAACTTAAAAATGCATTTGTTTCTTTGTGTCATTTAAAGGCTTCTTTGCACTGCAATTCAGAGAGACCTGGACAGGTTGACGAGTTGGGCAGAGAGGAACCTCATGAGGTTCAAAAAGGACAAGAACAGGGTCCTGTACATGGGGAGGAATAACTGCAAGCGCCAGTACAGATTAGGGGTTGACCTGCTGGGATCCTGGCCTGCATCAGGAGGAGTCTTGACAGCAGGCCGAGTGAGGTGATCCTGCCCCTCTACTCAACTCTGGTGACGCCACATCTGGAGTAGTGTATGCAATTCTGGGCTCCGCAGTACAAGTGGGACATGAAGCTTCTAGAGAGGGTCCAATGTAGAGAGACAAAGATGAGTAAGGGACTGGAACATCTATCTTATGAGGAAAGACTAAGTGATCTGGGCCTGTTTAGCCTGGAGAAAACTGAGAGGAGAACTGATCAATATGTACAAATACCTGAGGGGTGTATGTAAAGGTGGAACCCACCTCTTCTCTCTGCCGGCCAGTGACAGAACAAGGGTTAATGGGTACAAGCTGAAAGTTCCATCTCCATGTGAGGAAGAACTTTCCTGTGAGGGTGACGGAGCCCTGGAACAGGCTGCCCAGAGAGGCTGTGGAGTCTCCTTCTCTGGAGATCTTCCAAACCCGCCTGGATGCCACCCTGTGCCACATGCTCTAGGTGTCCCTGCTTGATCAAGGGGATAACCTCTAGAGCTCCTTTCCAACCTCAACCATTCTGTGATTCTGTGAGTCTTTGAAGCGAGCATTCAAAAAATTCAGCTCTGTTACTGCTATGGTTGTACTTAACTGTACTTTCTCAGTACAGTTATAGGGCTATATCATGTCAGTAAAGATCTCTCACTGTGGTTACATATTCTGATTAGGTCTTGCAAAGCATACTTTTTTATGCAGAAGACTGACAAAAATACAGTTTTGCATCTATAGTCTACATTATGGGTCTTCACTGGTACCATTAAATCAGTTTCAGATCACACCTCCTCTATCCTAAATGACAGAGCTATTCTGGCAGAAGTCTGGCATGTAAATATGCTATCAAGCAAGGGAATTATGGTCCTGAATGGGCAAATACATAAACATAAATTAATAGATACATGAACAGCCCAATATTATGTTGACCATTATTCTCAACTTGTTAAGATTCAAAGATGGAAAATAATTTGGCCTGAGAGACAAAATGAGAAATACAGGTTAACCACTCATTTACTTAACTCAGATGAAGTTCCCTGTAATAACCACACGAACAACTCAGCATTTTTCTGAAGAATAATTAACTATTATTATAAAATACGAGTTTTTATGTTTTATGAGTTTTTATGTTTACTGGAGATATAGCTGAAACTCCACGTTGAGCAGATTTTCATGAAGTGAGAATTAGTTTTAACTAGAAGCAGAAATAAACTAATATTACAAAAGAAGAAAATTAATCAGAGGAAAAAAAGCTTATCCTCTTAGAGAACATAATGTAACAATCACAGCACAACCTTCACACGTGTAACACCAGAGGTGTCATTTCTGCAAAGTGAATTTTCTAAGTAAAGGGCACTTTGAAGGCACACATCCAACCCCCGTGTCTATTATAAGCCGCTGTACTCAGCAGTCCAAAATCAATGATCTGCATTAAAACCACAATTCATGGTCATAAGAATGAACATATAAGCTCTGGTGCAAAACCTAACACATAGTTTTAAGAATAGCAATCTTGATCAAATGGAAAAATGAACTATTTTTTTTTTCTTTTTTTTCCTGGTGGTAAAAAGAAGCTGGGACCACATATGCATTCGATTTTATTTCTGCCCGAAACTTGTGTATAATTACAAGGGTCCTGTCTGCAGGAGTAATGTACATGGATGTTCTTGAGTATATATTGCCAAATATTAAATTGTTTCAGCATCTGTACCAATGCAATAAAGTCCTATGTCTTTATGTGTTTAAACGTCCATATGTTTAAATGCCAAATACCTGAAGTGCAGACTGAATTCAGAATTTTGTGTGCACAGACTCCTGAGCTGTGTGGGTCTGTTTGGCATTTCATGCCCACGTATGGGGAGAAAGTGTTTTACACAAGTACCTTAAAATATTTGTTATATATGCTTCATTTCCTGTGCTTTCTACTATTTCTCTTTTGCAACTCTTCAAAAAATATAATCATGAATGAATATTCCTAGATTAAGTTCTTAGCCTCAGCTGTCAGTGAGAGGAGGAAAAAATGTTTAGGAAACTCCCCTAGGAAGGAGAGACCCAAGAAAGTCATAACTCTTTCCTACAACCTGTCTTCACCCCTGTACACCCCTCAGCCCTGGGACTCCTCTGTCCCAGTCACCTTCCATCACACAGCACAGTCAACCCCAGGAAAGTGTTCACACCCAGTGACCAGGAAAGAGACCATATCTAGACTCACAATTCAGATAGGTGAAGCAGATGAAGGGGGAGCAATTTGTTGGTCTTAAAAAAAAGACAAGTTACTTTTTCACTATTCTTTTATTCCCTTAGGTAACTAATGTAGGTGTATAGTCTACCCTTAAAAATATCCCTTTTTTCCCCTTGGTTTTGTTTCAACTCTCTATTTTTTTCTCATCACCAATACTTGGAAACGACATCTCCTTCAACAGATAGCAAGAGGTGCAATAATAAGGGAATACTGAGTATTAATCTTGAACTCCGGTTATCCATGCTCATTAATTATTAACTGAGTTTCTGGCTTTTATTCAGACTTTCCAAATACAAATTTCCAAACCTTAGCCTTATGCAGAGTGCTAGTTCTAATTTTTTATGGACACAAACTCACTGATGCATTTTTGGCATTGGAGACAACGGTCAATGGGATAAATTGTTTTGATTTCATATAGTTACACTTATATCAGAGGAAGAGTTAATGTGGCATTTTAAATTCTTCACTGTTTTCTTTCTTCCACACAACATCTGACTAAATAAAAGCAAAAATTTGAAGCCCTGCTCAACTAAAGTTGCCTGCTCAGAAATATCTGATATGAAAACTCGATTCTACTTAAGGCAAAATTATTTTGAATTTACTGTAAGAGGGTCATACATTCATCAATTGCTCCTAAGGTTACCTCAGGTAGTCTTTGCATCGGTTAGCAATATGCTGTGTGAGGAATACCTCTGTTAAGGTCATAGGTCAAAATCAGTTCATTCAAAGTCAGTACAGTATAAAACAACTGAACTAAGATGACCTCAGTTGCAGCTTTCTGTGTTAAAATTGCCTCAAGTTAAAGCTCCTAGGGTCTTATTCTTCCCTGCAGGACACTAACTGCCTCTATTAAAGTCAGAGGAAGTTACTGATATTCTGCAGGGAAAAATAAGGCTTTGAGACTAAGATTGAGCATTAACAATACCTCAGATGAGAAGCTTTTCTTTAGGAAGTGCCTGTTAAAAGCAGCTGCTGAAGTGATTTAGGAGCATTCAGATGCCAGTAGGCACATTTGTGGTAACTGATCTAAGATGTAGGCAAAATACTTCAACAGCTGTGAGGCACTTTTAAAGAGATTTGACAATGAAGTTTTTCTCCTTTTCTTTTTTTCTCCTTCTCTTTTTTCTTTACATTGATGTTGAGGCTTTATCAATTAAAAGACAAAGGCGCAACCAAACTAGTCCTAAATTCATAATATTTAATGATAGATGATGCCTAAGAACGTAGCATTGACTGAGATCACTCTGAGTTACAATGTCCTATAATGATGTCAAAGGGACGTTATGTTCAGAAGATCGATCTGTCTGGCTCTGTTCTTCCCCTTTCTACTCTTTGATCCACATAGCTTTAATTAGCTGATGGGCCATTTCAGCTGTATATTAGAGCTATGACCCTGGATGAGCTCAACGGTTCTAGCAAATGAACAAGAAGCATAAATGGTGTTGAAGTTTCCTGAAAACACTGCATAGAGTCTCAGTGAAAGCTGTGTGCTGTCACTTAACCTTGGCCAAAACACAGGAATTTTGTGCTACTGGTGAAAATACTATAAATTATATAATCACTTTTCTGAATGTGTAAATTAAGACTACATTAAGCTCTTGGCCTTTTAAGATTATTTTCAGGCTTCTAGATTTTAAGTAGCATTTTCAGGTATGAAAAAAAATCTAACAAAACTCTAAAAAGGATGTCAATGATACTTTTTCATTCTGCATAAGTTTATAAATTAAGCTTAAAGTTAACTGAATTTGCCACAATTTAAGGAAAGTCTTGGCTTTCATTTATCAAGAACCATTAAAAGATAAATGCAGATAAAGAAAGGGCCATGGCTGGATCATTAGGCTTGTATTTTAATAGTTTGTGAATTTGCGATAATTGAATGAATGCTTGATTGGGGCATTATTGTAAGGTAGTAAAAATTGTATTGGTTAAGAATGAGTATGTGAGAATTATAAGCTATGAAGAACTCATTCATAGGAGATTTGGTTATGGATGTCAGATGGATATATGTATATGCAATATTCAGTATTCTTAAATCTTAGAAACAGTATGTGAATGAGTTTTTTATTTCAGTAGTTTGGTCTGGTTTTGCCTCCATAAGGAAAATGATTTAATTCTTTTTTGAGATTTTTTTCTCATCACAGAATCACAGAATGCTGAAGGTTGGAAGGGACCTCTAGAGATCGTCTAGTCCAACCCCCTGCTCCAGCAGGGACACCCAGAGCACGGGGCACAGGGTGGCACCCAGGCGGGTCTGGAAGATCTCCAGGGAAGGAGACTCCACAGCCTCTCTGGGCAGCCTGTGGCAGGGCTCTGGTACCCTCTCACTAACGAGGTTCTTCCTTATATGGTGGTGGAACATCCTGTGTTTCAACTTACATCCATTACCCCTTGTCCTATCACCGGTCACCACCAAGAAGAGTTTGGCTTCATCCTCCCTATATTCACCCCTCAAGTTCTTGTACATGTTGATCACATCTCCTAATCTGCATTTCATTATTCTGCAACCACATTCTGCATTTCCTACAAAGACAGCTTTGACTCACTAAAAGTATCTTTAGGTTTAAAAAACAAAAATACACATTTTTGAAATCATACCAATGGAAAATTTCTGGAATTGAGAGGTTTCCTCTGTAGGTTATGCTGTGGTTATTAAGGCACTGCAATTCATCCTGCCTTGCTTTTAGTTGTGGCAAGAGATATAGAACTTAAGAATAAAAATAAGTATGAATTTCAGGTTCATGTTATAGTTATGACTGTGGTGTAATGGACTATCAAGCTTGTGCCTGTGTGCAAACCTATGGCACTAAAGTCATTAACTCTTTGGGTGGTCCAGGAACCCCTCTATGTAGGCATGTGGGTATATGAGCTAATGAAGCAATTTAGATAACAGACTGACTTGAGAGAAGTTGATTGACTGAAATCCCAGCCACCTTCTCAATTAAGTATTTTGGCTAATTGGTGCAGAAGTTTTCCAGTTGGAAAATACAGCCTGTCCTGACGATTTCCCCCAGGAAACCCTGCAGTGCTTAGGCCAATTTGTATGCTTAAATATATATGTTAATACCTTAGGTGGAGAAGCAGGCTGTTATAGAGAGTCCTAGGCAGTTCCCACTGCAAAATTGATCAAATTATGCACTCGATTTAATTGCAAGCCACGCAGGGCAACCTTTTGTACATACATAGGAAAGGTAGATGTTTTATACGCAGTTTAAAATAATCAGAAACAGTGGCACAAATGCCATGGAGTGATCATGGAGGACTGTGCCCAGATGGATTACAAAAATTGAACAGAACAAAAGTTCAGGGAGTCTCACCTGATTCAACAGAAAATTCTACTGCAAAGGTCCTAGCAATGAAAATACTGCCTCTACCCGCACAGAGTCTGATGGTGCCATTCAAGAATCTTGGTACCTCACACATGTCAGTATCACCAAGATCCCAATGACTTAATTTTTAGCAAATACTCTCATGTCTGTGCAACATAATCACCAAAAAATTAGCTCTCTGGCCTAAACTCAGAGGAAATAGTGTCACCTCTGCAGCATGATTTTTATCATCTGTCTCCTTCACCAAATTTGGAGAGAACCAGCCCCCACCTTAGTACACTCATACTGTTTAGACACTTAAAAATAAGTAAAATTCTTTTGTAAAAGTAAATGTATGCTACTAATTACACTGAGGTGCAGGTGTGCTAAGGGCACCCAGCTTCACCAGCTCATACTTGACACTGATGCTGTGTTCCTAGCCTTGCCGTGCAGCTGTGAGTGGTTACACAGCTGTATTGCTGCTTCTTCCCACTGCCAGTCTGCTTCCCTGTTTTCACCTCCGTATATAGGAGGAGTGAAACAGGAGTGAAAACGTGTCCTTGATTTTACTCAGCTTTTTCTCTACACGTAGTTCATTTAATATACAAATTTCAGAGTAATGTACAGTGGAAAACTAAGTGAACTTGTAACTTAGTGACTAATCCTGCAAAATAATACAGGGAACACACGCAAAAAGGGCCACTACTCAGTAAAAAGGAGAGGTTTCATTTGCAATTTGATGTAATTTTTTAAGCTGCTGCTGCCTCCAGTAATGTCATCAGCCACTCACTTCTGTCTCCATGCTGCAGCCTGCCCTGCACCAGGACAATTTTCAAAATGGTGAAAGAGATTAAAGAAGGAAAGGTCAAAGAGGTTAACGTTAAGGAAACGATCCCAGCAGAAAGGATCCCGGTTTTGCGATCCCAGCCCAAAACTCACCCAGCAGAAAGAAATGGTTATTTTTCAGCTCCATTGCTGTGTGGTTCACTGCATAGTGGTGGAGTGAGGGCAGGAGTGAGTGGAAAGTGTGATTGTGGCAATGCTAGTTAACAACAGCTCCAAGTGTTTATAGAACTCCAGCCCCTCCTATTGCACAGGGATGCATTACAAAGAACCAAGAAAGGGCCTTTATAGATTTATCTAATATTATAGAAACAAAAGTGGGGGGGCAAGGGGAGGAGAGGATTACTTGGCAATCTGTGGTAAATTGCATTATGTAAAGGGGGACTTTATTTTATTGTGAAAACTGGAGCAATTAAGAGAAACAGTAAACACTTGTCACAGTCATTCGGAACTACACACTACCTAGATAGGTACCATAGTACCTATCTAGGAAATAAACCATGAGTTCTTCATGGAGGATTTATCTGTTCTAAATCAAAGCATGACAATTCACAAAAATAGAACAGAAACAAAATAATAAATTATTTTGAAGCTATCCACGAAAAGACTATATTTATTTCTTTGTTGCAGAACAGTCTGAAATACCTTGTGGGGCTCATTTCTTTTTAAAAATGCTGAAAAAGTAAGTCAAGCTAAATCAAACTCAGCATTGTCCCAGTTTTTAAATAGTAAGAAAGTCTGGATTTTCCTAAGTCCATTATATAGATACTGTGGTGAAAAATAAGGTAAGAAATAAGTGTAGCAATAAATAATAATTTAGTTTGTTCTACTTACAATGGACCAAGTTCAAATTAAAAAAAAAAAGTATGGAAAATTGCAGTTAAGCTCAAGTCTTAAATCTATTATTTTAAACAAAGGGAAATATAAACTAGAAGAGGTGGGGCCTTCCTCATCATTATGTGCAGCATACATAAATCTATTAGTTTAAATTATGTTCTCTTCATTCTGCAAAATGTAAAACAAAAAGCTCTAGACAAATGACATAAAATGTAAAGAAAAAGAAAAGTAATAACCAGAAAATCATTTGAATGAATATTAAAAACTAAATTGCTGTACCTTCTAAGTTATGGTCAGAATTGATAAAAGTCTTGAAAAGGGATGGAGCAGATAGTGGAAAAATAAAATATACATATTAATTTAACTAATAAATCACTACTATCAATTTAAAATGAACAAAAACACCCAAGCCCAGAAACATTAATCTTTCATATTACATGATTTAAAAGTAGATTTATATAAGGTCATAAGTAGTAGTTTAGTACAGGCCTTTGCTGAGTAGACAAAATTTGCAGAAAACAAGATTTTTAATAACATGTTTGAGTATCAGTTTTCTGTATTAGAATGATAGAGTTTTGGTTAAAAATTCTTATAAAACATTATCAGATATAAAGAGCCTTCATCTCTTGAGGTATGCAATGTACCTTTCATAAGGTCCAGAGGCACTCAAAGTAGCAGTCCAAGAATAATTGTCATCAGCCTCAACTCCGTTCTTTAAGCTTCAATCTGATGACAAATGAATTATGATCTGTTTAAAGTTATTCATCCTCACTTGCTATCTCCAAATCTTTACTGCATTAACAGGTCAGTGTGATTTCTTGTCTATCTATAAATTGAAGAAGATACTTCCATTGAAATCCTTAGAGCTGAGAATGAGATTTTAGAAAGGTCCATAGTGAAAAGATAACAATGCTAAGAACCTGTCAGAAAATGAATTATTGTCTTGCATTCTCTGGGATTTACTACAACACAATCATAATAAATATCTGAAGATTAAGGCTGCTATATTTGCAACAATGAATAGCGAGGAGCAAGGCAAAAACGTCGTTTTGCCCTGTATTACAATTTTGTTCATCCATTTTTTGCCTGCTTGTAATGTGACAATATAACACATTTAGTTTCTACCTGCAGTTGCTGAATTTAAATTTGCAGCTATATCAGCTTGGACTGAAGTCTTATCAGATGTAGCATGCTAAATAAAGTCAGCAGTAGTTTTTTAACGTGGATAAGAAGTTTCTCAGAACTATCTAGAGGTGAAATCCAATTGAAGTCAATAACAAAACTTCTATTTACTTCACTGTGTACTGGTATTAAAAGGATGATACTATTGATTCTGGAGGTAATGCTTTTCTCTCTAAATCAGAACTCATCCAATGTCATATTTGGGACTCTGGTTTTAGTATTTTCTTCAATAGTAGTATTGCTTTGGTGGTTTTTATGTCTTTAGACTAAAAGATTGCAGGAAGATCTGTGGGAAGAGCTACTATCAGATAAGCTTCCAGGAACACAACTCAGTCTAAATAAAATTCAAATCCTACATTCTCACCATATACACATATCAGAATGCAAAGATGCTTCTTTCGGGGTTATTTAAATGCTAGAATGCTACCTGTTTCCAAGCAGGTTAATTGTATTGACTAACTAAATTACCTGTGTGGTTTTTATATGTAAAATATTCTCTGATTTCTGTTCAAAATTACTCTTTTAATCTCCTTTAATCTCTTCTATTTTATAAGAGGGAGCATGGAGAAGATCCTCACACAGAATATATGATTAGGAAGGAAGGTAGGAAACAAGAAAGACGATAAAGATCAGATTTTGCAGTGTAGGGAACTCACCAGTGGAATCTCAGTGAAATCTGTGTTTGGGACTGTGTTAACAAAAGATCCAGAAAGAAAGAAAAATAAAGTGACAAAGTCTGTGATGAAACAGAGGTATTTGTGAAAGTAAAGATGGGAAGGAACTGTGAAGACTGAAGCGGACTCTCACACTGTAATCTACCTGAGACACCAATGACAAACAAAAGTCAGTGAAGGTAAATGTAAAGTGAAACACATGAGAAACGACAGTCTTTTCACAGATGGATGCTGAGCAATCTGTTAATGCAGTTGAACGAGGTCTTGGGATTACACAGATAGTTCTATGAATACTTCACCTCAGCAATAGTCAAAAAGTAAATAGAGCGCTGGGAAAGAAATAGCAAACAAAACAGAAAATTGTTATGCCACCTTCCCCCAGATCTTGAATGTTGTCTTGATTTATTGAATATTGATTTTGTCTTCTTCTATCAGAAATAATAAATTTGAACTGGAGAAAGGCAAATATTGCCCTCATCTTCAAAAAAGCAAGAAGGATAACCAGGGGACCTCAAGTCCGATCAATCTCACTTTTGCTCTTGGGAAAATCATGGAGCAAGTCCTCTTAGAAGCCAGCTGTGAATGGGTTTAGCCAATATGCATTTACCAAAGATAACTAATGCCTGACCAAACTGGATGACATCTGGGATGACTTCTACTAGATCTGTGAATGGGGTGAATGTAGCATGTTTGACTTTAGCATGACTTTGAATCACATCTCCAAAAGCAACCTTGTTGTGACGATATGGACTAGCTGAAAAATTGATTGGATCATCACACTGAAAAAGTAGTAGCTGATGGTTCATGTTCTACCTGATTACAAGTGGGATCATCTTGGGAAAGGACCTTTTAATATTTTTGACAGTGACCTGGAGGATTAGATAATGGGCATGTTCTTCAGGCTTGTGGGTGACTCTGAGGCCAAGGTTCTCAAGGGTTGTGCTGCCATTCAGATGTTCTAGACGGTCTCGGGGAACGAATTAACAAGATCCTGATGAAATCCACAATGACATCTGTAAAGTTCTGTGCCTGAGTCCTGTGCCTGTAGCAGTATAGACTAGTAATTGGCTAGAAAGCACCTCTGTTGAAAAGAACATGGGGAGCAAGCCAAACATGAGTCAGCTGTGTGCCCTGTCAGGAAATCCATCACAGCATACCAGGCTAGCCATAGATTTAGGGAAGAGATTATTGCCCTATACTCAGCAAACCACATCAAAACTGTATTCAGTTTTTCGACTCGCAGAAAAAAGAAAAATTCATAAACTGAGCCACTGCACCAGAGNATAGATTTAGGGAAGACATTATTGCCCTATATTCAGCAAACCACATCAAAACTGTATTCAGTTTTTTGACTCACAGAAAAAATAAAATTCATAAACTGAGCACCAGAGTCCAAAAGAAGACCATCAAGATGGTTGGTGTTTGGAGCAATTAATCTGTGAGGAGAAGATAAAGGACAGGCTCTGGATATTGATGGATAGCTGTATCCAGAAAGCATTTACTGAGAGTTAACATATACAATGGATCTTGTTCCTCATAGATCCAATACTATTTAATGTGTAGCAATTCAGATGATAGAAGTAGAAATCTGGTTTATTAAATTGGCATAGTATACCAAATTGAAAGATATAAACATGAACTACAGGACAGGTGTAAAAATCAAAACAATGTTGTCAAATCGAAGAAATATGGGGAAAAATAATGATTCCTTACACATAAATGCAAGATTCTGCCTTTTAATTAGAATAGTCATTTCTCCAAGTGACTATACAATAGTACAAATGCAGCTGACAAACTCTAACTGAGCACGCATCAGCACCATTGTATGGTTTTAAGACTGTAGATAAAAAGGTGAAATATGTAAACAGGATCTGAAAGACAGGCAGTGATAGTTTCCCTTTATCCTGTGCTAATAAACCTTCAGCTGAGTCCTTTATGATCAAAAAACTGCAAGAAACATGTGGGTAGAGAGACTTCCAGCATAAATTAGCAAGAGTAATGCAGGCTTCTACTCATGTGACCTGTGGAGAAAACTTGAAAGAGGTTGTTTAGTCTAGACAGAGAGATAGAAAAGAAATAAGACAATACTTTTGAAATATGTAAAAGGCTCCTGCAAAGTGAAAGGGAACAATCTGCTTTCTATCTGTCTGGAGGATAGGTCAAGCCATGAGCTGAAATTGCAGCACAAGAACCTATGTGACATTAGGAAAGCTTTATAACCTCAAGAATAACCTTTATAACTGTAAATCACTGAAATAGGCCACTAACGAAAGTGGTGGAACCAGCATCAGCTGTAACTTTTATACCAGACTAGACAGACCTCTGCTAGGAATGCTAAACATACAGCTGTTTCAGTCCAGGGATGAAAACATGGACTAAATGACCTCTGCAGATGTATTCTAGCCAACGTCACAAAACCATAATAATTCTGGAACGTGAATTTTTTTGCGGGGGAGAAAGTTTCAGTCTTCATTAAGAGTCTTTCTGTAACACACCCATGCTTTCCAATGGTGGTAGACACTGTTCCTGAGGTGAGGAGCCATAAGGGTAAGAAAGTGCTCTAGGTATTCTAGTTTCAGGCAATTCTATTCTTTGAAAAGATGTTCCTGCAAATACAGTGAAAAAGTGAATGGTCTAAAAGACAGGAGATTGAGGGAAGATATTTAAGAAATCAATGTATCTATTTAAAAGGTATCATCCCACTAAGTCTACGAGTGCATACAGTTCTGTTGGTGTCATAAATGTTTATTTCCTGGTAGAAATGGAGGCAAACCACTACTGCAAAGAATGCCGTCTGATAGTAATGCCTGTGGTATTCATAAACTCTGAAACTTCTCAACAAACTCCTTATTTATTGATACTCTACTATGGATACTAGTACTGCAGAATGAACTTTGGAAGTATCCCTACACCAGCATTTAAATAATTTTGGAAGTGGGACTGTCAAGAGGCAGGAAGATTATGTAGTACACTATAATTTAGTTACAATTTGCACTCCAGTTCCCTCAATACTTCTGTAAACATAAGAAATGTCTTCAAACTCCCCTTTCTTTGGGATAAAATTAGTGGGTTGTGATGGTTCTCCATGCCACACTTATCATAGTAATTACTAATAGCAGCTAAGATTTAAAAGCTAGATCCTCTGCTCATGATAATCAGCACAATTATATTGATTTCAGTGGAACTCTGCCAATTCATTTCACCTCAGTATCAGATCAAAAATGTCTTAGGTTCAAAACATGCATCTAATTTTAATCTTGGAAGGGCAAATGCCAATAGGCTTTTTTTAATTTGCTTAGAATATGATTAAAAAATAAGTTTGTGTGCTTCTCTTTCTATTTTATAGTAAGATTAAATATAAGACCCTTTTTAAAACAGCCTTTAAAAAGACTTAGTTGTTCTCAATAGGCCTTCTTTCTAGTCCAAATCATATTAGGAATGGTACATTGGGAAAAATGGAATGTTGAAATGGTAGCTATTGTTTAAACTAGTGAAGTGATTCAGAATATCTTAAGGATTAGAAATGGTGTGCAGGAAACTTAATTATTCCACCTTAGAGAGGAAGGGCCAGAATTGGTTGTTCTCTCAACAGAAAGTGGGAAGAAGTGGGAGGAGACCTCTGGAGAGTAGAATATATTGAGCAATGCTGATAATGAGCAATATCCCATGCTGCTGGGAGACAGGAGTGATAGAGACAGTAACTGTTCCTTCAGGGTAGTAACCAGTTTCCCAGACTCTTTGATTATTCCATGAGATGAATGAGATGAAGTTCAGACATAGGCAAAAATAGGTAACTGTAGGCATAGACATGCTTAGAGCCAAAGGAATTGTTTATCTCTTAGAGTCTTCGCCCAAAGTTTTAATCGGGGCATTACAGTTATTAGTATTTTAGACCCTAATCCGTAAAAAAATAGCATTTTTACAATTATCTGCCTAAAACTGCAGAGGGATTGCACCTGAGGGCATCGTGCATTACAAGATGTAACCTTGAGCTGGTATTTTGAAATCGTCTCAGGAAATTAGAAGCTGTCCTTTCAAGTGTCCTTAAAAGTGACAGTCTTAGCCTAGACTCCTGTAGTCATGGTAGTTTGTTCAGGCTTTCTATTCCCATGTAAATGCCAAACAGGCAATTTAGAAGTCTAATTTTCACCCTCCCTTTACTGTCAGAGAGGAATTAGACCATATGAAGTCATCAAGGGCTATCTGAGGATTCTCTATAACACCATGGTATCTAAGTATTTCCTGAAAAGACCTATTAATCACCTTGACTAAATGTTCCCTCCTACCCAATCTGTCAGCTGAGTGACTATTTCTTCAGCTTCTGATTTATGTTCTCACAATTGAGCTTAAAAAAATCTACAGTATCAAGTAGGACACTGGATTTTTTCTTTTCTTTTTAAAAATCGTCAGAAATCATCACAGGGAAAGACCAAATTTAACATATAAATGTTGTTCTGGTAGGATGATGGTATAAGCTTAGGCATATAATTTCTTTTCCTTCCTCAAATGAGGAATCTTTGAAATGACACTTCAAAAGTATACTAGAGATAAACTAAGTCAACATGACATTGTCCAAACTGTTTTCATCAACTATTATTAGGATTTGTAGAAACCTAAACATATTTATTTGACAGCCATTTCTCAAATGCAGGATGATTTTTTTGTTTTGTTGATGTTACAAGTTCTATCACACTACCTTAAAAAGCAATCTGTTGGGATACAGAGGATAGTGGGATATCAAGCCTTATTGCAGGTTACACAGAAAAAGAATCAGACACGCAGGCTTTGATTCAAACCCTTTTCCTAAGATTCAAGAAACTTGCACAATTTCAGAACTTGCACAATTCCATAAAAGGGAAGGTTTGGTATTGTTTGGATATTGGCATTATTCAATGGGAAAAAAGAAGCAACAATTGAAGAGAAAACTCAACTCTTAAACTTTTCTTCTATTTGATTCCCCTGTGTACTTAGCCAATAACTTCAGCCATTTCAGTTCATGAATTCAAGGAAAATAGCAGTCAGCTCTGCTTCTTTAAAATTAACCTAATGGAGTTACTAGTATTAGCTTCTTTGCCCTTTCAGGTTGCTATTTCTACCTGAATTTTACATTTCCTTAGTGTCCTTGAGAAACAACATTTGCTGTCACCCCATCATAACAGAACCTTGAAGATTCTAGCAGCTGCTGTTTCCATTAAGGATAGCACAGATCATGTTTATGTATTTTTACTGTGTTCTGAACTTTATTATGAGTCTTGCACTCCTTGCTGTACTCAACTTAATCCATGCAGCTTGCTACTTTCTCTTCTCCTTAACATAAATTTGGTTCTTAATTACAGAAGATAGTTTTATGAATCTTATTTTATATTTTGATTCTATGAAATCAGCACTTTTTTTTGTAAAAAGAGATGATTGTTTGATTATTTTAAAGCTATTTTTGATGTAACGTTTGTGTGAGCTGTATTATAATTTCAGTGGTGCACCTGGCAGCATGAACTTTCTTGACACTTTTAAGTCAGCATTTTCCTAAAGAAAAACTCGAGGTTGTTCAGTTTTTCCCTCTTCCTTTCTCTTGCCTTCTCCTTCCCTCCTCCACCCTTCTCACTGCATCTCATTTTTTCTTTGAGAATAGAGTGTATCAATGTATTCAAAATGCTTTAGCAACATATTACAACAAAAGACTTAGTTAGACATACTTAAGTCAAAACTTAAGTAAGTCAAAACTTAAGTCAGAGTACTGGCACAGGTTGCCCAGAGAGGTTGAGGAGTCTCCTTCTCTGGAGATCTTCAAAACACGCCTGGACACCACCCTTTGCCATGTGCTCTAGCTGTCCCTGCTTGTGCAGGGAATTTAGATGATCTCTAGAGGTCCCTTCCAACCTTAACCATTCTGTGATTCTGTGAAAACAACCTCCACTTTTAGAAACATAATACAGTGCTCATGCATTCAAGACAAACACTAATCAGGTCTAAATACATTCTATATGTTCTATACATTTACAGACCTTCATGTACCTTCATGTACTATGTGGAGGCACAAATCTACAGGATGATTTGGAAAAGGATCGTTATGTTTCCTCAATACCACTTTTATACACTTCAAGGAACTTAGGAATTTCATGTGCTGTAGGCATAAAAAAAATGCCTGAGTACATTAAAGCATTAAGATTTTGGACAAATCTTTTCATCAAGTCTGTGAGTGTGGCAATCAAAATCTTTTCACTCTTTATTCTTAAAAGAAATTTTGCACCCGCTTCATGATTTTCATCTCCCGCCTCTGAATCTTTCCTGATTTTTGTGATAATTTGAACACACCACTTTTTACTTTGTTGATTTAAATGACAAAACAGAGTCGACTACAAATGTTCTAGACAACCTAGAAGTCAGTGGTATATCATATCCCAGCAAAATCTAACCACAAGTATTTTGTCCAGAACAGTGTAACTCAGTTTGGCTAAATCAAGCCAGTCAGATAGCAACAAGAACTCCTGTCCTTTTCTTCCCAAGTACTCTATAAATCTAGTGTAGAAATTCGATCATACAGATGGTGGCTTTTGCAGCGACCTCCCAGTCATTAGGATGATCTCATACAACATTTTTACTAGCTTTATCTACATTCTCTCTCTTTTCCAAATTCTTTCTTTTTAGATCATCATTGTTATTGATTAGACCTTTATAGCTTTCTCCCTATTTATCTGATGCCTCTCTAAAGTCACTCAAATTTAACTCATTTCTCTTCACAAATCTGGTTTAAAATTGCTTTCTATGTATGCCTTACAGCATTCTTTCCTCTTCAGCCAAGAGTCTTGAAATTAACTCATGACACATCTTCCAGTGTCCCTTACACCTCACTATCATAAAAATACAAATCATTGTCTTTTCATTGTATACCTCCTCACGATCTTTAGTAATCTCTGATCTCTTTTATATATATATACACATTACAAAGTATTTCCTAGCTCTGAAAAATGTACATCCTCTTTAATTTTTTATTCTTCAGTCGAAAGAATAGAAAGAAATGCATTATCTCAGTAACTCTGAAAAGTCTTTTTCCATATTTTCACTTTTAGTTTAACTTCCTGTATTTGCTTTTTGTTTTTTTTTTATATGTATGTATTAGCATACCTCAAATAGATCATATAGCATTTCCTCTATGAAAACCTTGTTTCACTTCCAAAACAGTGAGGGAGCAGTAAGTTGCAGAGAAAAGCGCATGTGTACCCAAAGGCTACATTATTTGCATATACACAAGGATAGATAACCAAAAACGGATATTAAATAAATAAATAAATAAATTTTCCAATCAACTAAAATTTGTCTCCTTTTACTCTCTTTGTAGCAAAGCTTTCTGTGTTACAAGAGCATATGTTACAGGAGAATTTGTGAGAGTCGTGTAAGCCCAGTTTTGACTGTATAAGCTCACTAGTCTCCCATATCTGCTAGAAAGGAGAAATGACTGTGAACATCTCCAGAAGTTTTTCTTAAACCTTGAGAAAATACCCTAAGGTCCTACTTTTTCCAAGGACTGTTAGTAAATATGCTTCAAACGAAGTCAGAAGCTGAAATAAGGATAATTGTTTGAAAATAGTTAATTTGTTATGGGCAGATAAGGTTTAAAGTTTTGCAGAATTTTCTTCTGAACAATTCTATTTCTATTGGGATCAACAACAAATAAGTTCGGAGCCATATATTGCAGAGCTTATACCAAGCTAAGTTGGTATTGCCAAGGTACAGGAAAGAGAACAGACTTGAATTTTCAGCTCGACAAACTGTCAGTCTTGCATTAAGTCATCTCTTAAAATTGTCTGCTCCTAACTTTCTAACTTGCTTTCAAACAGTATGCAGGGATATAACTATTCTGCCAGTGTCAGAGTACAACTTGACTGGCTGTGTCACTGTCTGGGATCATTCTAGGACCATTTAGCATTCTTTGACATCGGTGTTTAATTAGAGATTGTTTGAACTCCTTAAACTGCTAGTCACTCACAGTTACTTGCATCACCTTTTCAAACTTTTAAACACTTACTATTATTTTTAGAAACACTTAATCCCCTTTTTAATAGAAGAGAGTGAAGAGGATTAAGCCTATAAGCAGTGAATTGAATACTAAACAATGGGAGGAAAGATGCCCTGACAGCAGATTGCACAGAGACATCAGGAAAGGCATTTGAAAAAGAGGCAGAAAGATAGAAGAAATATTAAATATATGTGATTCTTACAAATAACTGTCAATGTCCTTACATGAAATGTGGGATAGATAAAAAGGAAAGGAAAGGAAAAAAAGGAAAACAAAATTATTAGAGATTGGTGCAAAGGAAAACATATATTGCAGCCTCTGACAAATGTATGCTATATCAGCATCCTGTGCTACATAGCCATTTCATTGCCAGGTTGCCAGCAAATGACTTCTGCTGTGCCCCCAAAGGGGAGTTGGGAAGGGGAAGGGCATATCAAAGAATAATTTAGGTTAGAAGAGTTCTATGGAAGTCATTTGGTCAGGACCTGCTTTTAGCAGGGCCAACTTCAAAGATTTTTCCTCCGTAGAGACTGCATTCTATTTTGTGGAGTTGGATCACTGTGCCTCTCAGGAATCAGTACTAGGGACAATACCCCACACTAGTACACTGAAGATAATTTCAAAATATAGGAGATGATAAATAAATAGTAGGCAAAGAAGCACATACAATTTACTGTTTGATTAAAATTTTTTTCACAGGTCACATGTCTGTATGAGAATGGAGTAGTAGTCTTCTTTCTCTATGCTCTTTTGGATTGCTACATTTTAGTCTTTTTCTTGCTTGGGCCATTAAAATAGCTTCCCTGCAGCAGAACTTCAGTTGTTAGGGATCTGCAAAAGCATGCAAGCTTCTTTGCTGCCATATGAGATTCTTTAGCAAGATTTCCCTAACTTTGCTCAGTTTGAAAAGAGCATTAAGGAGACCATGGAGCCCAGGACCCACCTTGTGGATGAATATGTAAAGAATGATAATGTGTGTGAAAGCTTCTTTAGCTCGCCGACATTCAAACAGTCCTTGCTATCACAATGCCTGACCACTGGAGTTACTGGAATGGAAAAGACTGTTCTGTCATTTAATCAGTGTTTTCCACTCATTGGGATTCAGCCCTGGTCTCTAGTGGCAACACTGCTAGGTTTCCTACAGCTTTAGGGCTGCTATAACTCACTTAACCGTGAAAAGGGGTGGGACAGATGAAGGTGATTAAGAAAAGCCATGGTTTGTGGAGGTTTGTTCATTTGCATAAGTTTTCATCTCCCCTGTGGAAGAGGCTGGCATTCATAAATTTCCTCTCTGACAGAAAATGTTGTTAAGGAGCCTTGTTTACCACAGAAAGCCCCAGTATAAGGCTCCTGAACTGGTCCCACATACAGATATTACACCGTAGAGAGCAATAAGAAGTTGGATGTTTACTAGCATCTTTGGGTGACCCTGCCTACAATACAGCAATTTTTAAAAACTGGATTGTTTAGACAACACCCAGGAGTCTATTAGACCTGTGGCTTGGCTTTTAACTACATAGTGTCTCCTTAAGAAGGAGATTTATATTGGTCGTATCCCAGAGGTGACTACAATGACCTCTTTCACCTTGTCAAAAGGGCAGCCTTGTCAAACTCACAGTAGTCAATATCCTACAGCGCATCCATTTAGCACACGAGCACGGCCCATACTGGGACTCTGGAGTGCAGGTACTCGAATGCCTGGGTCTGACAGAGACAAATCGCACAGGGCTGCACTAGCTGAGCAAGGACAAAGGGACGCCTCGCTTCCACTGCGTGAGAAATTGAAGTCCACTTACATTTCTCCTGTATGCATTTTATGATGTGAGAAGAGATTTAATTCTTTGAAGTCCCGAATTTAAGATGTGAACAGCAGAAGAATAATTCTGCTCCACCCCACAGTTGTTTTCTTTCCTTATTTTTTCTCCTTTTCTTATTTTTAGAATGTATAACACTGTCATTTTTATATAGTTAGGTGTAGCTCCTAGATAATATAGCTCCCCTATCAGTATACACATTGTTTTCTGATAACACTGCTAGAAGTATAGCCTCTGGTTAGGCTACTACAACAATGCTGTGGCATGCAGTTGTTATAGTCAGTATGTAGGTGGTTCAGATCTTGTTACTGGTTCTCTTGATCAAATTAGGCTGAAATTGTGCTCTGTAGAAAAACAGAATACAGGAGGCATTTTACAGCATAAGTTCCACATTTTGGAAAGGCTGTATTTCCTATTTAAAAATAAAGTCTTGAAAGGCACTTAAGAAAAAAAAAAAGAAATGCAAAGTTTTTCAATGCACTGTTAAAAATGTGTTTTCAGCTAATGTTCCTATTACCTCTACATAGAACCATATTCATCTTAGTATATAATTTTCTTTTTACATAACTTTCAATTTGTGGTATACACGTATACGTGGCCAAACTGTCCCTTGGATCCATGTTTTACTGTGCAGATGCAGTCTTTTTTCGATGTAAAGTTCCATACTTATCTTTAGTCTTTTAAGAATTAGGATTGTATTTTCCCATTCAGGTCAATACTCTTCTGCTTGTTTGTCATTTTAATGCAGATCATAACAAGTAAACTTACTGGAGTCAGTGAAGTAAATGCTATATAAAATCACCACCAAGCCCCAATCCTACAAACACTCAGCATGTAGCTAATAGTAAGTCATATTAATTTCAACAGTACTTCTAACAGTGTGCAAAATTAAGCACATTCATAATCCTTTGCAGAATCAGGACTTCAGAGAGCTCACTAACTGGCCTTTGATGTCCATTTATAATCCCCATTATAATTAACAGGAGTTGTACAAGCTCATCAATAGCAGACTATATGTAGAGTGTATTCCTGCTAGCCAAATAGTCTGCAGATGGAGTCCCAAAATATTCATTGACTCCCTGCTGACAAGGAAATTATTTATTATTACTACCTACATGATACAGTACTAACCTTGAAAACCCATTATATTCAAATGAGGCCAAAGCCACTTATGCTAACAAACAATCTCCACCTCAAAATGCATAGTAATTTAAGAAGCTGCAGCTACCATAAAGTAAGATTTTTTCAGGCTTTTCTATTATGTCTCTATTATGTCTCATAATGGATGAGATAAAACCATCTAGGATCCAGATTCCTTGTCCAAAACTCTGTTCCTATCTCTATAATAGGAAACCAGCATCAGATACTCCTGGGAAAGGAGTAATGGAAGAAAAAAAAAGGCAACTTTTAATGCAAAGTGGAGGTATGACCAGCCTTTCCTGCTTGAGTCCAGTCCATCCTACTTCTTTCTCAATGAAAGAGCCATGAGAGATGTCAGACCTTTGAAGGGAAAAAAAATACCATTATAGTCATTCTTCAAGGGCTTATGGAATCTATAGGGATATGTCCTATAAAATAGGATTTATGAGGTGCTTTGTCCTTGATTTACTCTATTTTCCCCAAGGTCTTGCTTGGTTTCTGAGTTGAGAAAAAGACCATGGGAGGTGGGTAATCTTGTGCTTTATTGATTTTGAAAGGCAACATAAATTTAATCTGTATGTATAGGGTGAACTGTTGAATAAACAGGCAGGTTTACAGCTTACAGTATGGGATGACTGATACCTTTTTGCCTAAAATAAAGATTCTGAACAGAAAAATATTTGTTGTGTTTTTTGGTAAAGCTGGTAAGGAAAGGAGCTCAAGGAGACAAAGCTTGTATATCTAAGGCCTTGCACAAAGACTCAAGTTGCTATCTGATCCTTACGTTTCAGAAGAGCAAAATAATATAAAGAACAAAAAATATCTCTTAGGTACCAAGGCAAAAATAATGCTTGCTATCAATCAAGATATAAAAATGTTCTTCTATTGGTTTCATGCCTTGACCTTCTTTGACTTTTGCAAATATTTTTCAGTTCTTCTCAAATTAAGCTCTCTTAACCTGCCTGAGATGATTTCAAAGATGCATTATTTGACAGAGGATGCACAGTAGAAAGTCATTTGCCAGAGAATTCAGTTTAGCTATAACACTGATTCTGGAGAAAATAACTTTGAATGCTAACACTAAAAAACTGCACTATGTAGCATGGCAAAATATCCAGAAGGAACCTGACCTATTTAGTGAACAACTTTCGTCTTTTGTCAGGGTCACAAACTAATCAACCACTATTTTCATAAAAATATAGTAATGTTGTTTTGTAACCTGACCATTCCAAGAAGGTAAGATCTTTTCTTTTTCCTTGTGACATTTTATACAGAAACAACTACTTAGACTCACTGTGAACTTTTCTATAAAACATTCTGGAAGTTGGAATAATAAGCCTATCACATAGTTAATTAGGTGTAAATACATATTCACTTTTTTCCTCTTCAAGTACAATTGCTACTCTGGGACAAATTAAGTCAACTGTTTTTACTGAAAGATCAATATATCTGGCCTTTATGATGTCATAAATAAAGCTTTCTCATGGGAAATGTTCCCTCACATTCGTTGTCCTTTGGAGGAGTTTTATTCTTTTAAAGTTCTTTCTTAACTTTAATTGAAAAATAGATGGAGAAGAATTTAGCCATTTCGTACTTTTCTCTGTGTTTTGTTTTTACTTTTTCAACTGTGGCTGTGAAAGAGAAAGAAACTTACATTGGTTAAATAGCTTGATTTCTACCTTAGGGAATTATGATATTGGTATCGGTAAATTCTGGAATAATTTTGTATCTGAAAGAGCTCTTGTGATCTGGCAGAATCCTAAATGTTAAGTCTATAATGGGTGTCAGAAGATCACCATACGTTATATTTTAATTTACTTTTGAGTTTCTAAGATTTGCTGGACTGAATAGCCAAATGCCTTATTTCCGTACTTAAAAGAAATTAAATAGATCCAGCAGGATCTATCTATACTATGTGATCAGTGTAAAATATGTCTAAAAGCCACATGAAAGTCAGATAATTCTATACTCACAAAACAAGAATTCCAAGGAAGAATAACTAGCAAAATTGTGATATTAGGCATCTGTCAAAACAGAGATGACTAAAAGTGTTAGGAAGTGGTTAGGGATGTGACAATGTTTTCAAGTCTGGGACAAGCATTGACACTTTGATGCCAGGATGCTCAATCCATCTGTCGCAGTTTTTTCTTGCTGGCAAGTGAAGGCATCCCTCCCCATTTACTCCAGCCATCCTGGTCAAGGAAGTAGGTTTGACATGTGTGTTATAACTGAAACAGCTTTGGTTTATTGTCCTAATCCATCTGTGATGGAGCACAAGAGATCCCCTGAATGGCTCCAGTTAACATCATTTGCATCCCTTATTATCCTTTCTCGGTTTCTTGACCCTTCTTTTCAGTGTCCTTTCTCCATGTCAGTCCTACCCCAAATCTGCTGATAAGTATTTTTTCATTGTTGACACCAGTTTTGTTATATCCATGTCCAAACAATTTGCACTGTTACCTGGGCAAACTCATTATTAGATGCTGTTATGATATGGCTACAGCGTATATGCAAGATTTGCAAGGCTGTACTCAACAAAAGGTCCCCAGTGCTCCCCTCCAGTTGTCTGTGATTTCCTTCTTTCTCATTGTGGTCCCACTTAATCATCAGTAAAATCCAGGCATCCCTCATGGGTCACTCTGTAAATTTTGTCGGCTCTTCACATGGTTTATTTGTCATACCTGGTAATTTCTTATGTCATAGAATTTCATGTCCTGTTCAGTACACTTAACCCCAGGATAAGGCTTATTCTGCAGCCTTGTTATCTGCCTGCAGCCCTAACCAAAAGAAAATGACACTTGACTTATTTATCTTTGCAGTATGAAGACTGAAACAAGATAGGAAGCTAAATCTTACAACCTCCTGCTTTCTAAGTATAGCATATAGGGTTAAAATTCCTTTTTATCCTTACATTCAAAGCAGTTAGTCCTTAGCCATATGCAGCATCTGTGCTGTGTGCAGTACAATACTGATGCCATGCAGTCAGCACTGATGGCTGAAACAGGTTACAATAGTTACAGAATCACAGAGTAGTTAATATTGCAAGAGACCTCTAGAGATCATCTAGTCCAACCCCCTTGCTCAACCAGGGAAACCCAGAGCACGGGGCACAGGGTGGCATCCAGACAGGTTTGGAAGATCTCCAGAGAAGGAACCTCCACAACTTCTCTGGGCAGCCTGTTCCAGGGCTTTGTCATCCTCACAGGAAAGAAGTTCTTCCTCACATGGAGGTGGAACTTCCTATATTTCAACTTGTACCCATTACCCCTTGCCCTGTAGTGACACAGGCCACCACAGAGAAGAGCCTGGCCCCATCCTCCCTACATTCACCTCACAGGTACTTGAACGTGTTGATCAGATCCCCTCTCAATCTTCTCTTCTCCAGGCTAAACAGGCCTAGCTTGCTTAGTCTTTCCTCATAGAATAGATGCTCCAGTCCTTTAATCCTCTGTCGCCCTGCGCTGGAGCCTCTCTAGAAGTTCCACGTCCCTGTTGTACTGGGGAGCCCAGAACTGCACCCAGTACTCCAGGTGCGGCCTCACCAGAGCTGAGGAGCAAGGCAGGATCACCACCCTTGACTGGCTACGCTCTTCCTAATGCAGCCAGAAGGGCACATTTTTGGCTCACATTTAACTTCTTGTCAGCCAGAACTCCCAGAACTACTTGTTGCAGATTTTGCAGTGAGCAGTGCAAGGTTTCACCAGGGAGGGAAGCTGAAGGTAGGTGATTTCTTTTTTTCCTTCCACCAATTTGGAAGATCTTGCCTTTGTATAAGATGTCTGAAGTCTCGACAGCACCCAGCCCATGCACTCTGGCACTAGACTATGCTGTGAGATGCTGGGGAGGTTACCTTGCCCACCATGGTGGTGCTTGCTCTACAGTGTGCTTCCTTTCTCATTGCCTAGTCACTTCTCCATTTCTTGAACTTCATTCTGTTTTAATAAGCAAAATTGACCACCAGGGGGTTGCTTACAGTTCTGGGAGCTCTGCTTTCAACCTGTGTCCACATTTTAAGGGCCGAATTTCCCCTTGTCTTCCAAACCTAGACACCCACAACCAAGCCCCATGTTGCACTGCAAATTCTCATAATGAGTTTTTAAGAATCCTAACAGGCCTGAACTCGGGCCTGGTACAGGTAGCATTAGGCATGAGGCTTCTTATGAATGACATTGCAATTTTTACTGAGCCACTGGGTAAAAAAAAAGTTTGTGCAATTTTTAGAGTTATGCAGTGTTTTAACAAACTAATATTTATTAAATCCTGCTTAACAAACTTCTGATTTTAAGAGTGTAATAAACCTTTGCTTTGGCTACAGCATAATCTGTCCACAAGTTAGGAAAGGATTTCTAAATACCAGTGGAACAGTTATCCAGTGAGAGAGGAGGTTTGGAGAGGAAATATGATGGCAAGGCAAAGTACCAATACTTAGAATTGTACAATTACATGAAGATGGACTGTATGATATGCTTGCATAGAGTGATTAAGGATTCCACTTCTAGGCCCAAGAACTTTCTTGCCATTTTACTGTTTAGCCCCACATACAGCAGCGACTCCTGTCTTGGCTTCTAACATCTTACTGATACCCTCCAGTCCAAGCTAGATTTACCCTTTTTGCAGAGTCCAGTTCTCAAGGAAGAGTTTGACTGTGGAAATCATCTCAACCAGTAGTTGGACTTCTTGGTACCACGGCCACAGACAATCGGTGGCCGTGGTGTACACATCGGTGTACAGCCAATGCTTATCTGCTGTACACAAGGACAAAGAATTTAGACTTTATCTATCAAAACTATCAAAAACTATCAAAAGCCACATTAGTCAAAGGACAAGGTGTCTAGTTGAGGGAATGCACCGCAGGATCATACAAAACCTCATTACAAGTGATCTCTCCATTTTCTCACTAAAAATTACAGTAAAAAGGGCATATTCCAACTCAAAGATCATTTTCAGTGAAAGTACAGGCATATGCATGCCATCCTGTTTTCTCCTAAGTTTGTATCTTCTATTTCTGTATTCATTAGCTTTGAAAGACAACTCTTAAAATGAGAGTTGGCCACTTGCATGTGAAAATACGTTCACTTGAACTGAAACAGAATTAATTGATCAGGGACCAATGCAGGAAACTAAATTTGTAGTTTCTTCCCTGAAAATAACAGACAAATCCTGTGGGTACTAGCAGCTGAATTCTTATTAATTTGGTCTAATAACTGTTATCATAACTGTATGACTACATAGAATATAATTTTCTAGACAACACACTGTCTATGTGTAGTAGTGGAACAATTATGTCAAAACTGCTAAATACAGACCAGTGTGAGAAAAACCCAGCTCAAGTACTGAATAAAAATGTATTTGTAACATTATTATTTCTTTGTTCTCCATTTAATATTTGATCATCTGGCTGTTCTAGCTGCAAAATAAAAATTGCTTTTTTTTTAATTAGGACACACTGGCTTTTCTTTGCTTATAAATGAAATATAAAAAAAAATAAAAAGGCAGGAAAGATTAAAAAGTTAAAAGATACTTTTATAAACAGATTTTGATTCTTTTAATAAACATAAAAAAGTGTAATTTACCTTTTAGTGTGAGACTGTGTGAGTGCTACATGCCACTACTGCTCTGAACATGAGATTTGAAATTCTACTATTGCCTCTGTTTTTCAAGCTCTTAGACCTAACAGTACTATTATATTATCCTATCTCTTTAAAATGTTTTCAATTCAAAAGGTTCCTGAGACATTTAAACTTTAAAACAGCTTGTTATTTTACCTGCAGTGAGTTTTACAGAGAAATATTCATACTTCACTTTTATTTTTTTTTTAAATACCAGATCTTCCCTGGAAGATGTTTTGCCAGGTCTGCCTCACTGGTAAGGAGTGACATGGCCTCTTGTAAGTGTCACACACTGGATAGTTACAGAGGAAAAATACAGAGGAAAGTGTGTGCTGCTTATGCAAGAGAAGAGAGAACAATCTAGCCTCTTACTCTACCCTTTCAGTAGTAGGATCCGGTCCATGAAGATACTCACAACTATCCAAGGAATGACTGCATCTACCCCTGTTGATGATGGGGCATATTCATTCTCTCCTACAGACAAGTGTCACTAGACTGCAAAACCCCCAGAACTGACCTGCAGTCCATTATTTCTATAACACTAAAGAATCAGAATTCTCCTCCCACTCAACTCTCCTAATGGTTGAGAGGGAAGATTTGATTTAAGGAAATATTTACAAAAATCAACATAAAATTAAAATATCCCAACCACAGAGTTAAAGATTCTGCAGTGCAACACCAGAGGACATAATTTCTATTTAGTTGGTTGCAGCATAATTATAATGGTATGCCCATGATGTGCAGGGTGAAGCATGCATATTAAATATAGATTCATAATTAGATCTGAGGTGCTTGACTAATTAACAAAATGGATAGACAAAATCTGTATTTCATTAGAGTGAGATGTATTGGTTTCCTCCTGTGCTGTTCCATGTTTGATATATTATACTGCAGTGAGCTATTTCCAGTACATTGTGTTGTGATGTTAAGATGAGTTACATACCAAGCAACATGATAGAATAATTTATGATAAACCAGACTAGAAATTTCTGCTGGAGGATTCTCTGCATTTAATGGTTCCTTCTATGAGTTCATCACATAGCTCTCAGACTGTCAAAGTAGTGTTGCTACTGCTGTTATTCCGACGGTCTTTCATCTCCTTTTCTCTCACAAAACAAAAGAACATAAATCCCCCAATACAAGTGGGTTCCTGTGAAAGTAATATGAGAAATGTTATCAAAGTTGGATTTGTAAAGAAGCAAAATGAACTTCTACTGAGGAAATGCAAAGCATGAAATTATTCAGAAAAGTGATATGACTTTGTTCATACCCCTTTGCTTTATGCCTTCTTAAAAGCATTTTTAAAAAGAAGTTTTTTCCTATAGTCAAACTTTTGTATAAAGGAACAAGAATTGTTCCTTGTTAGGATAACCTAGAAGGTATTTCCCTGCTGCTTTTATATGTGTATGTGTATTTATGTATTTATTTACATATACCTCTGATGCTGTTTTTTCTTTACAAATGTTCTCTCTACTCTTCGCCATTATTGCATTCCGTCCTCACTGGATCTTTATGTCTAACTCCTGTACTCCATTTATTTTCCATATGGATCTGTTCTGAAACTTGCTATAGGTAGTCTTAGGGAAAAAAAAGAAAACTGAATATGCCTAACTACAGTAAAAGATGTATTAAGATCTTACACCATCTTCCTTCCCAAGAACAATTGTAACACTGCCAGTGTTAATTTTGCTGCTAAATTCACTAATACCCAAATGTTGCTGAATGCTTCCTTTATGCACAGATAGCTTATATATTAATTTTGTTGTGTTCACAAGCTAAGGTTAACAAAGTGGTAGTCAGACTATTTCACTGATGCTTAATTTTTAGCTATTTAGTCTTTGAAATTAACACACAAGCCTGCAGACTTTTTTTCAAAAGTTTCTCTGCCCTCTATCATTACTTATGTACCACAGTGTACCCAAATAAAGCACTGGCCATAAAGCAAAAACTAAAATGAAAGAGCATTCAGTGTTTGTGTCTAATCTATGATATCTACCCTCAGATGAACTGGTGAAAGCATTCATCTCCATTTCTACAAAGATCATTTGGTAAATTCAGTGTACAACATAAATAGAGACTGTATGTTTATCTGTGAACAACTAGTAATATGTTATATTTTGTCAGTCCAGAATATTTTAGTATTATCAAGGTTACAGTTGTTCTCACTGATAAATAATTTAAAGTTGATTATGTAATTAAAAGAAATAGGTCATATGATTTAGATTGCAGAATCCTATGAGCAAGTCTTGGTTTAGTAATCTGTGTGTATGCTGCTATATTCTGCAAGACTTGAACCTTTTCAAGATGTGTTCATAGGCAAGCTATGCCTCGCATTTTCTTCATCACAAGTTATACAGATTTACTTTTGAATAGCAGCTCCATAGGTTTAGAAACAATGTGATTTCATGGTCCACTGCATAAACACAGTCCCTCTGATGTTTTGCAACTCTTAATAATTTGGCATACTGAAATGACAATTTAGACTGAATAGCTAGAAAATAAGACCAAGGCTAAGATATTTAATGGAAGTCAGGAGTCTAACCCCCAGCAACACCAAAATCTTTCGCTATTGTAATGTTGTTGATGCTATTGAAAGGATTTATAAGAAAGATTATTATCGTTGGTCAAATAATAAGGATCTATGTATGTGGGGTTGCTTCAGATAATGCTACAAGCTGGACTAAAGCAAAAAGTAAGAAAAGACAACCGTTATTGTATACCCAGCATACAAAACTAGAGACATATTGCCACCCTCCTACCAGTTTAAAGAATGGCATTTTCATTTTCAGGACCTTTTTATGCTTTATTTTTAGTCTTCCACAGAGGTTCTTGAGCTTAGGAGGTATCTGAAATGCTTTGGAACCAAAGAATTTCGGAATCAGCTTATAGGAAATAAAAATAGCATTGATACTACTTATTAAAATCACATTTGCAGCAAAAGGATGCTAAAACAGTTGTCATGTGATTTGGGCCACTCTAGATGACTAAAGACCACCAGACTGCTTGAATAACTAACAAAAACCAGCCGATCCCCTCACAATATTACGTTCTAAAATGCATCTGGGGATTTGGATTTGCAGGAATAATATCCCTTCAAGGCTCAGGAGGAAAGATACCGTAGAGGGCAATTAACCCAGGAATAGTTGCTAATCCCTTTAGGGGCTTGTAGAGGAACAAATACACATAAATACATGGTACAAAAGCATTTTTGATTTCACTAAGCTGCTTTTTAAAGTAGTTCTTAGACAGTCATTCTAATAACACTGTAGCACTTCACATTTTCTCAGTGCTTTACAAACAGCTAATTAGGTTTTGGGGTATTTTATTGTTCTCCAGATCTTACAGACAGGAAAACTGAGGAACAGAACTGGAAAATATCCCAGGTCAAACACTGGGCCAATAACCAAATGAGGATTATAGTCCTGGAATAGCAACAATCAACTCCCCAGCTTGTGCTGCACCATACAATACAAGAGATTTTCATACCCAGAAAGTATTGACTTATGTCAAGATCATTCTGTATTTAATCTGAATGAAAACTAGTTTTTTTTTACTCTTATGGCTCAGACTGAATGCTAAGTATCCAGGCCCGGAACCAAGGCAGCTCTTAAGAAACTGCAAAACGAATCAATTTTATATGCATATATGTGTGTGTGGGTGTATATACATAAACACATATATTCACATATATATACATAATTTTTGGAGTGTTTTAAATTAACCTCAAATAAGCTAAATACCTACAACCTTCTCTTGTTGCCTGTGTCACCCTCACAAGAACAGAAGGTTTGGTTTTTGTCTTTTGCAAGAAGCGAGTCTTGCTGTTCATTCATCTGCTGGCCGATATGAGGAGAGCGAATAAAGCCAAAAAACTCCATCTCTATATTATCTCTTTACAGTCCGTTATTTATTGTTCTGGCACTGCTATGCAATAGAGCTATATGTAATATATATTATGCAATGTTAACCAGGTAGGCTATGATAAAGAATATTTTATAATACTGTCTCTAGAGAGGATTCAGAGCTGAGTCCTTAATATCAAAATGCTGCTTGCCTATATATGTTCTATAATATATTTTCCACATTTTAGCTTAGATATTTCTAAGCCACTGCATAGGAAAAAAATGAATATTTCTCTATCAAAGTAAAACTAATGCAAGGAAGAATCATGCCCTATAGCTGGGGCTGATCACCTCCTGTTCCTGTATAATCCAACCATCCACATTGCTAAACTTCATGACTTCAAAATTAGAAATTAACCCATCTGAACTAATCCAAATTAGCTTAAACTTTGACAACTATCTTCTAAAATCCTGAATTAGAGCAAGTGTATCTGTCTTAGACAAGTGTAAAAGAAAGCAAACGAAAAATCACATTTGTGATTCCTCTTAATTCTCTATAGAGGCTTAAAAGAATTTTTCAGACATGAAGGCAAATTTCTGGTGTACTCAGATGATCACAGAATCTAGGCTCTTTAGCAATGAACTCTGAGAGTTTATAAAAATTAAAAAGACTGAGACACCCAAAGACAAAACTCATCTAAAGTGACTGTCTTGTTTCCAGTGAATACTTTGGGTATGTCCATTAGCACTGACTGAAAAGAATTTATTGATTTTTTTTTAAAGAAATGTGGTTTTCACTAGATATATTTCCTTCAGGCATCTACTTTTCTCAATCTAAAAAAAAATAAGAAAAATTCTCTTGCATTTTCTCTCACACTGCCTCATATAATCTCCTTCCCCTCTGCAAAAAGTTTTGTGACTCTCTTTCTCTCACTTGCATTTTTTATGGTAGAAATATATTCTTTTTCCTTTAGGATTGAGGAGAACGTAATAGGAGAATAAAAATATGACCGAGGTCTGAAGCACAAATCGTATATGATAACAATTAAGAAAAAAAAATCATGCAAATACAGTCTATTATTAGCAGTCAAATGATAATGGACTGATCACATGGTGGGCACTAGGCTATACTAGGAAAAATTACAATAGTTTAATTTTAAACTGCCTTCTCTTGACTGTGCAAATTGTATCTACAGGAAGCAAGTAATTAATAGTTGAACTGGTAATACAGATTTGTTTAAAAACAATCAGAAATATGTTTCTTTTCTTTCATAATGAATCTTATATCCTTTAATTTTTTTTTTTTTTTTCATATTACTGACATTTTAAGACTGGTCTGCAGAAGTCTCTCTTTGCATACTGCCTGCTTTTTTGTTTGTTTGTTTTTGTTTTTTACTTCTACCACTAAAAGAAGAGGTAAAATTTCAAATGAAAGATGGATGGTTATTTCAGTTTATATTCTAATTCCTATACTGTATAACTACTGTGAAGCAGATATGCTAATTTTATAATCTCATATTTTTCCCATGTCTGGAAAGATTCAAAGTAAAATTGAAGAGGCATGTAAAATGGCATTTTTTGTCATGAAGAAAAGTAATAGTGTGTTATACTTATTTATTTTTTTTTAAACAGCTGCCTCTGAAATTGTATAACCAATAATTGCCAAATCCGTATGTTGGACCTATTCCATAAAGATACAAAGCTCCTGCTATGAATATTCTGCAGTATGACATTCTAATCTGTTATTGTTCTTTTTATTTTCTAGTCAGAAATATTACAAAAATTCCTTCCTTTCTAGTGACAACCTAAATCTCATATCGAAACACTGGCACACAGGCTGCAATTGCATTAAGATAAACAAGTAAAATATAGGATTAGCAAACAGGATAAATGATCAGAAATACAGGTCTCTGACTTGTATATATCAATATCTCAAAATAAATTAATGATTGTTTCTAACCATTTTACAGATGATATTTTTAATTTTAGTTACTTAGATTTTATTCATGGGTGTCTGTGGATAATGCGTAGTGTAGTGACCAATATTTTCTTTCTGGTTCACTCCTCTAGTTTACACTCCAGTTTCATGATTCTAAATTGGTTTCCCTTATTTACAAAAAAACAGTAATCAATTTATAGAAATTCTAATTTTACCAGAAGTTTTACTGAAAACCAAAAATCCCAGGTTTTTCCTTTTCTGTAATATTCTTTCAAAGAGATATGCTAATTCCTTCAATCCGTACAGCATTCTCATCATTGAAGTGAAATTTATTGAAAATATATCATTAAAATAAATATTCTATATTAATCAACATTCATAACAAACAGGAACATTATTTCCATATGTTAGGCTTAGCCAGTGAAAATAAATGCATTTTTTTAAATGCTATTAAGTAACGAGGAATTCTCTCTGCTGCAATAGAACTATTCCATCATTCTCCTAAAAAAATTGAAATCCTGATTTAATGTCTAATTCCTTCCCTCCACTGTAACCACTGTAACCTCACTGACTTCAATTTGCAATTTCCATACAATTTACATTTGGAGTGAGATGTATTCCTAAGATCCTGGTGTGCTATTCTTATACATATAGTTTCTCTCCTAATTCAGAGGAACAAAACCATTTGTGGAGTAAGACATCACACCTGCTCCCATGGAGGGGCTGCAGCCTCTTCATGCATTGAAAGTCAGTTGCTTATAGGTAAAAGTGCTTCACTTTGTTCGGGGTGTTTTTTTTTTTTTTTTGGGTTTCCAGCAAGCAACATAGCTAAGAAGAATGTGAAGTCATTTTTTTGTCCTGTTTCTTTCTCTCTCTATCTCTCTCTCTCTTTCTCTCTCTTTTTTTTTTTCCTATACATGGAACACAAGTCAGTCATATATCAGATAATTCTCAGAGATTAAAGAAAAAAAGCATTAAACGAGCTATTTTTTCCTCTCTACATCTCTATGTATTAAGTGATTTAGGGGGAAAAAAAGATAGGATGCCTCTATATGTGGCATCCTCTAAAAGGATGCCACAAAGATGATTAAGGGACTAGAGCATCTATCAGGAAAGACTGAGCGAGTTGGGCCTGTTTAGTCGGGAGAAAAGAAGGCTGAGAGGAGATTTGATTACAATGTTCAAGTAGTTGAGGGATGACTGTAGGGAGGATGGGGCCAGGCTTTTCTCCGTGGTGGCCAATGACAGGACAAGGGGTAAGGGGTACAAGTTGAAACACAGGAAGTTCCACCTCCATGTGAGGAAGAACTTCTTTCCTGTGAGGGTGACAGAGCCCTGGAACAGGCTGCCCAGAGAGGCTGTGGAGTCTCCTTCTCTGGAGATCTTCCAGACCCGCCTGGATGCCACCCTGTGCCACGTGCTCTGGGTGTCCCTGCTGGAGCAGGGGGGTTGGACTAGATGATCTCTAGAGGTCCCTTCCTACCTCAACCATTCTGTGATTCTGTGATTCTATGTGAAATCACCACAAATAGCACTCTTCTTTACTTACACATTAACCATCAGATCAATAACGAAAGAGAATGGGATGATAAAACTGAGTGCCTATTGGAAAACTATTTGTTCTAATGACTCACATCCTTATTTGAATACACACGTATGGCCAGAACTATTTCCTTGTCCTGTGAAATGTATATAATTCTATATTGGAAACAGCTCTGTAGTGGGTATCTGTTTCTCCTTTTCCTTCCTGAGCTCTAGAATATGAGTATTTCTGACACCAGATTTTATTTAGAAACTTTGCCCTCTCTTATGTGTTGATCCATTAACCTCTTTGTTCTTTCATAAATACACCAGAAGGAAGGTTGTAGTTGATGCTTGAGCTCTTATTAAATTTACTGCATGGTAGGATTATTACTCTTTTTTCCCTTCATCTCAGGTTGTTTAGCTACTATTGATTGTTTAGAAGATTTTCCTCTAGCGTTTTTTGGGGGGGAGTAGAGGAGTGAGAATTTTTTTCAGAAAGGAAAAATTGACAAAGAAGGCAGGCTAGCTAACATCTTTGAATTTTTTCCTCTGCTTTGAATGAGATAAAAATCTGTGCAGATCCTAAATAGTAATTTGCTTGCTATTCTGAAACTTCCTTCAGGTTAGCCTGAAATGCAGTAGAGCAGGAAGGGGAGAAGGAAAGAACAAAAGCGTTATCTAAAATATCTCACAAAGTGCAAGGCAATGTCTCCCAGAGACCACCAACAGTAAGGTGTCCTTTTATTTACCACAAAATCTAATCTAAATCACCTAATCTAAAGCATTTTAATGATCAGGCAACTAGCTTGCTTTTTTTGCTTTTTTTTTTTCAGGCAGATCCCAGAAGATACCAAGGCTGTTGCCAGTTCTGGAGACATCTCCTTTAATTGCAGATTGGTTGAGTAAGCTAGGACCAAATATTCTCACTAGGAAATCTAAGCCTGAACTGAAAACACACTATCCTCACTCTGCTAGAAATCTGACAGGGAAGACACTTTCCTCCTGACCTCCAATCTTGCAGTCTGCCAGACTCTGAGCTGTGAGAAGCAACCAGCAAAGCATCTAGAAAAGTGTTTTCCATCACATGGCTGATCTGTCCCAGTCACTGTCTCATCTCTCTTATTTCAGAAAAAAAGAGGTTGCAGGGATCCAGGAAAGGGTAGATATTAAAAACAAAACTGGAATATATCCATCTAGTTGTGTTTTATGGATAGGACTCCCGAGTTTGATTGTCTGAACAGCTGAGACGCAGGATCTGATCAGTGTCATTATCTCAATGCCAATCTGTACGTGCAATGAATCTGTTCCTGTTAAGGCTGGCATGAAGGAAAGAGGTCAACACAGGGCCTGAAGAATTTAACCCAATCAGGGCTAATGCTGTTTAATGTCTTCAGGAAATTCAGATAAAAGAATGTCTTAAAAAGTACCTTTTCACTATTACTCTTACTGAGTTGCTTCAATATCACTCTTTAAAATTCATGCACAAAAATTGTACCTAAAAGTTATGGGATGCTGCTCGCTATTAAATGTGGGAAAGCTAAGCAGATTAATTACAGAATAATTATCCAAGAATTAAAAACCAATTAAACTGTGAAGTTCTTGAAAAAAATCATTCATCTCATGAGAGAGAATGCTGTCTTACTGTGTCAAATAGAATCAAGAAAAATTAATATTTTATATAAAATATGTACAGTATTAAAGATCAGTTTGCAACAGCAACCACATAAGAATTAGCCATTACCACATACTTTTTTGTAGGTCTTTACCGCAATCCACAGTTTTCAGGGAGCTGCTACAAACTGGCATTTAGAGAGGTCTAAGGCACAAATAAGCTGTGAAAGCCATGTAATTGAGAAAAACTGGAAGTTGAGCTAAAACTATTACAAACCAGTTCTTCTCTGGAGCCAGAGGGGAACAAGAGAAGTATATTTGTGACTTGTCACAAATATTTCTTAGGCTAATCAAGTTATTCCTTTATACAAGGCTATATCTAATAGTGAAGTCCAAGCCCTAGATGTGGATACTGTAGTGGATTAGGTGAAAAGGGGATCAAATACACAAACAATTTAGAAGGAAACTGAGACTTTCTGACTTCATTCTCTAATTTGTGACACATCTGTATATTTTGAATATTTTGAATGTACATAATACTACTTTAACATCTTTAACTGAATAGAGGACTTTATTTTTCTTAAGTGTATAATATGAAATGTATTTGATAAATGTTGTTTGATCAGTCAGTGGCTTTTGTTCATCTGTTTTAATTTTCTTTAATGTATACATGTAGTGCTGTATTGTGTTTCAACTGACCTTACAGTCTGAAGTTTTTGTAATGCCTTTTTTTTTCTTTTTTTTTGCATTAATAAATATACTTGCAAAAAGTAAAATATGTCTTTGACAATTGGTGCTCAATACTTTGAAAAAGGTAGTTCTTTTATTGGTCACATGAAAACTGATCTCTAGTCCTTGTCCCTTTTGTCTTTTTTCCATGAGATTTTTAAAGCGGAGCAAGCAACAGGTAATAGTGCAGCTAAATGTAAAATAATCTGAAACCTTACTTACGAGATTTGCCCCAAGGAGCCATATTTGGGGACTACAATTCTTTAAATGAAAAAAAAAAAAAAAGCCCACAACTTAGCTAATCTTGGCTGCTGTTGTAGAAACTTACGTAAGTTCAGAAAAATAATATCTACCGGCTTATAATCTTTTTTTTCTGCTTTTTTTTTCTCCTCAGTTATCTGTTCTATTTCAGCCAAATTTAAGAGAGGGAAGGTGAACTCCTCTATTTCATATATATCCTGTATATGCGTTATTATGAGATCAGTATCTGGGCAAAGGAAAGAAGACAAATTAAATGCTCTCCCCGAGGAAAGGTCTGTAATTTAAGGTCAGTGGTTATTTGCTCTGTTTGGCCTGCTGGCTAGTCCATCAGCAAATGCATATAAGCTACTCATTCAGTTTTGATATGACACTGCAAGGGTTGTGTATTGCACTGTCAGCACCTGGAGAAATGGAAAGGATCTGACTGTACTTTGTACAGGGCTCAGCTGGTACAAGAACCAAAAAAGTAAGGATAATGTGACAGAATAATCATAACGAAAGGGAGAGGTAGAAGATAATTATTTTCCCAGACTGAAGGGTATTTAAAAATGGATCCACACAAAGCCAAGTAATATTGGTGCTTCATCTAATCTTATTTTTTGTTAATTCTTAAAAAACAAGTTATGTGTCTTATTCAGGTGGTAACACTCCCTCCTGCCTACTGGCATCAAAGACACTCCAGAAAATCCTTTCTTTCATCTGTATTCACAAAGATGCTGACATTAAAGTAACCAGTATTTACCATAGAGAAAAAAATGAAAATGAAAATGTTTGCCATGCAAACTATACTGAGATTGTAAACCATAGGCTATTTACTATCATTCATTAATTATCACTAAGTTTTAATGGAAATCAATACTGCTTTGACACAATTAAAAAATAAACCACACTATCTTCCAATTCTACACTTCATTATGAGTAACTGACATCAATACAAATTTTAAAATCAATTTTAAAAGAATAATCTATCTTCAATATGCACAAAAGAGAACTAATTAATTTCCATCATTTCTGTCATTTATCAATATTAGCAATGTGTTTCTCCTGTCTATAAGCAGCAGTCATCGGTGTTCTATTAGTGCTTTTTCTGAATATAGTAGAAGTTATTGATATGTACGTAGCAGCCTTGAAAAGCTCTCCATCACCGGAGCAGGGTTTTTTGTCTCAATACCTCTGTATCACTCTCATTAACACTAATTGCAGTTACAAGGGGAGAATAAAACCCAAAGCATTATCTAAATGCAGTCCGGACATCATTAAAAAGATCTATTCTATTACTTAATGTTTCTTACTGTAGTTGCTGTGCACTTTAGATGCTGGCATTTTTAACTTGAGTGGGGAAAGGGTGTCAGGATGGGGAAGAACCCCGGCAGGCAAGTAAAAAATTAAATTCCTTTTATATTTTGGCTAATACTAATATACTGCAGCTAAGAGGGTGGTGAGCAGCTCTTAACATCCCTGAGTGGCAATGCTCTATACTTGAAACACCTATATACACAGCCCATCAACAGTTGTTTGTACATGGGTGTTAACTTTAATAAAAGTTACTTTTGCAGAATTACAGACCATATGGTTCTCTATCACTGCAAGTTCCCACAATGTCGTGTTACTAAAACAATACTTATTTCACAAAGCTAGGCCAAGTGTAGCCTTGCATATGTGTATCCAAGCAGGATACACATATCTTGTCACCTTTCCACGTTAATATCAATCTAAATGATGTATTTTCAACATGTAGGGACTTGTCAGCATCTCTGAGATTCCGTATGGAGAGACTAACTTTGCAAGGCTAAAATGATGATCTACACATGCTTTCTCAGTTCTGTGCAGAGAACACGGCTGCGCTTTGCGGAATTCCCACCACAAGCCCCATGCCAAGGCCTGAGCTCATTCTCAGTGGACAATGCAGCCCTGCACTGATGGGAGTATCACAGCGCCGCTAGGCTGCAATCCCACACGAACTTGCACACATATGAACCCTGAGGCTCAGCAGGCAACTCCAGTGAATCCACGGAAGTTGTTCTCAGTGCATACAGACAGATGGATGAGTATTTGTAAAACCGTGATCTTAGGCAACATGCTGTTTTTGGATGACGTGACAATGTGACATCCTTTCTGCTCAGTGCACAGAGTGAGCGTCAGAGACAGTGCTCAGTGCTAAGTTCTGGTTTTATAGTGTTCTTGTTATTCTGTTAAAACAGAGATACTGCAGAGATGAATCAAAGCTGAGAGTGTCTGTTAAGAAGACACTTACACAAGTCTTCATCTTTATTTCTGAGCAGTAGAAGTAGTGTCAAGCCCACAGCCTGTGTTCCCTGCCAACCTCCAGCTCCATAACCACCTGGGAGGGTTTGTGTGAAGCCTGCCCTTGGGCTTCACCATGTGTACCTAATGCTTTAGGGAGCAAGTGAAATGTTTCTGAGAGTTGATAAAAGAGGAAATAACTGGGTGAGAGTGAATTATTGGTAGGACCATTAAGGTAAGGACAGAAGTAATCAATTTGTTCCAACTGGGGTTTCAAGGCTATGAGAGAAAGTGGAGGGAATTGATCCCTATAAGATAGCATGCTGGAAGGACTGTCAAGGGAATTTGTCAGGAGAGAAAATGTTAGCAAATGAAAAAATATAAAACTAAGTAAGATATGTGCAAATGCCCTTGTATAATCCCTGACAAGCTACTAGATAACACAAGGGAATAGACTTTCTTATACTTCAAAATTCAAAAAAGTCTTTCAACTCAGCTGTTTTTTTTTTTCTTTTTGTTATCCTGAAAGCAAGTAAGAGAAAAAGCAAGGTAAGCTTCTAGAAAGAGGCCCAAACAGATAAATCTACCCAGTATTACTCAATAGTGGTATCACTGACAGCATTGGTAAATGGTAATATTTTGTGTCAGGAAATAAACATAAACAGCATCACATGCGGACAAGTGACTTGAAAACAAGCTGCCTTCCTCTTTAAGAGGGGGAAAGATTAGGGGGGCAAAGCTACAGCTCATTTTTTTGCTAAATTTCTCCATAGTTTTTGAACAGTAAATGAGCTGAAAATTATTCCCTTTCTCTGGACATAGCCACTAGTCAGTCCTACTACCACTGGCCACTGGCAATGGTTGAGAATCTGAATGAAATCTATAGATTTTAATTTAAATGACTGATTCATCAAAGATAAAACTTTTTTTTTTTGGAGGGGGAGAGGAGGAAGAGGAGAGTGGGGAAAGGAGTGGATTTCACTGTGTTACCTGTTTGGAAACAGGTAGAACAAAATATTCGAAGTAGCTATTTTATTTTTTTCACTACATTAGCAGAGTAATGTTTTTTTAGTGTTGGAGTCTGAAGATCTCTTAAAAAATGACTCAATACCACTAAAACCTTTTGCTTTGGTGCAGTTTTTTTTTTTTTTTTTTTTTATTTTTTTTTTTTTTTTTTTTTATTTTTTTTTTTTTTTTTTTTTGTACTTTGGCTCTTCTTTTCCATTTTTTACCTTTCGTTAAGGACAGGCAAGAATTTCAATTTCACTATAATTCAATAGAGAAGAAAAATCAACTTGTGCCCAGCGCTGGTGACTAAGGAAAGTCTGTTATTTACTTATCTCTGTCATGCAAAAACAGGGAGAAACTGGTTATTGTGAAAATATTCCCAGAAAAAAAAAACACATTTCAAACAAAACGAGCAAACAAAAAAGCAAACTTTACTTTCAGTTAGTTAAAACTGAAAATTTTACTTTCAGTTGATTAAAACTGTACGTGGCATTCTCTCTGGGGATTTCCCTAATGTGTATTATTCACAGCTTGTACAACAGCATAGTATGTGTCATATTCTCCCATGTTTGGGATGTAACCAACATAGCATATGAAAGTAAATCTCCCTGCTAAGAAATACCGTAGCTCTCAGAGGTGCATGTTTTCTTTCTTCTTCACTTCAAAAGCAAATAATGAGGTGGGCAACTAGGCTGAGTGCTCAGGAGGCCCTGCATTCATCTACATATTGAGAGGAGCAGCAGCTTAACATCCACTTTCATAGGATGCTCCTTCAAAGTGAAATGCTGGCATGTAAAGTGAGGAAAGTGGCTCTTTATAAACAAGGAACTGAAAGCAGTGATTTTTTGAGGGGAGAGCGGAGGGAAGGAGAAAAGGGGTTGTCATTAAGCTTTAGGCAGAATTTGAGCACTAACACAGTCAAAAACTTAAAGTTCAGCACTTGCCTAGAGCAGGGAATCTCCCACAGGAAAAGAGCAGTGAAAATCAACCAACAGGGTATAGGAAATGCTGAAAGGGCTCATGCTGTTAGCCATCAGGTGCACCACCCTCACCTGGTGATCTGAAGAATTCAGATGAACTCAAGCTAACCTGCAGAAATAGCTCCATGACCTCCAGCTTACAGGAAAGAAAGATTGTGTGGGGAAGCCTCCTGTAATACTGCTCTTATCCGAAACATATGTGACTCTTGTTTTAACACCTTTTTAAAACAATGCCCCTTTTAGGTGTCATGCTCAATAAAAAACTCATTCTCCAAAACTCAGAGTGAATTAGAGAGAGAAAAAGAAACAAAAGCCACACTTTTTACCTCTTTATTGAAATTTAAACACCCAAGTAAAGAGATTTACATATAAGAATTTGACCTACATGATATACCATACATGACTGAAAATTACTTTGCTATTCTTCGTAAAGTCTCAGCTTGACTGGCAGGTACTATGTAAAAACAATATGTGAATTCTGCTTTCATTTAAGTTTGCACTCTCACATGTCACATAGCATTATATATTTCTGTTTTAATATTTTACAACAGCAAGTACGTTAGTGCAATATCCTACTTAAGAATAACCCAGGATGTGCCAAAAGAGACAGAGTTTTGGATTCCTTACTTAACCTTTCATGTAGTCCCGCTTGCAGACCATGCTTTTCAGAGCAATGAAAATGTGTGCTGAAGTCAATGGGGATTTTTTGCTGAAAGTCAAAGGGACTTGGATCATAGTTTTAGATAGGGTTCTATTTATTTAAGGCAGCTAATTATCCAAAGACTTTCAAAGTATCGATGGCCTTTAAAAGGGGTTAGGCATCTAATTTCCCTAAGTAAATTTTGTAAACCCACATTTCTTCATACAGGGGTCAACTCATAAAATTTAATGTAGTTGTATCGTCCCCAAAGTATGAAAAATGGAGTTTTATCCCATTTTTATCCCAATATTGCTTTCAATATGGTTAACAGATAATAAATCAAAAATTTTAATTTCCTTCAACTTGGAAAAAGAAAACCTAATATTTAAAATTAATAAAAAAGTCCTTGAAAAAAGAATTCAAAAAAAAAACCACTTCAGTTAGAGTTTTTTTTTTCTGTGAAAACTAAAACTAGGAAAAGGTGTAATCCAAATTTTCCCTGAAAAATATTCAAGCTAAAAAAAATTCAGTCTGCCCTGTAGATGTATTGAAGATGACTCCCATAGAAAAGCTGGACTAAGCTACATTTTTTCCCCTATATTTTGTTGCACAATGATATTGCAATGCCATCTGTTTGAGAACTTCATGTAAATCTGGATATAAGCAGAACTCCACCAACACAGGAGTTAAAGCAAGAAGTGTCTTGAAAGTGGTTGCAATGAATGCCGCAGCTGCAGACTTTACTCTGTATCATAGAGAAGCATAAAAGAATCATTTTTTGCATGAGAATAGTTCCTGAAACTCCTTATATCTTTGTATTTATTTGGCATGACAATAAGCGTATCGATTAAGTGAGCTAGTTCTTTTATGCATTTATTGCCAACAGTTTCAGAAGGTAGGTACGGACAACCCTGAAGACCTTTTCAAAGGCAAACTCTGTCAGTCAGTAAAAAATGAAGCTATTTCTAAAAGGAGAAACAGGAATTTGTATCAAAATAGTAATAAGAGAATATCATGCAATGACAGTAATACTGAGAAATCTAGGAGAAAATATATATATGCGCACACGTGTGTGTGTGTCTGTGTGCATATATTTTTTTTCCTAGCAGGACAGACAAAGAGTTTTAGAGGTACAAGCATGGCTAGACACAAAGTTACTTGAAAAGCTGCCAGGCTTCACCAGTAGTGAAGCTACTTGGAGGTGAAACAACCACAGGTGGGAGCAAAGTTTGCTGGAAATCTTTAACAGTTGAACCACTTTAAGCACAGTCTTGGCAATGAAGCTAAAACTTAAAGTAACAGGAGAGAGTGGAGAGAGAAGAGAAGCAGTGGTGGATGGTAATATTTTCTAAACCTACAAAGTGCTTTTGACCAGGTCTTCAAGGTAGCTCTTCATACCAGAATGGAGTTTTGTGCCTGACTGTCTTTTAGTATCAAAGATGTCTCAGTTATAGCCATTGGGTATTATGTTAATAAATACCCTAAGCACTTTTAGCCACTGATCTGGTTTTGGTATAGTTACTGCAAAGGAAATGTGTCAGATAACTTCAGTTATACACAGAAAAAGGATTCTAAAAATATCAAGCTTTTGTGGGAATTTTATCAATTTGACTTAACATGTCACATTTGCACTTGTTTTAGAATGGAGAGCTAGCTCCATAGAAAAATCTAAGATCTAAGTACTAGTGATCCAAGCCAGTATTTTCCACAAAAAAAGCAATTTTGAACAATGATGTTTTAGACTTAGTAAAAATACATTTTTATCATGTAGTTACTTAGAGTTTGATTAATGAAAATCTGTTGCTATTGAAAGTGCTAATATTTTAAATTATAAATCTTTCACCTTAAGTATGATAAAATAATCCATATAAAACAATGGACATCACTAACATACAAAAATCAGAACAGTTACATGAAGCAACAGATAACTATGAATGAATGAACTTAAAAAATAGCATTACTGTGAAAATATATATACTTCTGAATATGAAATATTTCTAAATAATAACAAGTATATGCCTGACTATATCACTACAAAATGGAATGGCAATTTGTTCTAACTTTTTCACATCCTATCTTCATGTGAAATTGCTTATTCAATCACACATTTCAGTGTAAATAAGACTGCATTTTTTAATGGAAAGTTGTTTCACTGCAAGTTTTCAATCCCATTAATAATGTCTTTTCTTAAAGTGGTGTTCACTTAGGAGGTCAAATAGGAATTTAAATACATAATCATGTATTATGTGCTTCAGCATTTAAAGTCAAGGTTATGAGAAATCTATTTGCTACAGGAGCAGAGTAGCTGCATCTCATAAACCCTGAAATATTCAATTTCCTCTTATTTCAAAGTTTTAGGTTTGTTGATTATAAATGGTCACAATGTATATTTGGAATCTTATTATTACTACTATTATTACTTTTTTTTATTTTAAGCCAGAGTAACAGCAAGTTGGAGTCAACTATTGAAAAAACAAATCCTTGCATGAATTCTCCTGTTTTGCAGTAAAAAAAAAGCAGTCAAGAGAGCCGTCTCCTTTGGTACATCCACATTTCTGCATTGATTCTTTTTTTGTGGTGCTCCTTGCTACCACATTGAAGTTAAAGACCGCTTTACCAAGGTCCTTTAAAACTATGTTTGATACAACCAAGTTTGATGGGATCTTATCTCTTCCATGTGTCCTTCATTAATGAAACTTCCCTTTCAAATTTCCAAATCTTTGCTTGTTCCTTTCCTCTTTAGAGCCATTGTTTGGAATATTTCTGTGTATCTCACTATGTGAAACATTGCAGGGTATATGGGAAAGATTACAGAAAAAAAATGTATTATGTCCAGTGATACTGGTTAAACAGTGAGTATTTGTGTCTGTCCATCATAGACAAACCCCTGTAATCTCCAACCTTTTATTTGTATCTCTTTTCCTTCAGCCTTGCTTTTTGTTATCTGCCTTGTTGCAGTGGATAAAAGCTGTCTTGATGGATCACAGAGAATAAGCTGTATCTAGGTAAAAAGAAAAAGTTATAAAAAGCAACATAATGCAGGTATAACCCACTTGTTAGTATGCCTCACAAGTTCTCCTGTGAGCTGCACCTCTAAAGGCACCAGCATGTCATGGTCTCAGCTGAAAAGCTTGGGATCAGATTGCAGAATCCTAGGTATTTATCATCAGTGATTCTTAGATTCCCAGGTTTATTTCCCAGCATGAGGATTGTGGCCTTCACATGAAAGGAATGGATTTGAATCTGAATTACTATGGACCTCAAGTGCTGGGCTCTATCTTCTTTGGATTGGAGGAAATAAGTAAATCAGTGTTGAATATGTACTATAATGAGAGAGAATAATATATAATGTAATTCTTCCTGTATCTTCACTTCCCATATAACTCATGAAATATATCACTTGCTTTTTACCACTTTTCCCTGCCAATCCTCAGTATATTGTGCAAAAATATGTCTAATAAATCAGATCAGTAGCTCAGTGAGACTGTGTTTTGTCTAGCTCAGTTGCGAAGATTTGACTTCTATATGGTGTGATGAGAAAACTGTCCACTGCACCTGCATTCTTCCTATACAGATCCTATACCATATCTAGGCTTCCTATACTATTATTTCAGTATTGCTATTAAGGAAAATAAAAAATATGTGGATCCAGATGTCATATTTTCTGAGGAGTTTAATTATTAACAATTTCTCCACTATTTTGGAAAAAGTTGGCAATGAGGAAGTATGTGGAAAGTATCTGCTGAGCTAAGCTATCTGCTATCTGCTATCTGCTGCCCTCATCTGAGGGCAGATGAGACCTCTGCCTCATTCCATCCTGCCTTCCACAGTACAACAAAGAGGAGATTTTCTGCAGGGAATCAGGGGCAGGTAAATTTTCTTTCTTGTTCTCAGCCCTCCTATTAACACCTGCTTGTTTCATTCCCATGTCACTTCAGCTGCCTGCAACTACATTGCTGTGCAACTCCCTTCTTTTAGGTCAAGGACAGTGTCAGTTTTGATATAAATATTAATCATTTCAGTTCTTTATAAAGAACAAGGTGTACATTGGTCAGGATTAAAAAAAAAAAAAAAAGAAAAAGAAAAAGCCAAACTCCTGAGAAAATGCTGATTCTAAGGGACGAAGATTGTCTAGTAAGAGATGTGGGCCTGGAATAGACTTCTAAATTCTGCCATTGAGTTCTTTTTTGGCACAGAAATAATTTGATTTCTGTGATTCTGTTTACTCACTTGTAGAATTAATCTAATTGTAATTACTCAGCACAGGGTACTTTCCAAGACTTTGTTAGTGCTTACAGGACACTTTGTTAGGTTTCAGTTCTTGGTTCAAAACTCTAAATAGTTGCAGGGAGAGAAGGAATAAAAAGCAATGAAACTGATAATTTTTACCAAACACCTGGTCAGCTAAAGCAATATTTTTCATTCATATTTATAGTCTTTCGCTGTTTTCTTTCTTCCCTTTTATGTATCTATGTATAAACAAATGTGTATAGAAAGTCTTCAGTGCTATGTCCTATGAGATCCTGAATTTCAATAAATACTCCAAACCCCCATAAGCAAAAATACAGTAGCTTTGATCAAAATTAGAAAACTGGAAGATTGAAATGAATGAAAAGCGAAATTCTAGAATCAAGCTTCAAAACTGAAATTATCTCTGCAGTTTGCTGAAGATCAATGCACCAGCTGATGGCAGTCATTAAGGCTATATTGTTCAGCAATGTGCTTTCTAAGTTTAAATGGGGCCTCTAAATGATCCAACTGTTGATTAGGTCTCAAGAATGTGGAGCTGAAATGAATTCAGAGACCTCATTTGATATGATATCAAATATCATATGGGATATGATGGGATATGATGGAGTCAGAGAAAGGGTAGTTGCCAAGGAGGTTTGGGTGAATTGAAAATATATCCACAAACAATTTCTGATATCCAAAAATTATCCCTCTTTTCATGCTTTTGTCCAGAACACTACAATGATAATGTGACAATTTGTTCTAATATCATTCAACCTTTCTTTGGAGCTTTGTTGCTCTGCTTGATTTTTTTGTGGGAAATTTCTGTTATCTCAGTGAAGATTCTATTTGAAACATGCTAAATATTCATAGCATAACAGCTCTATTTTCCAGGAAGCAAACAAGCATGGGTCTGCCCTGGGTACAATCTCAGCTTATTTTTAGATTGAAATATATATATTCACATTAAAAACTAGATAACAGATGTACCTCACAGACTTCTAGTTATATAATTTTATTTAATAATGTGTTCATTCATTGCAGTTATAGAATTATAGTTATAGAATTAATCTGTATTTTTAAAAATGATGTATCACCAAGAGATGCAGAAAAACAAGAAACAGTCAATGCACAAAGCAGATCCAATGAACAAGGGCAAAAACAGATGAGAGACAATTTATAAGACCCAGTTTATTCTTGGTCCCATCAGTATAAAACATATGAAGATTTATATAACAGATACCCTGAAAATATGCATTGAAAATACCCAATGGGATGTCTTCAGTAAGGCCAAGATTCTGCCTCTTCATTTTTTATTGGGATAGCTGCAAGGATATGTTTTACTTCAGTAGCTTTAATCCCAAAGAGTCTCAGTTCTCTCCCCTTTTTATTTGACTTGCAAAAGTTCAGGTATTAGTGTGGTTTAGATATTTCAGTTCAATGTTTTGTTTTGATTTTGATTCATGTTATTAAGGGATTTGGGGAAAATATTGGGAAAAAGGGGGAGAGTATAATAATCATTTAAAAAAAAAAACTAGGAAGAATTAGGACAACTTTCAGAAAGGTTATGCAAAAAAAGAAAAAGGAGTGAGATGATCATCCACACATTACCCTGACAGGAATCATGCAATTCTTTTCATATATGTATCAATGCCACCTTGCACAACAAGTAGAACCACACTAGTTTAAAAGGATTATTGCAGTGATCCTCCTAAAACATAGAGGCTTGTGAAGTGTTCTGTTTTTTTTTTCAGAATATGTATGTATTTTCAGAAGGGGGCAGGATTTTGGATTAATGGTGACCCTGGTGACCCTTACACCAGGAAGACAAAAAAAAAAAAAAAAAAGTCTTTCAACTGGTAATATAGGCTTAGTTCAAAGAGATATATAATATATGCATATGCAGGTAGCTGTGTAAATGAAAGGCAAGTAAATCCATTTGGATCTAACACTGCTGTATCTGGTTTTGACAGGAGATTCCTAGATTTTTCCAGTGTCTCCTATACTGCAATTTCCAGACATCTTTCAGTTTTGATATGTTTCCTGTAACATAACCGTTTTTCAATATTCAACCTCACAGAAACCTACTATAGTATATAATATATGCTATATAATAGTCAGCTAAAGTATGTATGTTCTTTATGAAAAATATAATTTTATTCTTTTTTTTTCCATTGCACTGATTGTGGCATACCACCAGGAAGACCAGTTTGCTTGTTTGCTTGTTTGTATATTCCTTTACTTTAAACACAAAGCAAGAAAACAAAGTAAGAAAACAAACAAGCATATAGATATAAACATAATCTACTCACTAATATGTTCTGCTTGCTAAGTAAAAAATATTTATGAAATAAGTTTATGATACTTTTACACTAGGCTACCTGTTTTTAAATCCGTGTAGGTATGCAGCTGACATTGATGGAAAACCTTGGAGAATGTTTTTTGCTCACTAAGCACAGATTTGCATGATGGCAAACAGTTTCTCTATTACTGCTGATATTAAGAGGCTGTATTCATCTACTTGACAATTTTGGTGCCTGCCTTCCCCCTTCCTTGTTTCTCACTGTAGCTTGCTGCACTGGGGAGTATAGATCCTTCATTTAGCTGTCATCCAGACACAGTATTTTAGCCTGACATCAGAACTCAATTTACAAGACTAAGATTATTGCAATGCGAAATAATTCTTAGGTTCTACATTTAAGGTTTGCAAAATGTACAGCAGTTTTAATGGGTCAGTTGGTCATACTATTCTTTGGTCCTTGCAGAACACACTTGGAAACATATGTTTTAAATTACATAAAAATATATTTTATGAGAGTGCACTGAAAGTAAAGCAATCTGGAGAACCAAATTTCCCAGCAGCAGCAAATCTGGCATGGTATTGTTATGCTCCTGTTTTCTGAGGTTTGTTTTAGTTTGCCTTTGTGTGTTTGTACATTTACTTTTAGAGGAGGAGAAGATAATAAAGGAACACTCTTTGCTAACATAATGCATCAGACAAATTCAGGAGTAAATCAGAACTAAAAATAAATCAATCTTTATGTTTTTACCAGCCAAAAAAAAAAAAAGTGGGGAAGTGCTAATACAGGGAGTATTAAGTTCCTAATATACACTAGATTTAGTAGCTTTTTTGTGTTTATACATCTTTGGCACTGCCAGTAAGTACCAAAAAAGTATACAAATTTTTAAGTACCAAGAAGATTTTACCAATAAGTATACATGGAATTATGAATGCCTGCTTTAAAAATACTTTGACATTTGGTATGTTGGTGCACACTATCAATAAAAAAAAAATGTGCCTGTGGGTATGCTGAACTACATATAGTGTTATTACATAAAAGCAGAAGGTTTCAAAACTACTTGTCTTAATTTCTTGCTCCTAGTTTGTACAGACGGGAGTTACACAGACCCTGGAGAGAACAGGCAGAGGGGACCTACAACAACCTGATCAGGAGTTGTAAGCTGAGTTGTGTCCCTTTGCTATCTTGAAAGGAAAGCTTATGCCATCCACAGATGTTTTATTTGCTATCTACATCACATAAGATGTTCTGGGTTAAGAAAGCCTCAATGATAAGAACAAATGATTCAGATTAGCATGCTAAGCAGCCTTCTGCAGTCAGAAATGGCCAAGTAAAGCTATGCTGGAGGTGCAGTAATTTTCCCTCTTTTCCAGTTTAACAATGAGACAGAAAGGAGAAATTTGAAGCAATAAAGCGAGGAGCAGATGGGTGAGCCAAAGGTTAGTGTTAATATGAGCCTCTGAAAATTAGCTTGGTGATCATCATCTCCACAGTCTGACACGACGTGAAACGTCATTGGGAGAAACAGAAGAAAGTAATGGAAATGTAGAGAGATTAAAAGAACCTCCCAAGAATATGTACACATTAATCCATAAAGTGATTTTTATGCCCCTTCAAAACTGTTAACTGGAGAAGTAGGTGAACTCCAAAGTTATATATATAACGGAGTCATCTTTACTAAAGACATCCTAATTGGAATTCCCATTGAGTCAGAGTTGCTAAAATAGTCTCATAGGTTTCAGAGGATATTAGTTGCCTTAGGTAAAAATGCTCTTTGTTAGACAGCTCTCCCTGAGAATACTTTTCGCAGCAATCATGTGCTTTGCCTCAGGGCTGTGATATGTGTTACCACAGACAAGCACTGTTGTCTCACTGATTCATAGATTGTAGCTGGGCATGATACATTGTCCTAATTATCATGTTGAAAGAAATATACCAGAAGAGTAATTTTGAAAAGGATGTCTTTTTAAACATCATCTGCCGAAATACACGTCTAGTCAAGTGAATGAGAGCACTGAAGTTTACTATGAGCCTGATAATATGCCCATTGGCGCAGATTATAATTCCAGTGAAGCTAATGGCAGAACACCAAATTCACTACCTGAGAAAAGCTAGATCTAGCTGCAGATCTTACATTCTTCACTTTCTCTTTCTGCTACCTAAATGAATATATAATTACATGTATCAGTCCTACAACAGGAACAGCATTCATTATTTTTTTAAAAAAGATTCTTGTCAAACAGTAAAAATAAAGATAAATCTATAGTAATCTTTTCAGAACACAACAGATTCTCTATTAGAAAGCTCTAAAAAAACAATTATTTATTATTAGATGAGTATAGAAATCACTGAAATGCAATAGTTAAAACTCCCAGAAAGAGATCCCGCTGGACCTTCAAATAAGAATTGGTATGCTACCATAGCCTAGACCTATGGTGTAAGAGTGACAAAAAGAGAAATTTCACCCCAGAAATGTGATAAGGCAGGAGGTGGAAAATAGCACAGTTCACCTTAAAAAGGAGAAAAGGACATGGAAGGGCCATGAATAGAAACAGCCCCTTTGAAACTATATATCCCTCCTCCTCTGTGACTTTCCTGACTCCTCTCTCACCATGTCTTGGAAAGACATTGGCATGAAGCCCTTCACAACTCAAAACACCAGCCTTGCTGTAAGCTTGCCTGTAATCTTTGAGCAATCATGAAAATGCTTGCAGTTTTACAGCATTTACAAACATCCATAAATGCTATGCCAATTGACCACCCAGCTTCTTATTTGCAAGGTAATGCATATTTCTCTGTGGAGTGTCTGTGATGATAAAAAAACCTTCTTTGTTCACTGACTGAAAGAGCAGATAGAGTCAGGAATGCCTCCAGTTCCTAATGTAGTTTGTACATTTTGTGAGCAATTATTATCTTAATCAGCACTCTCACCCCGACTTCCCAATCTACTGATTCGTATATATACAAAGAGGAGAAACGTTTTATTGTGTTATTATGGTTACAGAAAAACAGTGTATTTTTAACTTTTCTGCTAATTCAATAAGTAATCGAAAACCTAGATGGTAGGAAGATTATTTTCCTCACAGCATCATTTAGGGACATGAGAAAAAAAAAATGAACTGGGGAAAAAAAGAAGACTTTTTAAGGCTTAAATAACTGCATTCAGTCCCATCGTGTTCTTATTTATTTTAGCTTTAGGATACAAATATCTTCTCTTGAATGAGTCAGAAGCAATTCTTTCCATGTGATTTCATGAGAATAGAGGGGGGAATATTAGCTCCTATAATCTGAGACAACACAAACCTCACAGACTGTGACACAACCAGCCAAGTTCACAGATATGGACCCTTCCACTTAAATTAGGACTCAGATTCCTGGAGGGTTCAGAGCAAATCAAGATCCCAGACATCAGCATTCCTTTATAGTTCCATGGGAAAGAGCCACACATGTCCCCTCTGTCAGATAATCCTGATTCTTCGACTTTCCAAAGTCCAGATTCCTAAAACAGCAAAAGCCATAATCATGTACAAAAATGTTCCTCTTGGAGGGCTCCTGATGCAAAGGGGACTCACTCTCCTGGAAGTTATATCTATTACTGGGTAACATTTCTCCAGTATGCCTGTCCTTTCAAAGGGTTATGAGACCCATTGAAATATGACCCACTGAAGAGTTCTCAAGTGAGATGAATCCTTCATTTCCTGTTCCTGAGATCTGAGAGTATTTCACTGAAATGCTATACTCAGTATCTCTGTCCTGAAATACGAGAGTCTGGAAAGAGAAAGACTCCAATCCACCCCTCAGCCCACCGCTGACCCTCAAAAAAAAAAGATGAAAAAAGCAACATAGCAATTCTGTGTTCACTCACAAATTCTTCGAAGTCCACTTTAACTATTGTAGGCAGAAACCAACCAAACAACCCTCCCCAGAATTTCCTATTAATGTATCAAAATATGAATCTGCCCACTCATAAGACTACTTATAAAATTATTTTCCATTCTTGGAAGGTAGCTTTCCACAAATACACCTTCTGAATATGTGCTCAGAGCAATAAGAAAAAATCTCTGGACAATTTGTGTAATAAAAAAACAATTTCTGACTACTATATAGTGTTTTCATCTACTATGATTCATCTAGCAGAGATAGTGAAGTTTTTTTTCTCTCCACAGGCGAGAAAACTAAGACGTAGGAAAGAAAAAATAGTCATTTTACTGAAGAATGGGGACTAGAACTGAAATGACCTTTGCTTACATTCTATCCATTAACCTGAATGTTCATAAGGTAAAGTTCATGTGTTATGAAGTGCCATCTACATCCTTAGATCAAACATTTTCTTTAGCCAAATACTGCTGAGCTTTGGGAAAGCTCCTGAGGCATTTAATATCCTAGAAAAATTCATGTCACATATTTTGGGATTTTTGCAAGCCATGCTTTACAGTGCTAGAGTCTTATTAACTGAGTAGCAGAGATGCAATGGGTCTTGCTGAAGGGGTAATATCAGACAGTCACTCCAGCCAAGTTTCAGCACTGTTTTTTTTCCTGTCATTTTCTGTTTGGCCCTTCTAGTCTCTGGACTTAAGCGCACTTGTACTCTTGTTTTACATAACCGCTTTATCGCTACGTCTGTCCCCAGAAGCAGACAGCAAATCTCTTGGTGAATGAAATCTGACATGTTTTACTGCATTATTTTATTCTTTACTTCCTGCATCAAGACATTCAGACACACCAGCTCTGATTAGATATAAGCAGAAATAATGTGGGAAAAAAATTTTTATGTATGCCAATGTGCTTTATAGAATAGGACAAATACATGCAAGCATATACATGAGTTTAAAAATAGGTGATAAGTTACAATATGTTACGGCTTCACAGCATTTTCAGCAAGGATGGAGCAAATACAAAAGTTACTAAAAAAAATGTCATATAAATGCTGGAGATGTCAGTACTCTATAATTACACTGCATAATTCAGAACCAGTTTTAATTCTGACCTGGAACCAGGGCGAATGATACATATAGTCAAATCAGAGAACAGTAATAATGGATTTTAATTCCAGTGGTAACTTCGAGGAGCACAACTCCAGAGCTGTAGGAGATGGGGAGAAATCACTGTCTCAGAGGTTGCTGTCTTCTGAGACTCTCTGGAAAATGAGTATTTAGGCAAAAGGCAAAACTATCCAGGAGAGAAGGAAAAAAGCACTTAATGTCTTCAGTTTTATTCTGAGTCCAAATTAATGGAATGTATAATAAAAATAAATCTCTGGAGATAAGAAATGCATATAAAACTGCTATTGTTGCATTTGCTGTATTTCGAACAGAAATTTTTTCCTAGTCCCTGTAATTTTCTCTACATCAAGATACAAAAGTTATCTTGATAAGAAATGTTTTCCTGGAGACCAGCTTAGCCCTGTTCATTCTTCTTGCACAAAGCAAGGATGGACCCTCAACAGTAATTCTCTTCTTTACATGTGCACAAAAAACATGAGGTGTTTACAATCTAACATTGATGATTTTGAAAAATCAGGGTTGTTCATAGCTATGTCATTGCTCTCTGCAATATTTATGCAGTTTATGAGGACTTGTGGATCAAGAAAAGGATTGGTATGTTGATTACCTTGCACTTACATATTGCATGATATAATTTTATTTTCAGCTATATACATATGTTAGATGCTTAGTTTTTTTGCACTCCAAAACTTGGATGAGAAATGCAGTTGTTTTACCTGTACTGGAGAGATGCAAGACAGTAAAATAATTAACAAGAGATGGAATGTTTTAATTTAAAGCAGAACGACAACTTCTTAATATTACAATTTCCAGGTCTGGCTGAACTAGGGAGTGAAACAAAAGGAAGATTACCAGAATATATTATTTTGACATGAAATTTGCCTGATTTTAAAAGAAAAGCATGGCAAAAGGAGTAAAAACCCATAGCAATGCATAATCTAGCATATTTTAGAATCTGTAACATTTTCCTGTGATCAACTGAAACTTTTTCCTCATTCCCTGTCCATTTTAATTCCTGTGTTAATTTCCTCATCAAACTATTATTTTCATAAGGAACTACACTTGTTCAAGCAAAATGCACAGCAACGTATACTTAAAATAGTTAACAAATCATCATTCAGAGTCACTACCTACCAACTTTAACTGAGCTATTTCTTTGAAACAATACATATTAATCACAACTGGCATTTCTGAGAAGATACTGAAAGCAAAAGCAATTACTTTTCTTTTTAAATAAGTCTTTGTTGTTATAGTTGCAGCAAAAATGGTAAGTCATATTATGATTTGAGGAATCATTGCACATGAATGTTGTTTTTTAAAGTTTTGTTGTTATCCATGAATTGTCCAGAAACAGACCAATAGTATAGGATTGGTTTTAATATTAGGCATGGATTTAAAATTAGAGTGTATTTCATTTATGCTATACTTGCCTTATGGTGGGTACTAGCATATAACTGCTGACATATTTTTATATAGACATTCAAATAAATGAAGAGAGTTCCCTATAGATAGCAACAGTGATTCAGATAGCAACAATGATCAGGAATCCACTTTCATGTGTCCAAAAGCTTTAGAAGAGGTAAAACAATCATAGAATATGGGTACCTTGTCTGCTGCAGAGAACAGTAGTAATATAGGAATTGGTTCAGAATGAACTGGCTCTGGCACTGGATATAATGTTTTCATAGAGCATCAGATACGTGGTTAATAGTTGGCTTTTTTACAATAGTTGTAATCCAGCTGACATGTTATGGCACTCATAGGCAGCTTCTGTTTTGCCTGGTGAAGTTTAACATTATTTTATTGTATTTTAACATCTGCTATATTTAGACATATTATCTGCAGTAACAGCTAAGGCTTGTTCACTTGTTATTCTTTGTTGTTTCTTAATGTAAGGTGGCAATTAGTTCCATCTTTTTGTGGCTGACTACAATAGACCTAGTGGCATCTTAAGGAACCATTAAAGAGTCTAATCCATGTAATCAGTACCATACTGGAATTTTGTCATTGTGCAAAGATATTAAAATAGAGAATTTTATTTTGGGCCATGATATTGGTCATATGCAATGTGTAGCTCTAGTCTTGATTTCTTTTAAGATGTGATATATTCTCAGGGACTTCATTGGTGAGTTACATTTAGGTCCTGTCTTAAAAACATTAATTTTTTGAAAAATAGAGAAAAAGGCTTACTCATTGCTAAACAAAAGTACTTTTTGCTCAAGAGAATTTAATTGTCTATTATACTGGAAGCTTGCAAGCAGCTTCAGTTCAGACATTGCCAGAGAGCATGTATTTCCAAGAATTAATATCCAAGCATCAAATCAGATGAAGGGTTGGTAAGTACATATAGAGTAACCTGGACACATATGTGCCCACACCATTTTTAATTTAAATCCCTTTTAACTTTATATATATTAGTAAGTTCTAAATATATGCACTTTCACCCTAACTAATATAACTTAATACCAATGCATATTTATTCTTATTAGATTTTTATAGCATTTTTCCTGTATGGCACCTCATAGGCGTTAAGTTAGCTGAATTCTCTAAAAATCAGGCTGTTCTGAGAACAATAGGTCCATTCACAAGTAACACTAACTGCTTAGCAATTTATAGCTCTTATTTACACTTACCTTGCATAATATAGGTAACATAAATCTGCATTGAAACCAAGAAATTTATATCTTTGGATACAATGAAACAAGAAAATATCTAAGAAGATGTTTTCTCATGTTCCATAAAAAGAGTTTTTAAGTTTGAGTGTAAGCAAATAATAAACTAAGATCTGTATTATACATAAAATGCATTTTCTGAACATATTTCTCTAAAATAATGTTTCATTTATTTTTTTGTCCTCTCGTCCAGCCATCCTAAAATGCTGTGTTTAGCAGTTGAATCCTCCAGTAAAGACGAGCTAGGAATAGAACAGGAAAATCACTCTATTGTAGCGGAGTACTGACTTTGCCAGTGTTATAAATGATGGCAAGGATCCAATTTTTAAAATTGTTTCATTTAAAATCTAAACATTGAATCCCTGTACAGTGTTTAGAGGCTTCTCAGCCTTCTCTGATTCAATTTAGAGGAAACATTTATGGGGTTTAAATTGTTCCTGGCAATTCTGAGCTCCGTTACATTTTAAACAAATGCATTTTATACAAAACTCTGCCACACATAGTCCTGAGAAGTCTAAAAATACCCAATCAAATTCCATTTGTAAACCAGTTTTACTAATAGTCAGTGGTTCAGTTGTTCTTCCCTCTTGAAATAAAGGGTGGTTTAAAACTGATAACTGTGAAAAACACATTTCCAACAGCACTTGTTCTCATATGGAATGACTAAAGCTATTTCACAATCAAATCAAATAAATCCTTCAAAACAGCATGTAGATTTCTTGCTCAGTTAATATAGGTACACTCAATACATTTATCAAACATTAGAGAAGTTTAATCTACCAGTAATGGTGAAAAACGGGTTTGGTTTGTTTATTTTTCTATTTCTTCTTTTTTTAAAAAAAAAAGGAGAATAAAATAGCTGCGTCCATTTATAATAGTGTTGTTTTAATTAAATGCCACATTACTTACAGTGTATCAGATATTCATCGGCCATTTTTAAGATATTTTTTACTTCTTGGCAGTTATTTTATTGTTATATATATGCCTGTAACTGAAGCAGCACAGCTGTGGTGAGTTCATCCCATTTCTTCTATTCTTTATGTGAGTTTTGCAGAGAAGATGGATCTGTTTTAACTCAAGATAATATAAAATGTATACTTGTATACATAGATTCAAAGAACATCTAAATGTCAAGTATAGACTAACATGTTCCTATTTTCAATGTAGCATGCTTTATTGGCAAGTCCCGTACTCAAGTCAGTTCTACTTACGCAGTATGTCTGTAGTATGATATTTTAAAAACATTTTACTTACCATTAGCTCTTTTAAGTCTTTATTTAATTTCCCCTTTTAATATTTTGCTTATATTTTTTCTCCTTTCTGAAAGTTGCCTTTTTTGATCAATTAATCCTCCTTAAACAACTAGTGACCTTGCTTGCGCTGGGAGTGGAGGGTTTGGACTAGATGATCTCCAATGCTGTCTTCCAACCTCAATCATTCTGTGATTTTGTGATTCTGTGATTCTGTACTTTTTTTAAATCCAACTTTATTTTTATCTTATATTTCTTGCCTAACTTACTTATGTATTTTTTCTGTCTTTCTGCTACTTTTAGTTCTCATACTTGGAACACCTGATAAGTAACTTCTTTTTGTTTCTATTTTCTTTTTCTTTTTTTTGTTTTAAACAGTATGATTGGCTATTAGTTTATATCAATTCACTCAGGGTGCAGATTGTTTGTCACGCTTGTTAGTTGGGGACTGATTTTCAAAGCTGATATGCATCTGGGACATCCATTAACTTCAGTTAAAATGACTATTTCAGTGCCTTTCTGGAAATCAAGTCCAGAATGCTGTTTTCGTCTTAATTTACCTTTTCTGCTAGTCAAAACTTATTTCAAGTATCACCTTCAACCTTTCTCATTGCATGAGAACTTGGCAATTCTTTCAGTTCAAACCACTGAAATGACTGGCAGTAGCTCCAATTAGCATAATTTCGACTAGTCAGCTGAACAGTTAGAATTTTTTTCCTAACTTTATAAACTGATTAAAGTTAAACCAGTACATCATTTCTCTTCCTAGAAATCTAAAAGATTTACACTGACTGTTTGGAGCAAGTACATTTTTGCTTGCAGCTGTCAAAACAGCCTGTCAGTTCAATTATCTGCAATGCCTATTAGTCAATTTTTAATAAAGCTTCAACTACTTTTCTCTGCTGTTTAATGAATAAGGTCCTTCTGCACACCTTTTAAATATGTGTTTCATGGCCCCTATGGACTTCAGAAATTATAAAGAAAAAGTGATTCGATTTACTCATAAGAGGCATTATAATTTCACGTGTTGCATGAAACTGCCGTTATTTTCTGCTTGTGGGACCTCCTGCACTCTTTCAGCATTATTAAGCCTTCTGGTGGAGAAATAACATCTTGAACTGGTAATTCTACTTAAAAAGTGTTGTGCTTAAAAGTTTTGTTTTAGTACTTTCCCATTCTCACTAAGTACTAGAGAGACTGAGCACTAACTTGCATTGGAAGGACTTCCACCATCATCATGGTGCTAAGTCTTTCTGTAGGGAAGGAGAAGGCAAAGAGAGGAGATATGGGGCCTTATAAACAACTCAGATTTGGTTCATATTTATTATTTATTGGATTTGCTTCAGCTGCTTCCAAACTGTGCCAGGCCTCCTGCCAGAAGGCTGGCCAGCTCTGGAGATTTCTGGTTTCCTGTGCAGATACATAATGAGAAGACTCATTACTTATATCTGCCCCCTAGATCTGCAGTGCAGTTCAAGAGAACATAGCCCCCTTTCTTCTGGTGAAATGCTATCACAGTTTCTTTGATAGAATATATGTGCTTTGTTGTTCAGCCCCGGATTAGATGAGACTGCAGCACTGACCCATGTGGCTGCCTTTGATGATGGTCCTGCCATTTACCAGCAGCAGCCTACAGGCTCCTTCCCAGCAGGACAATCTAATATAGTCACAAAGTTGTTACAGTTTTGAGGATCCAAAGTGGCTATAACTTCCTTGACCTTATCTTTCCTGGCTTTCTCAAGGCAGATTTCCCCTGGGTATTGTCTTTCAGGCTGCCCTCTGCTGAAGCAAGAGGATAAAATTTTACTTACACTTCTAATGGGAATCAACATGAATTTTCTACCTATTCCCTCTAATGCAGCTAACCTCTTATTTGAAAGGATGCTAGTGACTACTTTCATTGTCATCAGCAAAGGTTATTGACTGAGTTAACCGGATAATCCAACCATTTTGCCATTATTTGGGAAGGGGCTAGCAGTTTTCCCTGGTATGAAGTTAAATACATCTGCAATCTGATGAGACTTTCTCATATAGTCTTTGCTGAATCACCATGGTACAGTAAGCCGAAAATCCTTCCTATAAATGAATGTCTACAAACCTGGTCTGTTGGGCACAAATGTGCCTGATCCTTGTCTGACAGCTTTTAGCAGCTTCTTGACTTGCTCCAACTTCTGCATCTTTCCAATCATTAGATTTTTTTTTCCTCTCTCTCATTCCTCTGGGAGGCCTGACTGCATGTCTGCTCTCTGGTCCTCTCTGGCATAGCCCAGTCCCACACCTTCTGTTTCTTCTGTGTTCTTCACCCTGTACCTCATAGCCACACTGCAGAAGCTTCTCCTTGTCTAGAATTGAGCGAGGTCACTCTTGGATAGGCAAAGCTTAATCTTTCCTTCTTCTGGAGGATTTATTCTGACCCAGACTTCAGCAATCTGAACATTGCAAAACAAAGACACTTCCTTTCCATTGCCCATCAGTATCCTTAAACATGAGCCAAATCTAAAATAAAATAATTCTACAAATATTGCAAATAGAACAGATATGTATCCATCACACTGATGTAAAGCCTAACTATACAGGTAGTCTCTAATCCTGGATGCTTAGAAATTAGGTAACTTGAAAAGAGATGCTGGTTTTAAAATTACAGTCTATGTTAGAGACAAACAGTCATTTGGACTGAAGATTAGTGTAACCTGCTAAGAATGGAAAAAAAATCACGAGGAACAAAATGTGTATCTCTAATACTATGTAAGGTTTTAAGTGGTATTATGTCGTATTATTTTAATCTATCTTCTTAGATGCTGCTGTCATCATCACATTAACTCTGTGTATCAAATAAATTCATCCTCATAACAGCTACATACTGCTGAGAGGAATTATCTGTGTTATATATGAAGGAGCTGAAGCACTGAAAGTATAGGGAGTGAGATCCAATAAGTTATCTAGGTGCCTAAAATAGGATTTAATGGAACTGGGATGTTTAAATCCAAAACTGACCAAAGTACCCCTCAGCAGTGGCCAGCCCAGGAGATTCCTAGCTTCTATAGGCTTCCTGTTTTCACAGACACCCTGCAAAAGGTGCATGGTGAGAGCACCCCAATCAGGACAGTGACAATTGCAATTTGTGAAGATTTTAAGGGTCATCACCACAACCATGAAATTCACTCTGTCAGACTCCTTAGGGTGCCACCTAATTCCTGATTATCAACAAGCTTAACAGAAAGGCACAGGAGGTGCAGAAATATACCTCTGCCTAGAAAACCTCTGCACTGAATGAGAGGACACCTAAAGGTCTGTAAGTGACAGTACTGCACCTGCTGAGACCGCGGCTTTGGACTACATGCCTAACATCTCCACTTAGCCCTTCTGTTTTCTTTCCAATGAGCGTTGTGAAACTGGAGCTTTAATTGTTTAATTGTTAAAGTCCATGGTAGAGCTTAATGTATTGCATAATATTTTAATTGTGGAAATGTAATAAAAAATAATAAACATCCAGAATTTATGAATGAAAGACACAATCCTACTGGACTTAGTAATAATATTCTCCTTAATGCCTTTCACAGCCTCTCCCCCTGATATTCCTACTTACCTAAGAGTAATCTCTTTCAGCTGAAGATAAAACTGATTGCCAAGGATATGAAAAAAAAGCTGTTCTGCTACTGTTTATTGCTTTACTTATAGTTTGGCATCTATTGAGCAAAACAGCACATCGAAAAGAGATTCTTTTTTCATAATGGTCACGTCCTGTACTTTGTATTGTTTGTAGAATACTGCTATCATTTTTGTTTGTAAAAGATGTGGAACTAGAAGGGAAAATAAAAAGGGTTGTTTGTTCTTTTAAGTAGAATGCTCACAAGATAGAATAAGGTTTTAGATTCTTTGTTTACCAGGTAAACTGAGATAATTCCAGTTCAAACAGAACCTGTTCCTCTTTATTCTAATTTTGCATTACAGAGATATGAAAGAATCCTTTGGGGAGAAGGGGAAGAGTTGTGAGGGAACAGTTTTTGGACAGCTGAAGGAAAAGATGGGCACCTGCTGTTCAGCAAGTTAGGGAATTGCACATTGCAAATTTTCTGCATGTTACCAGGACAAGCAGATGGCCAGAGACAGAGTTTTCTCCTTGTGTGTAGTTTATCTCCTTACATCTCATAATGGCCTATATTAAAGTTCCAGCATTATATTCAGTTCAATTTAACACAGCTAATATATGCTTAAGCAATATTTGATGTAAAATACCTAGTTGACCCAGTTGATGTAAAAATACCTACTTAAAATAGATAACTCTTTCATATGTTTCAACAAGGATGCCAGTATAAGAGGTGATGTTGTCCACAGATTATTTCAGGGAACTAACTCAGACCACTAGAGATGAACGTGGTGCCTCACTCATCAGGAGTCATTTGTGATTTTAAAAAAATTCCTTTGCCTTCCAGTGCCTTGGTTATCACATGGGAAAGGATATAACAGCCTCTGTCTCCTGAGGACTCTGGCAATGTCTAATTTATTCTGACAATATGCAGAGCTGGTCATTTTTTTTTCCTTTAAAGCTACATCACCTTTATAGTTACTGGCATAAACCATTTCCAAGTAAGAAAAAGGCTATCAGAAAATATACTTGTGCAAATCTACCCATATCTTTATTAGTTTTCTTTCCTTTTTATTTATTTTTTTTAGTACTATTTAATGCTACTGATATTCGGATTAAAATTACTAGGGTATATTAATAATATTATGATTAATTATTATTAATAATATATTTTAAGATATATTAAAGAGAGCTTTATATTATTAAGTTTCTCTTAACAAGAGAAAACAAGAAGAAATGCAGATCTGCATCAAACTGCTGAGTATCTTCAGCAGGACATTGAGAGATTTATTTATTCTGATTACTTTATTCTGTAATTTTATTCTGATTACTATTCAGACTACCCTTCTTCAGCAGTTATTAAAATTAAATAAAAAAGAGTCTATATAAATAAAGACTGAGTCCCAGAATATCGTAGTTCTTATGTACTCTGTCTCTTCTCCATGTCAGTGAATGGTATTTCAGTTAAAAGGGGAGTCTGAAATTTTGGTATCAATAGAAATAAGTAGAGTTTGAATTGATGTATTTTCAATTTCATTTTAGGGCTGAGACCATTTAATGTCTGTTTTAGACAGCTATATCTGTTTTTGGAAGTGATTTTTAGTTTCTGGTCATAACTGCAATCACAAATCAGCTTAACAGACAGTAGTGTGGGAATCCACACACACAACAGTTGACTGCTCTGTGCAGAGAAGGGAATGCATTCCAGTTTGTAGCTGCACGTTTTTTTCCAGTTCATATAGTTGGTTAGCTTTTGTAGTAAGATCTGATAACTATCCCAGAGCAAAAAAGATTGGAAGAGGTAAGTAAAGATTGGAAAAGGTAAGTAAAGATGTCTGAAAACTAGAAATATGTGAGTTATTTTTGTTTTCCTTTCTCTTAATAGCAGTGTCAGATGCTCAAGGCATCACAGTTTCTGAGGCTCTTCAAATTGTTATTGGAGTTTGAAATGGAGGTTTAGCTGTCTTATCCAAGGGCAGCTTATATCAATTCTCTGATCAATTCTAGTAAATTGCTCATGAAGCAGGTGCAGAGCAGAGCTATGTGAAACTTCCCTTATGAATCCCACAAGCAACTGAGATTTGAATCTGGGATTTATGAGTCATTTAGGAAACCTTGGATGGGTTTCCAGTGGAATATTTCCTTCCTCGTCAAGTATAGGCTGAACTGATCATTTTCATCTGAATAAGAAGCCACAGCTCTTTCCAAGTTTAATTAGTGGGGCAGCTGCTTGATGACTAAGCCATAACATCAGCAAGTCTGAATTACGGGTGCTCAGGTAATCAGCCTCATAAAGAGGCAGTTCCAACTGTCAGAGTGCTCAGTGGAGGGGACCAATCTATAGATGGCATGTAGATGGTTTTCTGAGGTCAGAGGAGGGATTCAAGGCCCTATACTAGAGCAGAGGATGAATATTAGCAAAGGTGGTGTCTGCCTGTAGTTGCAAAGAGAATTGAGTGAGAAATGCCTTATATATTTTTCAAAAAATATATTATTGTATTCCTGTCTATATCTGTGTTGGAATGAAACATGAGACTAATTTAGTTCTTAATATCAAAATACTACACACCAAAATACTTAATGATTCAATGTCTAAAAGGCTGCAGACTAGAATAGAAGAACCTCTACTCTGCCTAGTTTCATTGCAAATAGGTGTCTGAATCCTACATCCCCCCTATTTTTAGAGTGCCCAACTGCAGGGGTATTTTCTACCTTGAGGTTATTTTTTTCTGTTCTTTCTTGTTGGAAATCATTTCACTTTGTCTAAATACCTGAAAATGTTCAGTTTCTCTGGGGTGCAAAATTATCAGTAAAAGATATGTGAAGCAGATTTCCCCACCCTCCCACCTCACCCCCCTAAAAAGCTGTGATGTTTCTTCAAATGCTAAAGTCCTTATTTGTTTGCCTGTTGCTTTTTTTGCAAAAAAAAAAAAAAAAAAAAAGTGATTTCCTGCTTTTACAGGCACTGTGCTTGAAGGTGGTTATTGCCATTTTTTTTTTTCATACACACTTCTGAGTAAAGTACAAGCTGGTGTAAATCTATGCAGCACTACTGAAGTCAGCTTGAATTCTAAGGAACAGAACCAAAAAAGTTCTTGCACATACACTATGATGGCATTTGATGATTTTAAAAAATCCTAAGCTGTTACAGATGAAAGATCTACTGCCGTGATCCACAATGATACAGTATTTTAGTGATTTTGACTCACTCCAACACTTTTATCATAGTTGCACTTTAAAAAATTAGATGACTTTCTTTGATAATCATCCAAAAATGCTACTCTCATTTAAATTTTGATCTTACGATATTGCTTTCATTGCATTCTGTCATTTTCCATTGATTTTATGCTTTGCTTTCCTTCGGAGAAGGTCTGAGAATATCCTTGTTATCAGAAGGGTCAAAAGGAGAATAAAATATGCTGAAAATGTCAAAATGTGAGATGTATTTTTAGTTTAAATGACCTAGGATTGGATTCCACACAAAATTCAGCAAATAAAGTCTATTTCATAATATCTTTGTTTTGGGGAACACAAAAAGTACAGAATTGTCCTGTTAAAAATGGTTTAATGATTAAAAAATAGTGAATAGAACCACTAAGTTTCATTTAAACAATTATTTGGATCATTTTAATTTTAGTGGTTATTTTTAAGAGGTGTTAAGTAATAGTGCTTGTTGGAGAACACTTCAAAACTCTTCTTTCATTGTCAAATACTAGTTTTTCAAATCTTTTTTTTCACATAAAGAAATTGACTTTGACATAAGGTGTTAGCTGCAGAATTGCATTTCTGCTCAGAATAAAAATGGTGCACTCAGCACAGCCTATTAATATTCCTTCAGGCATTCATCTAAATGTGAGAAACATAAATTCAGGTCTTGGTATGCAAGTAGGTAAGTAGTTGCACTTTTTCTTCTTCCTATCCTGTTCCGTGCCGAACTAACTTTGTAATTATTCTAATACTGAATGTTTTTGACTTTTCTGAGAGGGGAGAAGGGGCTTGGATCATGTTTTAGTTTCATTCTGATGCAGGATAAAAACAGTCCTTCTGAATTATTTACAAGTATGTATATCTCTTGCTTTTTCCTGGAGAGAGCTAAAGCAGTCTTGTAATTCCAAGTGGTGTTATCCACTCAAAACTAATTCAGTCTTTATTTTCTTTAACAGATTTTAATATGCTTAGTATTGTTGCAAGAAAGACTAGAGTACTACTCTTCAATGATTTTTTTTTCTTTTTTATGATAAACCCACCAATTTAGATTCTTTTTATAACTCTTCCAGAAGTCTCACTGAGATGCTATTTTTTATGAAGCAACAGTAATTTTGCTTTCGTGGACTGCCCCAACCACTAGTGTTTCCATATGCCAAGTAATTTATTTAGGGTATGAATCTGTTAAACACTTATGTTTTGCTTATGCCTAATTGTTTGGCATTACTGTATTTCAAAATCTCACCCAAAAAGCAGATCCTATAAAGGGTTTCAGCATCTACTGTTTGGGCACCACAGCATGTCTGCCTTACGTGAATAGGAGATTTACTTGGTTATTTTGTCAACTCCATGCCAGCACAAGATTGTTTCCATCTCTACCTTCTGGACTGGATTGCCAGAACGGGATTAAACATACAGATTGCCTGTGAAATCTGCGTACCTGCAACACCTCTGAGCGATGATCTGAAAGACTCAACAGAGAGAAGAGAACCTTTGTTCTTTGTCTTTCAAATCTGCCTTTGAAATCCTGTCTCACAGTCTCTTTCCAAGGCAGAGGATCTGTTGCATGTACAGCTGTATTTCTCTCAATGGTCTCTGCATTTTCAGTACTGAGAAGGATAACTCCTATTTTCATATAATAGCTGTAGCATGGATGTTCATGTGTGTCCTCTATTGCCATTCGTGCTACAACACCATCCTGTCGTCTGTTATCCTGTCATTTACACTCACTCAGACTCTGTCTGACTTACTGATGTGAAGCTTATAATGTTTCTGCGTTTTGTTCTACACATTTGAGTTTGATGAGAAGAGGTTTCAGATGGTTCATTCTCTGTGGTGAAGCTCTCTGAGAGCTGAGCCTAGGTTATTTCATCTACTTCTTTGACAGACCAACATTGCTTCTTTTCCTTTGATTTCGGGGTAGGTTAATCAGGGTAGAAAATGAAGTTACTCAATATACTAATAAAATACAGTTGGAAGTTCAAAAGCAAAACCAGTTTTGGTCATACTTAAATTTGCTCCTCTAAAAATCTAAAACAAAAAATAGTAATACATCATTTGCTGGTTATTGTATTATGGATCATGCTGCTGCAGATTTGTAACTCTTTACAGAAGAATCTCTAATATAAACTTAGCAAAAATAGCAGCAGTACAATTTTTCTGATCATCTCAACTAAATCTGGTCTCAGGAATTGGAAAGGGCTTAAGGTTAAAGTCTTCTGTCCAACATCGCTGTCTGCCTATGTTTATCCAACACCTAGCCTTGAGACCAAAAAAATCCATTGCATAAATCCAAGTGACAATCACAGTGGTAATATATCCCCCACCACCTGACTTAAGTCCAAGGAGGGGAATCAAGTCATAGCATTGTCTGGCTGGCAGTCCTAAAACCATCACAAAATAGTATCTGTGGATTTGGACCGCATTTATCTAGGGGATGAACAATACCCATATGTTCACCAGATGACTACAGACTTGGGTTGATTGAGTCAAAGTTCAAGGCCGCAACAAAGGATAACTTGTTTCCTTAGGACTGGCTTTGATTAGAATGCTGTTTACAAAGAAATGTTTAAAAAAAATGAATATTCCAAAACATGTACAAGGATCATTGTTCCTTGTTTTCTCTGTATTTATTTTTCAAAAAGGTTCGGTTCAATTATTTTATGGGTTACTTTCATTAAGCATTTATTTCAATTCTAGTAATTCAAATTTGGAATTATAGCACATGTATGTTTCCTAATTTAGAAAATCAAATATGGATGGAATTGCTAGGTGATATGCACACTCCCTCTTGTAGTCTCACTCTTCATATATATACACATTCAGGAATTAAGACATAAATATCTCATATATGCCCTGTAACACACACACACAGATGCATACATATGTGTGTGCATGTGCATATGCAGTTGTATTTAGATGCATATATACGTGTGTATAAAATTCTAGTTTCTTGCTCCTCATCTATTAAGCTATATATATTTGGAAGGGAAAGCACAGAAGGATCTGGTTTCTATTTTGTTTCCCACTATGGAAACAAATTGAATGGAAATGTTCTGCATCATAATATCCTTAAGCAATGTGTTACCATTCTTTTACATTTCAAAGTTTTCTCTAAAGCATTGTGAATATCATTTATAGGAAAAATGTAGGACACCTTTCTCCTTGATTAATTTGTGCTATGTACTTCCAAGAAATAGTAATGAGCTGGACTGTGAATGTATTTGACTTTTACACATTTGTAAGTGGAATGAAGGAGAATAAGAACTCCCTTTATTCTTATAAACAAGTTAATTACATCTTGAGCTCAATGGGGCTACACATCACCTTAAACACATAAAGTTCAAAAAGTTCTGATGCTGAATGGCACATATTACAGGCCGAGAACAACATTTTCTACAGGGATGAAAAGATGTGGTATAGAATCCTGTTTCCATGATTTATGCAGCTTCATGAGGATGTTCCAAATGCAAAATCCTTCCCAAAGAGAACAATGAACTTGCCTAAATTGGACAAAGGTCTTGCTGTAACCTAAATGTACATATTGATGCTTGCTTAGTCATTTCAGTAGGTGTAATTAAATAATTGCTTTTTTAATAAAAAATCAATTAAAAAAGGCTGAGAAAACTCACTTTGGTGGCACTCATAGAATACTCAAATGTTGTCACTAGGGTCACAGTAGGTTGCTAGATAATGCAGGTGTCTAATAATGAAGCAATTGATCCATTTGCCATTTGCAATTCTGTATTTATGGTATCTCTGCTGGTATGAGAGGGATGGATTCCAATTCAATGGAACTAAAAATGTCACAACAGAGCCTGATTTTTAACCTTAGAACTTTACAACTGCAAGACCCTACAAAATGTAAAATAAAAGCAACACAAGTCAAGTGACATGAAAATCATAATTTCTTGAAGCATGAGCAACTCAATTTGAAATTGGTGTATTAATTTATTTTAAACCATGTGGGTGGTCGAATACTGAACTGAAGACGCCTGTCGCTGGCCGTCCCAGCGAAGCGTCCGCGGGCTGCGTGATCTTTTTCCGTCCTCCGCACTGTGGCGCCGGATTCCCTTTCCACCCCCAAGAGGCGAGGCTCCCTCTTGTAGCTCTCGGAGGAGTAGCTGCGAGGGGGCTGCAGCTACTGATGATCTCCTTCCTGATCCTCAGATTCTAGGGTTCCGCGATAGGTGGACCTATCGTGCCCGTGGGGTGCGTACCTCCGACACCGACAGTAACACACTCGATACGAGTTCCGGTCGACGCCAATTTATTCGGAAGTAACACAAACTTTTATAACTTTAGGAGAGGGAGGAGAAAAGGGAGGAAACAGGGAGAAGCGACGGCATGATAGGTGCTATGCTAATGTGGTGGTCTCTCCGGACTGGTCAAACCCTGTTGGTGGGCGGGCAGTCCTCCAGGGCAGACTGCTCCTGGCCCCCACCACCGGGATTCTAGCAGCTTCTAGAAAGACCCAGGCANAGAACAACATTTTCTACAGGGATGAAAAGATGTGGTATAGAATCCTGTTTCCATGATTTATGCAGCTTCATGAGGATGTTCCAAATGCAAAATCCTTCCCAAAGAGAACAATGAACTTGCCTAAATTGGACAAAGGTCTTGCTGTAACCTAAATGTACATATTGATGCTTGCTTAGTCATTTCAGTAGGTGTAATTAAATAATTGCTTTTTTAATAAAAAATCAATTAAAAAAGGCTGAGAAAACTCACTTTGGTGGCACTCATAGAATACTCAAATGTTGTCACTAGGGTCACAGTAGGTTGCTAGATAATGCAGGTGTCTAATAATGAAGCAATTGATCCATTTGCCATTTGCAATTCTGTATTTATGGTATCTCTGCTGGTATGAGAGGGATGGATTCCAATTCAATGGAACTAAAAATGTCACAACAGAGCCTGATTTTTAACCTTAGAACTTTACAACTGCAAGACCCTACAAAATGTAAAATAAAAGCAACACAAGTCAAGTGACATGAAAATCATAATTTCTTGAAGCATGAGCAACTCAATTTGAAATTGGTGTATTAATTTATTTTAAACCATGTGGGTGGTCGAATACTGAACCCCAGAGAGGGTCTGGGATCTCTGTCCTTGGAGTTGTTCAAGACTGTGCCCTGAGCAGTCCAGTCTCATGAGATGAGCTTTGAGCAGAAGGCTAGACTAGATGGCTGTCAATCATCCCTTCCATTCTCAAGCATTCAATGATCAGAACATTTTAAATTCAGAAGATTTTAAAACTAAATTAAAATAATAAATTCTCTTTTTTCCTCTGGTGTTCAGACTCATTGTTTAGGGGAAAGGATTTTTCGTTTGTTAGTTTCTTTCCGTGACAGGGTCCTAGGTCTTGCTGACTTCTCTAGCTACCTAGTGCAACTGCTGTGTTTGAAAATCATCACCGCAAACCAATACATCTTTTTGTTCTCTGTGGTTTCGTTAGCTTCCCATTTTTAAGCTTATTCAGCAGTACATCATTTGTCAGCTATTACTTTATGAGCAGAAGACCTAACATTGATCATTCCTTCAATTGATTGACTTTGTCGTTAATAAATAGTCCTGTCTACTACAGGACTTTCTACATTTTTTATATTATAGAAAATATTTGAATACTGAGGCTTGAGGTAACAAACTAAAGTTCCATGTGAACATGAGAAAAAACTTCTTGATTGGGAGAGTAGCAGAATGTTGGAATAGGTTACACAGAAAGTCTTCTTCCTTCAAAAGTCATCTGCATATTCAAAAGCCATCTGGACACAATCCTTGGAAATGTGCTTTAGGTGAACTTGCTTGAGCAAGGTGGTTGGACTAGATAACGTCTCAAGGTCATCAACTATTCTGTGAGGCTTTGTCTAAATGTGCCAAGTAAATAATCAGGATGCTGCCCATACTTCATGAGAAAAGAATACAAGTGAATTATGTTGGAGGAACTGGGAAAGAAACTTGCTTGATCTGATGTCAATGAGAATGGACACTGCAGCAAAGTGCCACTCCTAACAATTCTCGGTACTAACTTTCAAAAATATGTATGACCATACATGTGTGATATATGCACACACACAGCTACAGCTACAAAACTGTCTTTCTGAGATAATTGGGAATATCTAGATGACTAAACACCAGAGAAATCAGTAATCAGTTTCCTCAGGAGAAGTTCATCTTTCTCCACATTTGTTTTCCTGCAAGTGTTCATTCTCCGTTGTGAAAATAATGTTTTACAGACACAATCTATGGGACTTTCACTATGACAAGACAAAAATCCAGTGGGAGTGGAGGGACCTATGAAGGAGGGGAAAAAGAAAAGAAAAAAAAAGACATATGCAAACTCCCTTTGAAGACAAATCCTCCTCTTAAAAGTAGTGAGATGCCTGTCATATATATATATCTTATCCTAACACATATTATCTATTGTATTTCTTTATCTAACTACAGAAATTTTGTCTCATTCAAAGCTTTCAATGACAATGCAGGGAGGAAGAAACTATAAAGATGGGAATTATGCTCAAGAAAGAGGTAAAAGACCAAGCTTATATCAGAAACTTCTGCACAATATATTTATACACCAAGCTAACCTTTAAAAATCTGAGTGATATTTCTGAAATATTAAAATAACCACAAGGGATTAGCCAATATTGTCATAGCTATATAGAAAATATCAAATGTTTTCTTTTAAGACATTAAAAAGAATGCATTTACTATATCAGATAAAATCATTTAAAATGAGTTTTTAGTTTTGTTAAAGGTGTATAAAAATCATGAAAAATCTGTCTTTCACAATATTTTTACATACTTCAAAATATTTTTATATACTTCAATCTTCTGTCACTTGAAGCAAATATTTCTAAAAATATTACTATTATTATCCAAAATATGTTTTTTTATTCTGAAAGAATTCCAACAGTATGAACCCAAATTCTAGTTTCCTGATTTAGATAAAAAATGTTTTCATTAAAACTTTTCCCATTCAAATGCAAACAAAAAGGAATTTAGGCTTAGATCTGAAGGTCATATAAGGGAAGTACTTTCCAGGTCTCCTTTCTTTCTTCTCATTTCCTCCCAGCCATCTGAAACACCCCACTTTTTTTAAGAACTGATCACCTTATTCTTCCCTTAGAGTCAATGAGTCATGCCTTATGAATAATTAACAGATTAATTCAATCTAGAGCAACTTTAGAGCAACAATTTCAAGAATGTTAGTTTAAACCTGAGTCATTTAAGTTCAAGGTGGCTATCTTGCCCATCTTAGGAGGTGTGCAGTATATATCTACCCTTCCTAGGTCCTCCTTACAGCTCACAAAAAGAAGCAAACAGGTTTAGTCATAGTTCAGTTTGGGAAACAAACTGCCTTGTCTTGTGCCAACGAGCATAAGCTTCAAAACTCAATCACTGCCATTGCAATCCTAATAACATAAGAATTAAAAGCAAATGCAAGATAAGACCAGTGAATACAGTGCAAAACCCTCTTTTGGTAATATAACTTCTCCGTGCTTACTTTCTTCTTGATTAGTATGAATGACATTTTTCACTTATCAAAAGCTTGGAAAGAAGTTCATATAATGCATTTTCAATTTTGATGGTATACCTATTCGGTTAGTATATATATGTTTTATATTTCAAAGAATCTCTTGACATTTCTATTATTAGTCAAGCCAAAATTACAAGCACATATTACTATAAGATGAAAAGTTTGAGAGAGAGTGCTGTCAGTCTTATTGTCTAATATTTTGTCAATAATTTTTCAGAATTGTTCTGTAGATACCAATTAAAGTCTATAGTTTAATAAGGAAAACCCATATGCATTTATTACTTTATTTTTCCATTTTTCAGTCCTTAATGACCTTAGGACAGGGTATTTTGAGAGGATTAATGATCTGCTAGAAGTTCATTACCCAGAGCACAGAGATTTAGACTGGTCACTGATCTTGGGGAATTATTTTGTACTTTGATCACTGCTGGTAAGTTTCTTAATGGATTCAGATTCAGCACTTAAACAACAACTGTGATAAGGTAAATTTCAAACTTTTAGGAACTGACAAGATTCACGTTAAAACTACATATTTTGTAAAAAAATAAAAAGGTGTCATTTTTAAATATATCTGTTTATCCCCTAATATATTTTTTCTCCTTTCTATCTGACATCTGAGAAGACATGCAGTAGACCTATGTTCTACTGCATGTCATCTCAAGTTCTTCAGTAATCAGGCTGTGCAGCCATCCAAAACCTATGAGTGAAGTTTATCTATATGCACATGTGTATATATGTATATCAACATACATAGGTGCATAAGTACATATGCATACACAAACTTATAAGCTAACATTTTCTGACAGCGCTGATACAGTACATTTTTTTCAGACTAGAACTTTTCTAAGAATAATGAAAAGAAAATATTTTGTAGCTACTCTTTTCTATGAATCTACCTGTGATCATGTTACAAGACAAAGAAAACTGAATCAAAATACTCGTTCACAGAAGGCCTTTTTTGTTGCATCAACTAAAGCAAAGAGAACGTGTTAAAAAAGTCATCCTTTTCTTCCTTCTCAGTTTGAAACAATCCAAACACAATGACTTAAGCCTGTCTTAATCTGTGGTTTAGCTTGGAAACACATAAAATTTTAATTTTATCTACATAAAATAAGTCTCTGTGTCTCTATCTGCTTTTTTTTAAGGGTCAGACCACGTTTTTGCACATGTAGCTATGACAAGATCTGTTTTGGGTGGGACTTAGTACAGTACAAGACAATAACTTAATTGTCACAACCTTTATTGCATTTCTGCTGGAGACAGTAAATTTGAGTAGGCTTTCCTTCAGAGATAGGGCTCCACAGAAGCCTAGATGATGGGGAATTCTCTGACTCGCGTTATTCCCCTGATACCTTGATGCAGCCCTTTTCGGGTTTATAGATTGTCTTTGTGCTTTCAGCACATCATTCTCACCTCTTCCTAACAGGAAGACCGTGTAACATCCTTGCTCAATATTTTGTTGGAGTCGGAACCAGTGCAAGCTTGTACAAACCCAAGCTTTAATTTTGACCACTGATCAGCTATCCCACCAGGTCAAAGCTGCTTGCTTGTGTTTTATGTCATCTTCAAGCTACACTGGACACTTTTCTTGCTTGTTTCCAATTAAGAAAATGTAGCATTTTTTTTCCCATACATTTTCAAACAATGTGAATACATTGTTTTCATCTGCTGTATGAAATCCTGAGAATAACAGAGAAAAAGAGGTCAAAATCATAATCGATTGAATAAGAGAATACTGATTACCTGGACAGACTGGATAACTGGGCTGTGAGAAATCTTATGAAATTCAACAAAAAAAAGTGCAAGGTCCTGACACTTAGGGAGGAATAACCCCAGACACCAGTACAGGCTGGGGCTGACCTTCTGGAGAGCAGCTCTGCAGAGAGGGACCTGGGTGTCATGATGAACGACATGCTGACCATGAGGCAGCAGTGTGCCCTCATGGCCAAGAAGGCCAAGGGGATCCCGGGGTGCATTAAGAGGAGCATCTCCAGCAGATCGGAGGAGGGGATCCTGCCCCTCTACTCAGCCCTGGTGAGGCCACATCTGGAGTATTGTATCCAGTTCTGGGCCCTCCAGTACAAGAGGGATGTGGAGCTGCTGGAGAGAGTCCAGCGCAGGGCCACGAGGATGATCAGGGGCCTGGAACATCTGCCCTATGAGGAGAGGCTGAGGGAGCTGGGCCTGTTCAGCCTGGAGAAGAGAAGGCTGAGAGAAGACCTGTCTATAAGTACCTCAAATGAGACAGTAAAGAGGATGGGGCTGGCTTCTTTTCACTGGTAGCCACTGATAGAGCTAGAGGAAAGAAAACTGAAGCATCAGAAAGCTGAAGCCAGAAACTGAAGCATCAAAATTTCCACAGGAACTTAAGGAAAAATTTCTTGACAGTGAGGGTGACAGAGCTCAGAGAGGTTGTGGAGTCTTCTTTTCTGGAGATCTTAAAAACTTGCTTGGATGCAGACCCGTGCTGCGTGCGCTAGGTGGCCCTGCGTGTACAGGAGGGTTGGACTAGATGACCTCTGGAGGTCCCTTCCAACCTTAGGCATTCTATGATTCTATTAGCTGGAAGGCTGCTAGTGGACACCTAGTTGATTCAATAATCTCATTCAGGGAGATCAGCCAGCAAGAGAGAAAGTGGATCACAGACTAGAATTTAAGTACTTTATAATTTTCATGATCGTTCTTTGTTGACTTAAACTTTGGCTGATCTTTCAAATTGAGGAGATTTAAATAAATATAGCCTCTACTAAGTTTGTACTATTGTTATCAGTGCTAAGCAGATTTTCAACTATTTATCTAAGTAATAGCTTGAAGTTTGTTCTGCTGTTAAATGTCTAGAAAACTGCCTTGAAAATGGCAATATGGTGCTTATTATTTGTGTTTTGGAGCCTAACTAGATATGCTGAGCTTGCAAGCAGGAATATATTTAATTCCTTCTTTTCTAAGCTTCATTATTGCACATTCATCTTGGGATCTGAATGCAAGCTGAGTTCACTCTTTCTTCAGCATCACTGTGAGTAATACATTTTATGCTGGCCACATTCTGCCCTGGTATCTTCATATCACACTTTCAAAGTACCTTTGAAATGATCTTTAAGACACTTTCTAAATATGTAGGACTTAGCAACTCAGATGATGACTGTGAAACAGAATTACTCTTTCTCTGTAATGTGTCAGCTGTAGAGTTCTAACAAGGTTGTAACAATGAAATCGTTTTTTTTTTTTTTTTTTAACTCAAATGAGCATCTATTGTACTGAATGCACATCATGGCCATACTTGTGCTAAAAAATGATAAGCATGCATTTGTTAGAGACTTTGTTTATGTAGTTTAGTCACAAAATCTATCTTGAAGTAAGAATTTCTTTATCCCAAAGCAGTAGTTGCCATATAGCAAGATTCACATATATTCAAGCTCCCAACTTATAGCCGGGAGAGATATTTACATACAAAGTCATATGTGTCCAGCTGAGCCAGGTCCTTCATTGAACTGCAGTCTGAGATTGTCACAGTAGATCAAGTTAATTAGTGTAATAGCACATGTATCACTTATCACATTATATCACTTATCACATTTCAGTGTAAGGGAATGTTATTATTCATATGCAAAGCTTTATCTAGAAGCTCAGAGCTTGCCTAAGCTTCTGAATCTAATAGCAGGTACTCCAAGAAAAAGAAAAAGAAAAGGTAAAAGAGAAGAAAAAGAAGAAAGGAGTAAGAGAAAGAGAAGCTAAAAAAAAAGAAAAAAATAAAGGAGAAGAAGGACAACAACAGTCTAAAAAACACTCTCTCCAGATATTTAGGGTGGGATTTCTTTTATCTAACTTTCTTTTTCTTTTTAGATTTTTTCTTTTTCTAGTTTTTTCTTTTTTAGATTTCTTTTATCTAACTCTCGTAATGCTATATGTGTATTATAAATATGTTATTCAAATTCTATTAGTAGTTAAAGAATAAAGCTGGAAATCTTCAGAGAGAAATTTACTTTATTACACATGTAAAATAGGTAGGATTAATCACCCTGTAGAAGTGTCCATCTTTCTCTGTTGGCTGAAAAGTATGCAGGAAATCTACAAAACTAACTTAGATGAGACACTTATGATAATTTTAAATTGGAATGATCCTATTTTTAAAATCTGACAAAAAATGCTTTCTTTCTAAATGACCTGAATATTCTCATCTGATTCTGAATGTAGTTAAGAAAATTCAGAAAATTACGTGCTTAAACTAAAATAGAAATGATGATTTCAAAGCATATATCCAAACAAGAATTTTAGTAAATTCCCAAGCCTGGTCTTTTTTGGTCACAAATACATGTGAAAGCCAGCAATCTTTTTTCTCTGTTACAGTCTTATAAAATTGAAATTCGATAATCAGATATTATTTATAAATGCATACTCAGATGCCAGATAGAGAAATAACTTCAATATAGGCTTTTTCCATGTTCAGAATTGTGGCTTCTTTCATGCTTAAGGTTTTTTTTTTTTTCAGTCATTCTAAAGTGATTAGAGGGGTGGGTTGATTTGAGCTGTTGTGAGGCACCTCACTGGGTAGCATACTGAGTAACTTTATCAGCATATGAAAGCAATGAGGCAATCTATTCCACAGAGGATCCAGAAAGACAAGTTCTTCTCCAATAAAATGATGAACATTGAAATATTCAATATCTGAAGATCCACTAGAAAGTCTTTCATCTGTTTTCTTAGATAATGTGTTTTAGTGAACATGTTTTCTTGCATTAAAAAAAGTGCTGTAAGTGTTCTAGTTGTTTCGCTGTACATGTGTTCTTTATAGCTTTTTTATCAAATTGGATGTTAACTTAGCTCAAATATCTGATTCCTGCCAGTCACCATCAAAAAGCCTCATGATTGAGTAATAGTAAGAGATAAAAGAACAGATGTGAATAAAAATCCTTCGCTTTTTTAGCTACTTTTAAATATTCTCAGCTGCGTGAATTTGAGAGAAATATGCTACTTGGATTAGAGTTTGCTTTTGCTGCCAGAGTCCCTGCTTCGTGGCTGTGGTGGTGGTGATGATGATAGCAGGCCCAGAAGCGGTGTTTTGAATACGTTTCCCCCCTCCCCAACCCAGAATCAAAGAAAGGCCTGTGGGCTGTAAGTAAAAGATATGCAGCTGATTTAGCTCCTTGCAAGACTATTTATTTCTTCGAAGACATTCCTTGCTTTGATCAATAGCTTATCATAAATAAAAACAGAGCAATAGCATAAAAGAGTATTTTGCTTGGGAAGGAATAACATGTCCTGAAAACCCTGCGAGCCCCTAATCTCTACAATGTAGTATGGCTCCAGATCAAGGGCAATTGTTTCTGCTATTTCCTAATGCACAGGCAGTGTGGTTGGATACTTTGAAAGATATTTTTTCTTCTTCTAGTAACAACCTGTAGAGCAAAATAAGGGGCTTTTTTGGTCCCCACTATACAAAGTAAGTGTAAGCTTTTCCTGCAGTGAAGGATAGACATAAGAATGACGCAGCTAATGTTCAAAGCCAAAAATGTAATAAGGAGGAGTCATTAAAATGCTACATTCGGTGCTAAACCACTTGGATGTTTCTACCTCCCAGCCATAAATAAGATGCTCACTGAGAACAAAGTTTTCTTCCTCTCTGCAACTTGTATCTTCTGAAAATCACCTGTCCTAACCTGTAGACATTAGAAGAGAAGGGACTTAAGATAAAAATTTGAATGAGAAGCAAACTTTGCTCGCAAGATTGAAGTTTGTATTGTTCTTTCCCCTGTAATTTTATAAAAGGAAGGAAACACTAAAGTGCAAAGCAAAGTATAGCTCAGATCTATACTTTGGGTTAACTTGAAGAGGCACCAGACTTACAAAGGAGGAGGAAAAAAAAGGAAGAAAATTAAAGGAAAATAATTCATATTTTACATAGCAACATCATTTGTCTCCTATGGCCCCGAAAGCAAACATTAATACAGTTACTATGGGATACAATTCACTGCCCAGAGTACAAAGAGAATTTCATTTTTCAAGATGCTTTCCCACAATCAGCTAAACATCCTGCAGTTATCAAATCATACTGTCTATACACAGGCAAGTGACAGAAATAATTGCCCTTGAACCCATCCACACCAGAGAGGACAATTTGCTTCATCCTTCAAATGCCAGAATTCCCATTACATTAAAAAAAATAACATCTGGAAAGTGTTACAGAATAGTTCGATTTTATTTATGAATTGTTTTTCCATAGATGATACAATTATCCTCTAGGGGAGATAAATGTTCCTATTTATTTCTTGTCTGTATCACCAAACTTGCACAGTAGCAGTAGCTACAAGAAAATTGCTAATTGAGGGATATTGCAGCATCATGGGTGTCAGTCATTAGGGTAGTTAGGGATAGAGAGCCAATTGCACTTTTGCCTTAAATCACTTGTGCCTGCAACAAATGAGCAAAGAATAAACAAATGTAATTTTTTTATAAGTGTGAGGTTAAGTCATGTATCTTTCAAAGTGAAAGATGGAATATTTTGAACAGTTTTGAATTAAAATCTATCAAAAACTATTGTTGCTCTTACTGCATATAGGCATTGTTTTAGTCTTCTAGTAATGTAAGTTATACCTCCTTTGAGAATAATGATCCTGTTCATTTCCTAATACGTGAAGACTGGACACTACTTATTTACATATCATTAAATTTATACTCCTTCAGTAGTTAGCATTTGCAAATGAACATAATCACACACTTGAAGAGAGAAACAGCTTGATTAAAATGTAGTTTGTGAGTTGACACTTGAGATAAGTCAGAAAGATAACTAAAATGATCCTTAACCAAATAGGACTTTTGCACACATAAATTTCACAATAAATGATTAATTAGAATACTGGACTATTGAAAATAAATAAAAAATGTTGAAATAAGGATGGATTTCTTGATCATAAAAATATGAAAATATGAAAAAGAAATGTCCATTTTTCAGAGATAAATTTCAGCAATTTTGCCTGGACATTCCCATTACATAAGAAGTGGTTTGAAAAAATTCTCAGTGTGCAAAATAGTCCCAGCCTCGAGAGCTGTTCGGCATTGCCATGGATTGGGGACAGGGGGTGAGGGTGAGGACCAGGTAGGGTACATGTCATGCAGGGCTGGAGCTGGCAGTGTTGGCAGAGGGCAGATACAGAGGGAGCCCTAAAGGACGCAGAGTGACAAACAAACTTTCAACCCTTTACCAGTGTGGTCAACATCAGGTGTAAATTGAACACAGTGATACTGGAAGATGTGTATGCTGTTTTCAGAGCTTGACAGAATGGATTTATTTCCTCTTCTAACCACTTTTCTAAAAATACCAAGCAGCAAATGAGAATGTTGCTCTTTTTTTCCACATTGCCTTTTTTTACTTCCTTGCTTGCCTATTTTCCCTTCTTTCCTCTTTTTTTTCTTTCCATTTTTTCCCCTTTCCTTTCTTTTTTCCCTTCTTTCTTCCACAGATGTACTTTCTACATACATGCTAAATGGGTCTTTATATTTGTAGAAATTTCTTGAATTCATTTCAGACTCCTCATGTGGTCAAGAATTAAAAGTTTTTCTTTTAGGGAATTGTATGAACAAACTGCCCCATGAAACAGAAAAAGAAGGAGAGAGGCAGGGAGGGAGAGAGGGAGGGAGAGAGGGAGAGAAAGAAAGAGAGAGAGGGAGAGAGAGAGAGAGAGAGAAAGAGAGAGAGAGAGAAAGAGAGAAGAAATGAGACTTCCAGCACTTTTCAAAAGAATTCTTTGTTAACTACTAAATAAATAAATAAATAAATAAAATGAAGGAAGAAAAGAAAGAAAATGCAGAAGAAAAACAGCAAAAGAGTTGGTAGCCACAACAAATTTTTTTTTTCATGAAGCTGAAGTCTAGGAACAAGTAGCTGAGTGCATAGAGTGCTTGACAAAACAATTTAGGAAAAACAACTATTTCAGCAAAACAACGGAAGAAAGGCTGACTGGATAAACTGCAGGTAATGTAGAGAAGCAGAAAGCACAGCCTGCCCACCAGGCCAGAAAGACCAGATAGGTAAAGTCGGAAAAAAAAGAGCTTTCAAAGATACTACCAGAAGCTGAAATGACTCCGGAAGTTTATTTGTTGTGTTTTATTTGTTGTGGAGTCTTCCTCTCTGGAGATCTTCAAGACCCGCTTGGATGCAGTCCTGTGCCACGTGCTCTAGGTGGCCCTGCATGTGCAGGGAGGTTGGACTAGATGACCTCTAGAAGTCCCTTCCAACCTTAGGCATTCTATGATTCCATGATTCTATGAATACAAATAATAAAAGTCCTAGCTTTTCTCTCTTTACTTTATATTTGCTTCTGGATCTTTTCATTAAAAGCAGAAATATGAAAATTCTAAGTAGGAAAATTTTACTATTCTTTTAAATAAGAAAATGTAATTGACTGACACTGATCTGAAAATATAAGGACAAATACATCAAAAGTTCTGGTTCCTATTTAGAAAGTTAAAAATGTTTCTATGGGTCTTCTTTGATCAATGAATTATTGAGATAGTAGTTGACTTTTTTATGCTTACAGTGAACTGTTCAGTAAATCAAAAATTCTATAATGATGTTGGGAACTTTGTTTTCTACAATCCTTTAAGCCACCAGACTGGTCATCTGGCATATGATTTTAGATAAGATGAAAAATAAATTAAATTATTTCTATGAAAGAAAGTTCATAAGGAAAAGATATCTCTTCTCATTCTACATAGTATTTCATTGCCATTTTCTTCTTTATTGTTGTTCTTCTCAGCTGTGATTGAAATCAGACTAATTAAGTCAGAATATGTTATTGCTTAGTTAGATATAGGAAGAATTTTTTTTTCTTTCTTTCTTTCTAGAATTCTTTCTGGAATTAAGGAGTCCTGGATTTGTTGTTGTTACAAGTCAATAATAATAGTAAAAATTTACTCTGATAATGGTTTAACATTATACTCTGGATAGATATACAGTTCACAGATGCAGTAGTTTGATCATACACAATTTCAATGTAATGATTACCTTTTAATAACATGCCCTTCTCTTGCAAGCAGCATTCAAAATAATGCTCCTCTTTTTCTTTGAACACTATTTACTGAGCGTTTCTATTTTGTTTTGTTTTGACAAAGTCATTGCAGTGGGACACCTACTGTCTATGGAGAAATTCACAGTGTTTCACTCAGCTGAACAGAAGCTACTATTTTATGCTTGATAATGACCTTGCTTAATTACAACTGAAAGCGCAATCTGATTTCACAGAGCAAGCTAGTGAAAAAGCAAAGTATCAGCTGTCTACAATGCCACCTGGTTTCCTAAATCCTTCTAAGGTAGTTCTTTAATCTGGGGAATAGTAGAGAATAAGTGTTTGCTGCTTTGGCTCCTAACCCCATCTTATCCAGAAACAGCAAAGTGTATCATTTCTTATAATACTGAATTTCCCCGTGGTACGTAATACAGCAAAACATCCAGTGGTGCTGTCCTGCCTTTGAGAGATGACAAGGACAAATTAACATGTCCTTCCAGTCAAGCTGGACTCAGCTAGCTGTTGCCAAGAAAATGTCCCTTCATCTCCAGAACCTACACTTGCAGAGAAGTATAAGGCTCCACTGCTTTTCCCACTTTAGTCCAAAGTCATATAGAGCTGACAGGGGAAATGGAAAATACCAGTGGATGATCCTGAGTTTGGTGCATCCAGCATGTTAAGCGTAAATAGCACCACCTTGTGTTTTCAGCTGTGCCATTTGTAAGACTCAAGCCTGCTGCAAATAGTTCCTGTATGCTCTTTTCTGCAATAATTATAAAAACACTCTTTGCTGTGCCCCTGTATTAACATAATTTGTTTTATTCACAGCCTAAGTCATTTGCCTCCCTGCAGCACGTATTATAGCTATATTATATCTACCCAACAGTGTTGAGGGAGCAAGTAGAGTACATTTCAAGGTGTACATCAATCCAGCTCAGGTTGTTTCAAATGAAATAACAAGGTAAAAGTGCTATGTGCTTGACTCCCATAGGGAGAACTCATGGGGGGATAGAGAAGGATTCAGAAAAAAAAGATTTGTCTCAGACTCCTTAAATTAAAAAAATAGAGAGAGAGAGAGAGAGAAAGAGAGAGAGACAAATACAAAGACAGAGGATAAAGAACTGGGCAGCCTAGATATGCCATATAGGGGAGAGCCACAGTCACCATGGAAATATCAACCCATCCTTCTTTAATGGAGCATCCTTTAATGAAAACTGGTGCTAATATCATATTCCTCTGTTAGACCTGTTTGAAGTCACAAGGACCAGCTATTAGCTTGAATAGAAAACCAGAGTAGATTTTTAAAGAATTCAAAAAGGACATATCTTAGAAACCAAATGCTCCATAAGAATAGGCCTCCTGATACAGACTATAGAGCCATCTAGCATAATGCTTGGTCTTCAGCCACAATTACAATCTACTGTTCTGTCTAGATAAAAGCAACTCCTAGTTTTGAGCACAAGTCCTAATTCTAGTCTTTCCTGCACTGTCATCTGTAGAGGTAATTTTATCATTGAAAAGAGGTATATCATGTATAAGATGTATATATCTATGGAATGATCATCTGATGCGGTAGGACAAGAAAAGCATGCACAGAGCAAAATGATTGCAACTCTATTTCAGAAAGCACCTACTATTGTGGAAGATTTAATGCCTGCATTTTGTCTACTAGCTGCAAGTAATTAAATCTGACTAGGCAAAGATATCATCTTATATAGTAAATGTAAAGACTTAAGTGTCACAGGGAAATAAGGAAGCTATAGCAATGGGACCTGCCAAAAAGCAAAGTTTGAACAAGAGCTAATTTGGGAGAAGTAAGAGAAATTTCCATGGGAGTTTCTAACAATGGAGCCAAAGAGTTATCTGGTTCTCTGTGGACACTAAAGACAACAGAGAAGCCAAGAATGAATGCTCAAGGAATCTGCTGTGATCATAAGCCTCAGAGGCGATTTTAAAAGTCAGTCTTGGGAATGGGGAACAGACTACATCTTTCATTTGATTCCCTCTCTGATCCAAGAAACTGGATTGTTCAGTTGACAGAATATTTAACTATTTCTCCATATCTTGGGAATGTCCTGCCTGAACAAGAGTTTAAAGAAAGTTCTGCAATGGACTCAAACTCAACGTCTAGATTTCAAGATAGCTATAGTGATCAAAAATATCAATAACCCTCACCCTTTGGTTGCAATGACACAAGAAAGTTTTGCCTGTGTGTAGCATGAGAGAAAAAATGTATCTACCATACTGGAATAATAATAATAATAATATATTGATATTTATATGTGTTTTGAATAGTGTTCAGATCCACCCACTGGTTTCTTCTGAACTACTCTAGGGTAAAGTACCCATAATTCCATAAGTAGAATCTCAGAAAGAGCCATATTGGAATAGGTCTTTGGATTATTTGATATCATTTATCATTGTAGCAGTGCACACCTGTTTTTTTTTATTTTTTGTTCAGTTGTGAACAGGATAGTGCTAGTCATAAAATAATATTGTTTATGATAAACTAGTATATTCCTTATTTCTTTATGAAGAATAAGACATTTAAAATAATTAAGTGGCTGTTTATTGAAATAAGTTTTCCCACTTTTGAGGAATTTAAATAATGAATTTTAATTAAGGAGAGGATTTGCTAAGAGTAATGGAGAGATTAAGATATATATCTAAATCAATAAGGCTCTAGAAGACTCACAAGAAAATTTTTTCTTGTACTTCTACAACTGCATTCAATAAGAGAAAAGATTTTTTTGCTAAAATGACACTGTCATTTCATTGTCTTGGAAAAATGATGGAAAACAACAATAACCCGCATCAAGACAACATTTCTTCTTAAGCAGTAGAGAGAGAATTACCTGTCATATCTGACTCACCATTTCCTATATCTATTCAAACAGAGTCTCTTTGTTATTGACTAATTGGAAGAACAATGGTGGGCATGCAAAATCTTCTGAGAAAGATAATGAAAGCACTGGATTCTGATTGTTCTATTAAAATTGTAGCAATTCATCATTTAGCATCATTAGTGGCTGATAACTGGGATTGTGTCTATAATACCCTTTTGAGTTTTTATTGTGTTTCAGTCAACATAAAGCATAGGTTAACTGTAATAGCTGTCTGTATTAAAATTTAGATACTGTCTGTTGAAAATGGATAATTTGGTGATTATTCATATTTTTAAACATTTTGCATTGCATTAATTTATTATTCAAAATTAAATTAAAGTGCATAGAGCATATGGATTTTTTTCCTTTTTTAAACTTTTTTTGTGGCAGTGATGAATGGCAGATAATTTATAATACTGAAGTTTAATAATTAAAATGACTTTTATTATTCTGTTTACTAGATTCTTCTTTTTGCAGTCTCTTATAATTTTGCAACATTATTAGTAACAAATCTTGCACAGCAGCACCTTCTAATAGAACCCAGCATGGACAATTTTCCATGCAGATTCAATGTCTGCCTATATTCCACTAATCCCTTGATTGTTCCCTGGGTAAATAATCGGATCCCTGTTGTGTTCCTGATGCACCGAGCATTCATAAGGATAAATAACAAGATTCAGTACAACTAAAGACCCAGGATCTACAGCTGCTCTTTGGCCTGGCTGGAAAGGGCCACACAAGGAGCCTGGTTGATCCTTCACTGAAGCTTTGCCATGATTAGCACAGTTCATGTGTAGACTGCAACTACTTGCAGTGCAATATAGTGGTAAGCTAGCCAGGAGACATTTCAGTTGAGAAAACTCCAAGACCTTTTCTTGCTTGAGAGTCATTCTAGGACCTAGCTGACTTCTCAGGGGACTTAATAACAAACCAGGATAAAGTCAAGTTCTTTGTAAATTCTTGGTAATACATGGCACAGGTATGGAAATTCTACTCAACCTTAATTGGTTTAGTATGATTAGAGAGTACTAGTTTCTATAGCTGTCATCATACAAAGCAAGGACTTGACTCACCAACATTTATCTACTTTGGTTGCCACGTCAAATCACAGTGATTTATGTGCTCACCTGAGAATAGTTACAGAGAGAAGTTCACGGCAAGGTGCATACTCTTTGCTCCTGCTTCATAATGAAATATTTGAACTGCCCAGATTCTGTGACCCTCACAGAGATGAGCATATCTTTAAACATAAAAGAATCCTTCCAGACTTTTCTGCAATAGATTTTTACAGAGTAATTATTTCAGATTGCATTAGCCTAAAAATATGAAGATCTTTAAATCTGATTTTCATTTATTTTAAGCTTCCTTTTTAATGTACGATCTAAAGGGGAAATGAGAGAAGGGATTTAAAAAAGTTGTAAATTATATTTGTACCAGTTTTAAATGTATTTTACATTGCTGGTCTGATAGAAAGAGATTTTAATGTAAACAAGATTCCACTATATTAATCATCTCAAAAAGGAAAAAAAATAAAAAGCTTTCCCATTTTTAGGATTTTTTCTGTCCATATTGATGGTAAAACACCTCAAGCCATCAATAAAATGCAGATTATGCTACTGCAAAAGGGGCTTTGAAAATGCTTTCTAAATGTTATGCTATGGAATTTTGTATTTATATGAGTGAACCCCTTTAAATTCATAAATCTGGAATATTGGCTTCCATAAGGGGAAAAAAAAAGACTCTGCACTCTGCAGTCAGAGGACACAAAAACATTGATCAATTGAAGAACAGGAAGAAGGGAAGAAGGGAAGAAAGGAAGAAAGGAAGGAAGAAAAGAAGAGAGAGAAAGAGAAAGGAGAAAGAAAGAGAGAAAAGGAGAAAGGGAGAGAGAGAAAGAGAAAGAAAGAAAGAAAGAACGAAAGAAAGAAAGAAAGAACGAAAGAAAGAAAGAAAGAACGAAAGAAAGAAAGAAAGAACGAAAGAAAGAAAGAAAGAACGAAAGAAAGAAAGAAAGAACGAAAGAAAGAAAGAAAGAACGAAAGAAAGAAAGAAAGAACGAAAGAAAGAAAGAAAGAACGAAAGAAAGAAAGAAAGAACGAAAGAAAGAAAGAAAGAACGAAAGAAAGAAAGAAAGAACGAAAGAAAGAAAGAAAGAACGAAAGAAAGAAAGAAAGAACGAAAGAAAGAAAGAAAGAACGAAAGAAAGAAAGAAAGAACGAAAGAAAGAAAGAAAGAACGAAAGAAAGAAAGAAAGAACGAAAGAAAGAAAGAAAGAACGAAAGAAAGAAAGAAAGAACGAAAGAAAGAAAGAAAGAACGAAAGAAAGAAAGAAAGAACGAAAGAAAGAAAGAAAGAACGAAAGAAAGAAAGAAAGAACGAAAGAAAGAAAGAAAGAAAGAAATTAGTCCTCTTTCTCATCTGTCCAAAGAATAAATAGGACAACAGCTTTATCTGCAATGAGCGCTTCTCTCTGAATTTGTTTCACTTCAGTCATCTAAAAAAATCAATTAAATTAGAACATGAAATTGAGCTATTTTATTTTTTATCTTCAAAAATAGCAGTTTTCTCTCTTTTAAGTATAGACATAAAAAAGATTCATGTGCCACAGCTTTACATGATTCTGTTAAGGATATTATACATATATCTGCTTGTTAAATTAAAAGTAAATTGCACAGTGTTGAAATATGAGATTTTCTTTTACAGTATAATTAAACACAGAAATCAAATATTTGTAGGAAGAATATTAGAAACACAAGTAGAAATTGAAATGTATGCCATTCCTGATAAAGAGAAATAAGTCTGTACCTTGAAAACTTCCAGAATTTCAGATAATTGCCAATAAAGTGGTCATCTTCCCTTCTGCTAGATTAAGTATTACCTTCACATTTCTTATAAATAAATGAAAATTTCCATCTTAAATCATAGTGAAAGCAAACTACAGATAGTATAGCATCTTTATCAAAGAAAGGTAAATAAGCTTTGCGTTGGTTAGATCATTTGTGTACCAATATGATAGAACACAGTGACTAAAAAAATCAGAAACAAACAAAAATATGAAATTGAGCACTTAAGTGCACAAGCAGTGTGAGATAGTAATTTAAAATATACACATAGATATACGTTTTTTTTCTGTATGGAAGCATCTTACATAAAAGAAGGTTTTTAAAATCTGAACTTTAACATGCCCTTCTACACATCTTCAGAAAATCCTTTCTTGTTTTAGAAAGACTTAGTCAACTTCATTTGAATACAGTGTAAAAAAGCAGCATATAAAACATATATTTGAGAAATATTTTTAATGTCAGCACTCTTTTCTCTTGCAAATAACATCTCAAGTCATATCATTTAGAAGAATTTTTTGTTCACAAAAATGTTTTTAAAGTGTTGAATTTTCATGAAAATTCTGATGTTAAAAAGTAAAAGAAAGATGACTTCACATGCAATTTCTTGCTTAGAGTATCTCTACTTTGCTTAGTTGTGAATTCACTGAAAGTCTGCCTTGCATCAAATTCTATTCACAAGATTTGTTTCTTAATGTAACTCTGTGCCCAAAGATTCAAGTTTTTAGTGTACCAAAACTGGACCAACAGAAAGAAGAAAGTCATGGTGTACTTTAAAAGTAAAACAATGAATTTAAAATCTGTATAATTAAAAGCTGTATGATTCTTTTTCCAGTAAAATAAACATATTTAGTTGGTTCAAAACTTTTATATATATTAAAAAGAGTAAATCTCACATTATTCAGAAACCTCCTGCAAAGGTTTTTCATGATACAGTATAATGAATCCATTATTGCTACTATAATCTATACTGAATTTTTGCTAAGGTGAACTGAAACACATAAATAAAAATAATGAAGATCCTGACAAAAAATTCATTGTCCAAAACCAAGAAATGGACTTACTTCTGAATTTAATGGTAGCTGTGAGCTAAAATTTTTAGAGCAAAAAGAGAGTGTATCTTCAAGAGACACTCTTTTGTATATTATAAACTTTTTCTCCAGTTGCCACAACAAGTTCTCATTTTCTCTTAAATCACTGCTGTTCAAAAATCCACAAACACTATATTTTTGTTTTAGGCCATAGAAAAGCAAGAATATATTGTGATCATGGCTAAGGAAAGTTTCTTTAAAAGTGTCATAGGTTGGATTTTGCTCACATATATTTTTTAGCTATTGATAATCATTCAGGGAAGAACATTCTGGGTGATATATCAAATATACTCCCACTGATGCCTTTTATGCCTTATCTCTTACAACAAGAACAACAGCAAAAAAAATGACCTTTGGAACTAAAATGAATTGTTGTCTCAGGTATAAAAAATCAAAGAATACTATTTTTTTGAAATGAATATCAATAAATCAATATAAAAATCTGAAATGCCTACCAATTGGTAAACTTTCTTTTAGATCTTGTTAATAATAGGCAGGTAATGTCTTGAACATGAGATACTTAGAGGTCTACACTTTGTCTGATAACAGTTTTCTGCATATTTGTCACATCAGTACTAAATGCAAACTCATAATCTAAGTGGGTTTTTTTTTGTGTGAATAATGACAGCTGTTGTCAATATATGGGATTATGAATGGAAGAAATAGTAACCTTTCACAAGCCTCAAACAGGAAGACTGAATCTTTCCCAGTCCATGGTGCCTTGACATTCTGCTGTAATTCATATTCTAGAGTGTCAAATTACATCCATTATTTCTATACAATTTGAGTGTCCCTTGTGAAAAAATATACAGGGTATTTTGAGCATTGTAAGTTTGACATTGACTTTCCCGGATATCTTTTGATATTAGTGACATTTTCTTTCACAAAGACTCTTTTAGTAGTTGCAACTACACAGAATCAGCATTGGCTTTTGTAGGCTTCTTTTTTCATGATATTTTAAATTATCAAGTGCTGGAACAGCATCTCATGAGTACTAAGTAGTACTAAGGAACAAGTATCTGAAACAGCAGATCTCTGTTAGGAACTACTTAGGATGCATACTTATGAATGTTATGTTAAAACATTGCTCTGAATTAATTCATTTTGAATACATTAGATCAGCAAAGGGATACATAGCAAGCAAGCTACTTTGACAAGATTCTAAAGAATTTTTAGTCAATAATTCTGTCATATAATGACGTGATATGGTATATGAGATACTAACATTAATAAATAATGGAGAATTTTCTATGATATATGGGAGTGACAACTTATGAGGTCTGAGAGGTGATGTAAGATACCATCTGCATTTAAATTTCCAGAAGGCTACATGCACAAAATGATTTTTTTAGTGTAAGAGATGAGCAATTTTCTGTTGAAATGCACAATCTTTTGTCATTAGATGGTCCTGGAACACCCACAAGGAAGAGGAATATTACTTTCTCCTTGGGAAAAAAAATTACTAGGAAAGAAAAGAAGAGACAAATAGAAATGTAAATTATGATACATTATCAGAACAAAATGGGAATTATACAATAGCAGCTTTCAGACAGTGCAAATAAAGAACTTTATTTCTGTTAACTCTGTTCCTCTGGGTTTAATTGTAAAATTCTTACTTGAAAACTACATTTTAAATACTAAACTGAGATACATTTTTCAGATATACAGTACAGAAAAAATCTAAAATGCACGTTATAATGTAGACAAATAAAAACAGAGGTAGATAAGTAAAGGAATTGTCTAAGGGGATAACAACACACTATATGAACATTTTAGCTCTGCAGTAGCCTGAAGATCAGCAGAATACAGTATTCCTGATTCAGTAGCATGGACCAGGCAACCGTTCATTGGATGCATGACATATTCAATCTTCACTTCAGAGAGGGTTGTTCCTGAATTCCTGCATGTAAATACTTGTTATCTTTGAAATGGCTGAACTTGCATATGAAATGATATTTCAGCATGAAGCCCAGAAATCCCTCCTCAGTTTATGAGTAAATTGTTTCTTGCTGAGAATAGTAGATTGTTTAGGAGTTAAAGGCTTGGGTTTCTTACTGCAGTCTATTTCCTTTGAGAGGAGGCAAGAAAGTGGATGTGAGGGGTGAAAGGCTACCTAAAAAGAAAGAGGGAGAAACTCCAAGTAAAAGAATAAGTATGTCTTTCTTCTGCCATCCAAATCTTTGGTGTCTCCTTCTGGGCTGTATAGTAAAGTCTTACTGCTCATTATAGATTCAAACTCCTGAATCTTTAGGTTATTTGTTTTTTTGTTTACTGAATGAAAGGCAGAACAGAAAAGGGATATGTGTATGTATATATACAACATATATAGTAAATAGAACTATGCTAGGGGTAAAATTCTTCATAAGATACTCATAGTTAGCTATAGATTCCCCATAAAGTGAGAAACCTAAATTCCCCCTCTGTTTCTGCTTGAGTTTACGGTTTCTGTACTATCTTAAGAGGTGATAAGCATGTTATTTGAGGCAAGGTTGTCTCTGTTGTACAAATAATATAATCTGAACAAGATCACACATATTGGTAAGAGTTAAACAAAAACTGGGGAAGATAGGTTGTAATTATGTTTACACTGAAAGTATAGCTACCTTCTTTTCTACTGAAACTAAGTCATTGTGAATTCAAGAAAATGAGAAGCATGACGCCAGTTAGAGAACAAACAGATAAGCCTAGTGGATCAGACTCCAGGGGTCTGTTACTATTTTTTCTTCAAGGACAGTCTGATATAAAGGGCACAAGCATTATATTGCATAGGTAATTCTTCCAATGGCTGTATGTTTGCTTGTGCAAGTAACTACTGGTCTAGAGTCGTTGTCGAAGACCATGTGTAGGGGTCACCATGTTCTTAGGTACATAAGACTTTGAGTCATCACATAGGGGTTTCGTGACTGGAGACTGTGTCATGCTTTATGCACATAATTGCCAGGCAGTAAGTGGACATATTCTCTGCTATACTCTACAGTCCAGCCTGAGTAGCTGTGAATCATCAATCCTCCTAAAAGAGAATAGGATGATACTGGATGATACTGGATATTTTTGAAAACTCCAAAGGAGACTGATAATATTTTTCACCTACTCAGATACCTGGCTGAAATCAAGTGGCAAGTGCTACCACCGGGAAAAAGAATCAGAATTGACCGAGAATTGGTCACAGAAGCTGCAGGACACCAACACGTTTCTCTTCTGGGATAACTTGTCTCTGTTCTTGTTCTCCAAGTGAGCAAGATGCAGCATAGCCTATTTAAGCAGTTGCATGTTAGTGTCTGTTCATTGTCTATCTTGATTATCTTGATTTCCTAAGAAAAGCAGGCTTGTGTAATAGCTTTCTGTGCAAGCCTTGCATGCCTATCAATCCTCCTAGGTAATTTTTGAGCTTATTGGTTCAAAAGGAACAGTAACATTCTACAAAAAGCCAGCAAAACATATTGCTTGGGAACTGGACCCCTTGTTTAGTCCTCAGCACAAGATGTTACGTGCTCTGCTGGTCTCACACAACAGGCGGGAAGCTGCAGCCAGGCAGTCAGTTTGAGAAGGCTTTCTGGCCAAACTCCACATTTCTAGATCAACCCCCTCACTAACGACTGCTCAGCCAGCAGTATTGCTAGATTATGTTAAAGACAAAGTGGAGGAAATAAAAACAAAAACTTTGTAGTGAGAGCGCTTTCTATAGACCCATAGCTTAGGGCTTTTCCTATCAGTTGTAGACAATATGATAATAAGAAAGAAGCAAGGGTTTTGCCACTTTCCTGTGAGACAAAATGCCAAAGAACGTAAGTATTAGTTCTGCTATTTGCAGTAATAAGTAACAATTCTAATGGTTGTGAAAAATCCCAGATGCTCACACCTATAGAAAAATCCCAAAATGTTCATCAGTAGCAATTGCCCATACTGACTTGCCTATAACTCTTCCTTGTAATCTTAACTCTGATTCTGTGAGTGAGGGAATAACTTATTGATGATTTCTCCACCAAAATTTCCCCCAAAGACTAATTCCAGGCATTATGCCAAAACAAGGATATGTCAGGCTAAGGACAAAGCATGTCACACTTCAGAGAGTCTGCATAGTGGCTGTGATTTTCAGGGAACTTCTGGAGAGGTTGCAAAATTATGTCAGATAATATCTCTTCAGATCGAGGGAAAGGAAATATCAGAAGTATGGCTTAAAGCTGCCTCATCTTGCTATCTTCTTACTGGGCTGCTATACATGCCACAAAATCATAGCCATTATGCTGAGATTGATCAGAATAAGCTATTTGCAAGTTTGAGTACCTGTCCTGGATCTAAATTAAATAAAGTAATGATTTCCAAGGTTATTTAAAATGCTGTGTTCTGACTTGTTTGCTTTAGCATGAGCACAAGGGTATCCTACAGCATCCTGCAGCTGGAGTTAGAGGACATTAAAGGAGACACTACATCCGGAGCATCTCACCTTTGAACAAAGAGAAGGTAAATCATGCTATCTGGAGCCCCTCCTCTCCTGTTCCCCCACAACTCATTTCACAGCATTTGAACAGAGAAGAGGGAGTGATACCAGAAAGTACAGGAAAAACAGTGCCTATTTAATGGACAGATGGGTATTAAGATGACATCAGGCCTGGAATATGCAAGTATTGTTCAGGCAGTCCCAGAGGATTTACAGTGGTATATTTTTTGACATTGAAGAATTTATAGTGAGATAAGTATCTTATTTTTAATCTTCATTGCATGCATCCTTCTGCTTATGTTGTATTCCTGCTATAATTTGAAACAGATCACAACCTTGGTAAGAATTAAAAAAAAAAAAAAAAAAAAGGATGAGAGGATTTTGCTCACACTGAATATATAACCTTGCTGCAAGTTCAGATATGGATGTTGGTGTGAGGAGGAGCAAACCAGAAATACCAGAATGAAAGGCTGAATTAAAGTTACTTTTTAATAAAATAAAAGATCATTGGTCATTGGAGAAATAAGGAAGCTCATGTAAACCATATGAACATATTGAAAAAGACCACTGGAAAAGCTGAATTTAAACCAGGATGGACAAAACTTAAATAGCTTATTCTCTAATCAAATACTTGAAGGTTTGTTGGAAGCTTTAAGATTGCTAAAAAAGTAGATGGTAATGTCCAGAGTGAAAGAATATATCAAACATGCAGCCCAATGGACACTCGGTAAGTTTCCAACCTGAGAAGGATAGTTGGAAATTCTAATGTAACTGTTCAAACTCTGCTTCCAAATCCAAAATTCTTTCATTAATAGAATATTTGTAAGAACCTTCAAACATTTTTTTTTGTGAAAATATTTCTATATTTAACCTCAGCACTATTTAAAGCATGTGCCAATTCAGGAATCGATATACCACTACTACTAGTATGCTTTTCTGTTGCCCTAAATTCTTTTCCCACTGTTGTCTGTTGTACATGACAACCAAGTTTTTCTTAGTCCCTGGTTTGTCCTTGAGACAAAGGTAAATCATACAAGAAGGGGGAAGGGGAGTGTCACA